>ML686141.1:832179-854338 GCA_007922175.1 Pelusios castaneus
GGGGGGTGAGAGCCCAGGATCCCGCCGCTGCCGCAGCCACCCCGCTGCCCCGGCTGTGTGAGGCAGGCAGGCAGGCCCGCGCTCCTGATCTGAGCCTGCCTGTCCCACCCTGGGGGCGGGGAAGGCCAGCCCAGAGGCCGGGTGCAGGCCGGGTGTGCCGCGGCCCCGGGGGTTGGAGGGAGCAGTGGGGGCTGCCGGGCTGCGCGGGGGTCCCTCACTGCTGCGCGGGGGGTGCGACGGCTGCTGCGCGGCCACGCGCCCACGCAGCTTAGAGGGAACACTGGCAGCAAGCCAGATGCAGCCATCAAAAGAGCCACATCTGGCTCGTGAGCCATAGGTTCCTGACCCCTGGATTAGGGGATGCGCGCATGCGCACATACACACACACACACACACCCATCTATTGTGGTTCGTTTCTGCTGCCTTCCCAGCTTCCCCCTTGCTGATGTCCAGGGTACCCCCAGACCCTACCGTAACCCATGGCAGCAAACCCCATGGTGATGGCCAGCAGTACAAACCACAAAGAGAGAGATGCAGGAGCTAAGGGAGGGACTCCAGGACCCAATTAATTCAGAAGCAATGGTATTGTCTCCCCTCTAACATGTTGCAAAGGGCAAGCAGCTTGCCCCACACCTAGCTCTGGCCCTGTATCTCCTGAAGATAACCCAGGGGGAGGTTAGTAAATGATGAGCGCATACCGGCCCCAGCACACCTGGGTCTCTAAGGGCTACTGCAATCCAAGTGCACCACAAATGTTCTGTGTTGGAGAGCTGCCTGAGGAGAACTGGGGTCACCACTTTGTAGGGAGGAGGAGCAACATTTTCAAAAGCTTTCAAGTGACTTAGGCACCTAAGAGATACAGGCCTAAAGTCCCACCGAGTTTCTATGAGACTGACACTCCTAAGTCACTTGGGCAGTTTTGAAAATTTGACACTACTGTTGTATGTCTCTGACCCTCTGGTCTCATATCCCTCCTGCAGCGGGGGAGGTGGGGCATTTCTCTGGCATTGCCTCTCCATCACTCACTTATCCAGGCCCGAACACTTCCATTCCTGTTGCGGACGCTCAGGCCCAGAGACGCTGCCACCGGAAGCCAGAGACATGCAGCACCAAGGTAAGAAATTCTTCCCAACCCAGGCTGTTACCAGCCAGTGCCCTCTGGCTTCCATGCCCCTAGGGCAATTTGGGATCTGCTGCAGCAGGCTACAGGGCTGATTTTAAGGCTGATGTGGTTTGGTGCAGAGCGGGTAAAAGGAGGGACTCCAGCCCACTCTCTTTGGCTAAAGCCCATGGACGTAGAGTGCGTACACCCCAGCACTCGCGCTGGCTTCTGCTCCCAGTCCTGCCCTGGCTCTCTAAGCACAAATTCCACTTGGGGAGCAAAAACAGCTCCTTGGATTTGGACTAGAGCAGGGTCCAAAATGTCCCTCAGCAGGACTCAGAGCAGCCAGAGGGTGGTGCTTCCCCTCGTCTGCCCCAGGACGTACCCCCTGATGGCAGATCACATGGCTTCCACCGAGCAGTCACCCATCGTGCTGCTTCTTCCCCACCACACAGGGGCAGACCAAGGCATTCATTGTGCCCTGGGGGTAAATCCTTTCTCCAGGCCCAGTCACATCCCCCTCTCTTCCTGTGGCCTCCCTAGCACACGTTCACCCTCTCCCATCTGTCCAACACAGTCTTCCTTGTCTGCCAGCCCCATAACCGCCCTCCCCATTGCCTTGTATTTAAACAACTCCTCCATGCCCATACATTAGGGCTCATTGTCCATCCGGGTCCTGCTCAGCCTCGTTTCTCCACCGACGGGGCCTGCCTCGCCACCCAGTTCCTCTCCTGCTCCCGCCTTCGTGTCTCCCTCCTTGGTGCTTCCCAAGGCCACGACCGAATTCATAGAATAAGAGAAATGTAGGCCTGTAAGGAACCTCATGAGGTCATCTCGTCGGGTCTCCTGTGCTTATAGAAGAACCAAATATTTCCAGACCATTCGCGACAGGTGTTTCTCTAACGTGCCCCTAAACATCTCTCGTGATGGAGATTCGACAACCTCCCTAGGCAATTCCTTCCACTGCTTAATTATGCTGACAGTTAGGAAGTTTTTCCTAATATTCAGTCTAAACCACCCTTGCTGCAATTTAAGCCCATTGCCTCTTGTCCTATCCCAGAGGCTAATGAGACCAATTTTTCTCCCTCTGCCTTGTAAGAACCTTCGATGTACTGGAAACTGTTATCTCAGCGCTCCTCAGTCTTCTCTTCTCCAGGCCAAACAAACCCAATTTTCCAATCTTCCCTCACAGATCATGTTTTCTAGGCCTTTAATCCTTTTCGTTGCTCTCCTTTGGACGTTCCTCAATTTGTTCATATCTTTCGTGAAAGGGGGGGCCCAGAACTGAACACAGTACTCCATCTGAGGTCTAATCAGCATGGTGTAGGGAAGAAGAATTACTTCTTGTGTCCTGCTTACAACACTCCTGGTAATACATACTAGGTTTGCTTTTATTGCAACAGTGTGACACTGCTGACTGATATTTAGCTGGTGACCCCAGGTCCCTCTCTTCAGTGCTCCTTCCCAGGCCGTCACGTCAGACGTTAAATATCTGCATCTGACCGTTCCTTCCAAAGTGAAGTAATTTACATTGGTCCTTATTGAATTTCACCCTCTTTACTTCAGACCATTTCTCTAATTTGTCCAGATCATTTTGAATTTCAATCCTAACCTCCAAAGCACTTGCAGCCCCTCCCAGCTTGGTTTTACCTGCAGATGTTTATGAGTGTACTATCATTGGTGAAGATGCTGAATAGACCTGGACCCAGAATGGATCCTTACAGGCTCCACTCGATCTGTCCTTCCAGCTTGACTGTGAACCACAGATAACTACTCTCTGCGAATGATTTTCCAACCAGTGATGCACCCACCTTATAGTAGCTCCATCTAGGTTGTATTTTCCTAGTTAGTTTATAAGAAGGTCATGCGAGACAGTGTTAAAAGCCTTACTGAAATCAAGATATCCCACATCCACCACTTCCCCCCATTCACAAGGCTTGATACTCTGTCAGAGAAAGCTCTTCAGTTGGTTTGACATGATTTGCTCTTGACAAAGCCATGCTGACTGTTACTCATCACCTTATTATCTTCTAGATATTTGCAAACTGATTGCTAAATTATTTGCTTCATTATCTTTCTGGGTACTGAAGTTAAGAGGAAGTTAATTTGTTGGTAGTCCTTATTCCCCTTCTTATAGATTGGCACCATATTTGACATTTTCCAGACCTCTAGGACCTCTCCCCTCTTCCTTAACTTTTCAGTGATAATAGCCAATGGCTCAGCTATCTCCTTAGTCAGCTCCTTGAGTATTCTAGGATGTATTTCATCAGGCCCTGATGACTTGAAGACATCTAACTTGCCTACATAATTTTTAACTAGTTCTTTCCCTATTTTAGCCTCAAATCCCAGCTCTCTTTCATTGGCATTCACTGTTGGACCTCCAGTCACTACCAACCTTTTCATGAGTTGGGGTTTTTTTACGCCACATAGAAAGGCACCAGTGGTGACAGAACTGGACCAGTGCCTGCTGCACTGGTCTGGGGTGCTCAGTGGAGTGAATTGGGGTTAAAAGGAGACACACACCAGGATTCCTAGATCACTGTCACCCAGGCTGCCCGCCCGCATAGCACAATCCATAGCACAATCCATAGCCCGCCCGCATAGCACAATCCACAACCCTAGAGCTTCTTGCCCCAAGCCCGTATCTTGGGATTGAGCTAGAGTTTAGGGGTCAGTTTAGAAAGCAATATCCAATCTTGATCCGAAGATGGCAAGTGACAGAGAAGCCACCATGCCCCTCACTCCATTGTTCCAGGAATTAATTCCCCCTCATTAACACTTTGCACCTTATTTCTATCCTGTGTTTACCTGGACCATCCCCTCAACCCACCAGCAGAAACCGCTTCTCAGTGAACTGGAGACAAAGCGTTCCTGAGATACTCAGGCAGGCTTCCCACAGATCAGCTCCACCCACACCTTGTCTCCTGCTAGGCAGCCTGAGGGTGGGGGTCATGTCTCTGCTGGCCATAACCCAGAGCCCTATCTCACCCGTCTGCCCGGCTTCTTCCCTAGGGGCCGGCGGCGTGAACCAGCTGGGAGGACTCTTTGTGAATGGCTGCCCCCTGCCCCCCTGCAAGAGGAAAAGGATCATTGAGCTGGCTGCGAGCGGGCTGCGCGCCTGTGACATCTCACGGAGCCTGAAGGTGGGAATTTGACGCAGGGGCAGGCCTGGGGCAGCTGAGAGGAGACAAGAAGAGGCTGAGGGGCAAGAAACAAGCAGGGAAGGGCTGGAGGGAGCATGGGGGGCGAAGTGCCAAGGGAGGCGGGTCAGTGGGTGCCCCTTGCAGGGAAGGTGTTGAATTATGTTGCCTGATACCCTTATAGTCCCAAATCCCCACCCGGAGCCCCTGCCTCAGTCTCTCTCTCTGTGTGGCAGGTATCCAATGGCTGTGTGAGCAAGATCCTGGGCCGCTACCACCAGACAGGCGCGGTGGAGCCAAAGGCCATGGGTGGCAGCAAGCCCCGCCTGGCCACCCCAGAGGTGGTGGCCCGAATTGTGCAGCTGAAGCTGGAACAGCCCTCCATCTTCGCATGGGAGATCAGGAGGATGCTGCACTCCGAAGGCGTCTGCACGAGCGAGAGGACGCCCAGCGTAAGGCACAAGAAATCACAGGGCCGGATCCTGGGCTGGAGGGAAGGGCTTAACTCAAGGGATCTGTTCCCTGCTGGGCCCCTGATTCCATCCCAGCCACACACAGTCAGCTGGGCGCTGCTTTACTGCCATGCTTGTCTAGGGCACGCTGCAGTAGCTCCCACTGTGCGTAGGTGCTGCCGCACGGTCTCCATCCCAAAGAGCTCCCGGTCTAGAAAAGAAACAGCAAGCAAAGGGTGAGGGGAGGTGGAGAGGGGGCTATCCATGTCCCTGACTGCCCCTCCCCAGGCTCTCCATCCATCGGCGATTTCTCACAGGCACCATGGGGGAAGTAGGAGGGGTTAGAGGAGATGGGACATAGCTGGCTCAGTGAGGCCGACTCATGCAGAGGAGATGGATGTGTGGGAGAAGCAGATAGCGGTGAGTTTGGTGTAGAGCTCCTGTGAGAGCAGCAGAGCGGGAGCTCAGTCCCGGGGTGTAGTAAATGGAACATATTCCATGGTGGAGCAAATTCCCAGGGGCCATCAGCAGGTACCCTCACCTGAGCGATCCCAGAATGAGAGGCAAGACCTGCTCTTTCTCCGCAGCTTTCCATCAAGGCTCTTCCCACATCCCCAGGCAGGCAGCAGAGATGAGTCTATTAGATGGGCCACAGACAGTGAGGATAAACTGTCACCTCCAATGTCACAGCATAGCCTTGTATCTTCTAAGCGCAGAGGCGCTGCCATAAATCTCCAGTTTCCCTCTCTGATCTGCAGAGTGTCTCGCCTCTCATATTATTAGTGTGTTTAAATGAAAGGACTTCTCGGGTCACCAGACGCTAGCAGCTGCTGGGAATCGTCCCTTGCAGTGGTGAACACAACAGCACATTGGGTCTCCTGCACTGGATGTGGGTGAGCGGTCAGGGAGGGCTCCGGACCACTGGTAATCCTGGCGGTCCGGCTCAGAGATGGCAGCTTCAAGACCCTCCACAATTGCCAGAAACTCAACCCTCTCCTCCGTGCCCTGCACCTGAGCCAGCGGCGAATGAAGCCATTCGAGAGACTCCCGCTAACTTCATGCCCCATGTTCTGCCCACATGGTGTGCGAGAGCCACTTAGCCCCAGGGCTGCAGGTGGGTCTGACTGGCTCACACGCAGCTTCCTGCTCTTTTGTCCAGGTGTCCTCCATCAACCGGGTGCTGAGGAATCTACAAGGGGACACGCGGCTCCCAGATGACTTTGGTTTCATGACTGATCCTTCCCCACCCGGTGAGACACCAGGGAATGTCCCTGGGAGCAAGGACCCATGGGATACGAATACACCCGTAACTTACCTCTGGGGGGAGATGCACACGTGTAACCCCCCCACCGCAACCAAAACACGCCTCTGTTCCTCATCTACAGCCAGCTCCCCCTGGACTGATTCTCACACGTCCCTCCAAAAGGGCAGCTCCCGTACAGCCAGAGCCCCCTCCACTGGACCACTTCTTCCTGCAGGCCCAGATTTTAACCGTAACCCACAACACACTTCCCAGGAACCCCAGGGAGCTGCATAAGTGGCAGCAGCAGAAGCGAGGGGTCAGCCCCTGCGGGGCCCTGGGCAGGGCAAGCTTAGCACGTGCAATCCCTAAGAGGTAGGGGGGATCTTCATTCACCCGCCAGCACCCCCTTTGGCTGGCTGGCAGAGCACCAATGACTTGGGAAGCAGCACAGCCAACTTTCTGTGGGTGGGAGAGAGGGGCTCCCAACAAGGGCAGTGACTGAAGCAGGGGTCTGAAAGGAGCAGCTCCAAAGGGCCCATTGTCCACTTCCCCCTGACCCCCACACGGTCCTAAGGAGACATTATTACTAATGGCCCCAGACACGTAGGTGCCGCTTCGATAGAGAAAACCTAAGGGCTCCTCTTTTGGATACTAGCCCCCATTGCTGGAGCCTGCTGCTCCCAGAATCCCTTGAGACAGTTTGAGTTCTCACAGCAAAGGAAAGGGCCTGGAATTTACACCCCCTCAGCCAGCATTCTTCACTGCTCTCTTCCCTTTCCCATCTCCCACCCATTAAAGGTTTCCCCTGGCCAGGAGAAACCAGCACCAGGGTCTCAGCACAGGTGCCCTCATCCCGATGCCCCTGGAGAAGCTCAGCGTCGGTCAGGGGACCCCCACCAGGCCTCCAACACCGGACCAGGACGATCTTCTCCAGCCAGCAGTCAGCAGCCCTGGAGAAAGGTGATGGGCTCAAGGATTACGAGGGTGGAGCCGCGAGGGACACAGTTCTCAGGATCTCCATGCACTCTCAGGCCAGGCCACCACATGCCATTGACATTCCAGCTTCAAAGCATGGACCCACCTGCTAATGGACAGGGTCAGGAAGGAACGTCCCTTAGGCAATGGCTATAATCCTAACTAGATTCCCTACTGAAATGGGGGGGATGAGAGTTGATAGCAGGATGTGGCCCTAGGCTGTGGCAGTGGTGTTGACACAGAGGTTCATCTCTGGGGTGGAAGCGGGGGCCAAGCAGGATGACTTTGCTCCAAACTCCCTTGCAGAATTCCGGAGAGGACAGTACCCTGATATCGCCACCCGAGAGAAACTGGCCTCCGCCACCCAGCTCCCCGATGCCACCATCAGGGTAAGCGGAAGAAGCTCATTCTGCACATGCACATCCGGCTCGGCAGCTACTGGGTTTCTCTCATTATGCACGTGTGTGAGTACATGTGGCTGCCAGTGAGCCGAGCTGGGCCACATTTTTGGCTCATGATTTTTCAGCAAAATACTCTAATTTGGTAACACCAAAACTTTTCCCACATTCCTGTCAGTTTTGCTAAATAGTTGTTTCAAAGATGTTTAAAAAAAAAAATTCCCTGGGGTATGTGACCTATGTGTCAGTGCTGGACCGGTTTTGTTCAACATTTTCACTGATGATCTGGAGGATGGGGTGGATTACAGCCCCAGCAAGTTCACAGGTGACACGAACCTGGGGAGGGTGGTCAATACGCTGCAGGGTAGACATAGGAGATGGTGTGTGGGACCTACTTCCAGTCCCTTGTCCATTCACACCTCTGAGCAGAGGTCCTCTGGGCCACACCCACTGCCTACTTGTCCTCCTTTGAGGAGCAGTGGGAACCGTCCAGGGTTCTCTGTTCGGTGTTCCCATCTGGTTCCCTCATTTTGACCGTGTGACCGTCACACTTATTCCTGTTTTTCATTAGTTGTCATCCAGACTTACTTGATGCAGGGCTCAGTTGCACCTCCCCATAGGCTGGGGGAGGGACTCTAGCTTTCTCGCTTGTAGCCCTCGGCAGGCTTGCACCTGCCCGCACAATCCAGCTGACAAAATAGATGCTACAGACTGGGGACCGACTGGCCAGGCAGCAGATCTGCAGAAAAGGACCTGGGGGTTACAGGAGACAAGAAGCTGGATAGGAGTCAGCAGTGTGTCCTTATTGCCAAAGAGGCTAACGGCATATTGGGCTGCATTAGTGGGAGTGTTGCCAGCAGATCAAAGAAAGTGATTATTTCCCTATATTTGACACTGGCAAAGTCACATTTAGAGTGGTGTGTCCAGTTTGGGGCCCTTGATTACAGGAAGGATGTGAACAACTTGGAGGGAGTCCTGCGGAGGGCAACAAGAATGATTAGGAGCTGGAGCATGTGACTTATGGGGAGAGGCTGAGGGAAAAGGGGTTATTTAATCTGCAGAACAGAAAAGTGGGGAGCAGGGGGGTGATAGCCTTTGAGTACCTGAAAGGAGGTGTCCAAAAAGGTTGGAGCTCAGCTGTTCAGTGGTAGCAGATGACAGATCGAGGAGCAATGGTCTCTCGTCACAGTGGGGAGGTTGAGGTTGGATATTAGGAAAATCTTTTTCCTTAGGAGGTGGTGAAGCACTGGGATGGGTTACCAGGGAGGTGGGGAATTGCCGTCCTTAGAGGTTTCTAAGACCGGCTTGACAAAGCCTGGCTGGGATGGTTAAGCTGGGCTTGGCCCTGCCTAGGGAAAGGGGTTGGACTAGATCTCCCCTGAGGTCTGTCCAGCCCTCGTCTTCTAGGATTCTAAGGTTTGAAAAATGAAAATGTTTTGACATTTCCACAAAATTTTTTGCTTTTTTGGTTTGCAATGATTTGCCATCTCAACGGTGCCTTTCTTTTTTAATGTCAAAACCACTAAACATTGTATTTTTCCAACTTTTCAACATTGCAACGAACCAAAACATGTTATTCACACGGCTCCATGGGGGAGCAATTGTCACGGAGCAAAGGCGAATCTGCCGAGGGAGTGGCTGTGTGTCTGGAAGGGATTGGGCATGCACACCTGTGAGCAAATGTGCGTGTGCATCCGCGTGCCGTGCGTTAGTGGCTGTGAGTGAACAAATGTCTATCTACAAATTGGCGAGTGTGACCAGTGTGTGTGGGTGGGAGCACCACAGCCGTCCAGGAGCCCAAGGTGGCTCTGTCCCCTCGTGTGTCCCCAGCACCTTGGCCAGCTACAAGGTGCCCCTCATGTGGACGGCACAGTCCCAGGGATCACAGATTTCTGGTGTAGCAAAGCAGAGGCTTACATTCCCTGCGGTGCATATAGCCCGGTGCAAGGGCGCCACTTAGCGGCAAATTAAGGTGCCAGCTTCTAAGGTCTGACCCTGGCGCGCTGGCTGGTTTTGTGCTCTCCTTTGCTGACCAAGAGGTCCTAGGCTAGAGCTGGTTTTTCTCTGTGCCGACGTGAGTTCTTGTCTCAGCAGACATATATCGGCCATGCCCCGGCAGGTGTCAGATCACAAGACAACAGTCATGTTCACACAGATACACACACACGTGTGCACACCCGGGGAGCGACAGCGTACACGTAACTCACACACACATTCCCATCTGAGCGCCGGCTACACAGCATAACGCCAGTTATAAACCACTGTCAGTGATCAGAGGCCCTCTCCCAAGAGCTGGCGCATACTCCTGCTGGCTCACCAAGCTACAAAGCATCGGCTTTGAAATCTCTCAGCCAGGGACCCGATCATCATATTACAGCTGGCCAGGACATCGTTGTGCCTGCACGGCCTGGGCTCTCATGGGGGGCACCCCTCTGAGAAACAAACACTTGCTGGGCCACAGTCTCCTGGGATTCGCGCCTTCCAGTCATGTCCCACCCTGCAAAGTGGAGGCAAAATGCTTCCGACGTGGGTTTGTTTAGCACATGCTTTGCCCACCTGCAAAAGCCCCCACCCGTGGAAGTCAAGACGTCTGCGCCACCCTCCTCATTCTCTCTTGATCACACACCCTGAGATGTGTCTCATTTCCACCCCTTATGGCAGGCGAACAGCCAGCCCTGTCTTAGGAAAGACATTCCAACGAGTCAGAGTTTTGTCCGGGCACCCATGTCCATGGACATTAGTGCAGTAGAGCCTGCCCAGACCAAAATTTGGGGACAGGTGTGAGGATTTAGGGTTGCTGTCCTGGGGAATCAGCATCTCGAGCCCCAAATGTTCAGAAAATTACAAGAGAGGCTCCAAAAAACCGAGACTGGCTTTAAAGTCATGAGATTGAAAAAAAATAACCAGATTGGGAGGCTTTGAGTTACTACAGAGACATGTTTCCCAGGTGTTTGCTGGCTGGTGGGTCTTGCCCACATGGAAAGCGTCCAACTGATTTCCATATTTGGGGTTGGGAAGGAATTTTCCGCAGGTCAAACTGCAGAGATGTGGGGGGAGGAGGGGGGAGGGTTCACCGGGAGGCATGGGTTGCTTCCAGGTTTAAATGAGCGGACATGGTGGAGTCTCTGGGACCTGACATCTTCAGACCATGATTTGACGACTCTGGGGACCCAGCCAGTCTGCTACAGGAGTGGGCGGGTGAGGTTTCATGGCCTGCATTGTGCAGCAGGTCAGACTAGATGTTCACATCGATCCCTTCTGCCGTTAAAATCCAAGGTTTCTTTCTCATTGCCTTCTGGGTTCTGAGACGGCAGGGCCACGTGGCCCCGCGTTGGCCTGGGAGGATGCAGCCGGTCACTGACTGTCTCCCTTCTCCTGTGCTAGGTTTGGTTCTCCAACCGAAGAGCCAAGTGGCGACGAGAGACAAAGCTAACGATGGAAACTGACCATGCAGGTGACAATCTTCATGCCTTGCTGCTCAGTGATGCTCTCAAGGGAGCTTCAACACTCTGGTCCCCCTCAATGCACCTCCTCTCTCCCCCCACCAGGTGGTCTGACCCACTGGCCAGCTGCTCAAAGCAGCTGTTTCTCCATAAGTAGGGTGTACAGACTCCTGTCCCACCAGCACACAGTATCCAGGGTCCAGCTTCCCAGACCAGCTCCCCCCCACCAGCTGTCTCGGATGGGTGGCACAGTAAGTGGCATTGTCCACGTGCCCCATATCACACTGCCCAGGCAAGTCGATCCTTCACTGCCTCTGATGTCAGGGAACAATTAAGATCAACCCTGGACATTTCCTTTAAAATCTCCAGGAACCCTTCTCCCCCCTCCAGTGCCCAGACAGCCACATGGACCGGGTTCAGTACCACCCTCGGGGGCACTAACCCAAGCTCCGCACTGACTCAGTTTCCATGTTTGACTCAGGCCAGACTTCCCCAGTACACGAAGGCTAATCAGACCCAGGAATAGCTCGCTGCGGGAGACTGTGGGACCCGCTCATTGGAGGATTTCAAGAGCAGGTTAGACAAACCCATCAGGGATGATGTAGAGTTATCTGGCCCTGCTTCAGGAAAGGAGGGTGGACTTGATAACCTCTCAGAAAGTCCCTTCCAGCCCATCATATCTACAAGTCTTGCCTTCAAAGCCTGTTCTGTTGAGCACTAGGGCCTTGCGTGGAAATTGTTAGGGAAGCGCCAAGGAAGTCAGAGAAGGGAGTCAGGACACCTGGGTTCTATTCATGGCTTGTGGGTGACGTCCTGTGTGATTTTGGGGCAAATCATTCAGCATCTCTGCGCCCCAGTTTTTCCAGCTGTAACATGGAGACGGTGATCTTCTCCGCTGGAGAGGTGGCTGGGAAGCTGTGTTAGTTCTTCTTCTTCGGAGGCCATCACAAGAGAAGCGTCTATAGGATATTCTTCTCTTTGCTTCCTCACCCAGGGTCATGGTGTGACTGGATCCTATCCCCCTTTACGCCAGCTCCCCAGGCCTTTGCTGCTTTTCAGCGGTCCTCAACAAGTGACACCATCCCCACCCAGGTAAGCACTGTGCCTCGATATCCTCGTGGGCCAGCTCAGACTGGGAAGGTTACACTAAACCCAGGGTTTTCCCTTGCCCAGTGCAACCCCCAGTTCAAGCAGTGGGGCCGCTGGCTCTTCTTCTGGGGATGCTTCGCAGCTGGATCCATCCTGTCAGTCCACCCTGGTGGACTAAAGCAAACCAAACCAAGGGCCCTTAGGGTCTAAAGGGGAGCGTCCGCACAGAGGGTTAATTTCCTTTAACATCACAGCTTTAGCGACTGGGTGGCAACTCTCCACATGTTCCCCTGCAGACAAGTCCTGAAGGCACAAAGCTCAGCAGCCTGGGAGTAAGGAATGGGCCCAGCACAGGCTGGGACCCTATGTCTGGAGAGTCCCTGCTTCTTCAGGGAGTCGGTGGGCCCTGCCCAGTGCTGTTCTCTGTGCAACCTTCCCACTGTGCAACATCCCTCTCCTTTCCGGTCCCTTCACAGCCTCTGGCTGCCTCCCCCCAGCCTTTGCCAGGCCCAGACAGCTTCGCCGTGTACCCAGGGCCTGCCCCGCCGCTGAATAGCACTGCACCATGCGCCTGGGAAGACGCTTGCTGTGGTAAGTGGGCAGGATGGCTCCAGGCTGGCACCCCCGCAGCCTGGGTTCCACAGCAGCTCCGGGGTAACGTCAGCCAGTGGGGTAACAGGCCCAGGGACGTCTGGGGAAGGCACAGATGAGTAACCCAGAGAGTGGGACCAAGAATGGACCCAGGACCCCATGAGGCTGCCCTGATGGAGGAGGAGGAGTGAAGCCCCCGCATCCCATCCCAGGGAGATCCCAACTCAGGCAGAAAGGAGACCCCAAGGGCTGGGGAGGAGAAAGGGAAGGCCCCTGGTAGGCAGAGGAGCAAGAGTGCTTTGGGGATGGGATCCCAGGAGCACCCCACCCATGAGCATCCCGCTCTGAAGGCCTCTTCCGCAGGGATGGCCCCAGCTCTGGGCTGGCTGGGGATTCACCCAACCCCAGGTGGGAGACTAAATCACACAACCCTGGCTGATCTTTCTGTTTGTTTGCTGCAGGGCTGGTTCCCGCTGGCACCCTGCCTCCGGCTTCCTGGAAACCAGCTCTGGCCCACCATCCCTTGGATGCCTCACCCTGGGTTCTGCTTGGTGGTGCTCTGCAAATCTCCTGCCCTCCGCCGCCCAGCATCACAGTGACGGCCCCCTTGCACCCATCTACACCTCCTCTGCTCTCCAGAGCCCAGTTCCTCTCTGGTCCCCGTAGCCCCAGGGCAGCAGCATCCTACGGGTGTCTCCACCCCAGGCTGCAGTGCTTGTAATATTTTGCTGCTGTGCTGGGGCAGCAGAGCCCCCAAGGACAGGCAGCCCGGCCTCTTGTTCCCTCCCAGCTGGGCTGGAGCCTGTGACCTAAGGGGAACTCTAACCGGCACCGATCCCCAGGCCATGGTTCTGGCAGCGATATCGCTAGAGCTGAGCCTCTGCCCCGTGCACACCCTGTCGCTTGGTGGGCGACCAGTGTGTCCCCCCCACAGGAAACCCGCAGCGGTTAGACCCCTCCCCGTCCGTGTGTGCTGCCACGGGCCCTGGAGGCTGGGGACCTTGGCCTGACGTCCCACAAGCCTGGAGCCCAGCCTGCTCCACCCGATGAGGCAGAGCGCTCCGCCTTCTCTCACAGCCCAACAGAATCCTGCAGCGGGATGGGAGGTCGCTGCACCATGTGCTGGGACGGGGCAGGCGGGACTTGATTTCACACCAAGCTCAGGCTGCTGGGTGCTTGGAGGAGGACCTGGGGCAAGGTACAGTGGAGAGGAGCTGTGGGTGCAGGAGAACAGCAGGACAGGGGCCTGGTCTGCATTTTCTGTCAACGCCTGGGAGTGCATTCATTCGCCTCACCATCAAGTCACTCCCCTCTGCCACAGCTTCTGCCACAGGGCCGGACAGACACGCGACAGCCGGGAGCTGCTCAAAGGGGTGCGTTGCAATTCATCGCCTCCTAGAACTCCTCAGCCAGGGCGAGCCGGCACCCCTCCCTCCTGAGCCCCATCTTCAGGGCTATTCCCTGCGGGTGGGAGACCACCAGCCACAGCCATCTCTGTGCCTGCTCAGCAGGCTCCTGATTTTGCCCCAGGGCAGCTTGGACTGGATACATCAAGGTACAGACAACGTCACCCCTTCATGCCTTTGCTGTTCCTTGCTCCATCGCTTGCCCTACTGGGAGGGACCACGGAACAGCACTTGCCCTCCGGGAGGCACCTATGTACATAGCGAAGGAGGCGGCTCCTTGATCCCTCAGGAGAACCGTGCCAGCATTTTCTCTCCCACTCTCTGATCAAGCCTGTACTCTTCCAAACCACAGGAACACAGGAATCCCCATAGCCAGTCAGGCCAGGGTCCAGCCACCCTGGACACGCTCTCGGTCAGAGGCCAGCACCAGCTGCTTCACAGGAAGGGCAAGGAGGCTGGAATGTCCAATGCATTTATCCACATGACACCCCCTGTACAGATGGGAAACTGAGGCACAGAGAGACTAAGTGACGGGCCCAAGGTTATACAGGATGTCTGCAGTGGAGCAGGGAATTGAACGTGATTCTCCAAGATCTGGTGTAGTATCTTCGCCCCTGGCCCATCCTCCCTCTTGCTGGGGGTTCCCAGATGCTCTCGCCATTGGTCTAACTGTCACCACTGGATTTTTATCCTTGACTTCGACCAGAGCAGTTAGGACAACGCTGAGCACTTTATATATTATCCAGCACAGAGGGGGAGTTTCGCCCCAGCCCCCATTAGTTAATGGCAGCGTTTGAAAATTCATATTATTTCTAGATGATTTAGCCTCTCTGGGAACGGCCTTCTTAGCCATACCAGCGTCTGCACCTTCTCAGCCGTACCAGCGTCTGCACCTTCTCAGCCGTACCAGCGTCTGCGCCTTTTGTGAAAAATCCTGCTGCACCTTGCTGGAAGCCTGGCTCTGCAATATAACTGGCACAATAAAGTGTGTCGTAAGTTTGATTGTCAGCCAGATCTGCGGGTTAGTAGCAGGTTCCAGCTGCACCATTCACAAACCAAATTTAGGTTCAACCACTGAAGCCTGATTCCTATGCAGCTACTAGGCTAGAGAGATTCCCCGCAACTCTGGTCCTTCCCCAGAGGAAGACCAGTTTTCCTCTTCCCTCCCACTCCAGATCTGAAGGCTGAGTGTACCAAGAGCCCCCCCATGTCTGGCAGCCAGCTCCTCCCACCCGTCAGGGCCTGATTTATTATTTGTTTTCAAGACAAAGGGAGGAAAAGTGAGAAGGTATCAGAGATGGATAATCACACACTGTAAAAAGCTCCTGACTCATGAATGGCTACCTGCCCTGGAGGCCAATACCACACACCTGGGGTGGGGAAGGAGGCTTGAAGTCAAGCTGAGAGAGAATTTTTGGTGTGATGCAGAAATGACTGAGATTTCTGTCCTGTGCCAAGCAGGAAGTCACACTGGGCCCTTCTGGCTCTTACAATTCTACGAAATCCAGGTGCAGATGCCCTCCAAGGCTATTAAAGAACCAAAAAAAGCCCGTGTAACTATAGCACCTTCCACCCGACAATCTCAGCTATTAACAGCTGGACCCTCCCCCAGAAACCAGGGAAATGTCCCTCATGTTACAGGTGGGGAAAAAGAAACACTGAGAGGGGCTGTGAGTTGAGGTGGTCGTACAGAAGCCAGGAGTTAAATGCCATTTTCCTGCACTTGTACATCGGCTGTGAGACCTTCCTCCCACCACCCTATGCTCCGCTGTGCACCCGTGCAGTGGCAGGCAGGGATCTGAGAGGATTTCCATGCAGGAAACAGGGACGTTGCCATGTCACAATCCTAGGGGTGCAAGTTCTGCCCTGCAGGGTCAGTTTGTGGGTGAATCAGCAGGTACCGGGAGGGCAGAAAGACCTGCCCTCCATATGGGGCTGGGACTCTGCAATGCCAATGGGGAGGATCCTGGGTTTGGTTCCTAATCTAAGAGGTCTGATTTGCAAGAGACCTGTGGACATGCCTCTCATTAAGGCCAATGGAAGCTGCAGGGTCTCTGCACCTGGGGCAGTCAGGCCTTGGTGGTCTAGGGAAAGGGGAAGGGACCAGAAGAGTGTCATCTGAACTTTCTGGTAACCCTCCAGGTGATTAAAGCACAGCACGAATATAGATGGGGAAGGTCAGTGCACCTTCAAGCCCCACCCCGCCAGGTGTGCCGCACAGGGCAATGTTACACAGGTTGAAGTCCATGGCTTGGTTTCTTTTCTGACCTTCAAACCACCAGAGCTTTTGCTCTATTTCTCAGTGCTCCCCTGCTTCCCTGCCATGGCAATTCACAGACGCCCCTGTGCCCCAATGGTGGGCCAAGGGACCTACAAACAAAGTTGCCTCGGCAGGTTGTGGAATCCTCTACAATGGATGTTTCTAAGAGCAGGTCAGACAAACACCTGTCAGGGATGGTTTAGAGGGTCCTTGGTCCTGCCATGAGTGCAGGGGACTGGACCTGATGACCTCTCGTGGTCCCTTCCCGTTCTATGATTCTTTGAAACCAGCCATCCCCATCATCAAAGTCACAGGACTCCTCATCAACTTCCTCCTCGCCTTGGCCAAGGTGGTCATTTACAACACCAGGACGAGGAGGTTGGCTGAGGAGGTGCCTACTTCTGTTCCTCTGTCCAATCACATATCCAAGCAGAATTCCTCTGGGCTGCGTCTGCTGACTCCTTGGCTACCATGGAAGAGCAGTGGGCGCTGCCCAGGGTTCAGCTCCATGCCTCCTTCAGGTTCCCTAGACCTTTGACCTTCACTCATCCCTGTTTTTTCATTTCTTGTTCCCCATAATTAGTTGAGTCCTGGGCTCAGTAGCTCCTCCTGCTAGGCTGGGCGAGGGGTTTTTAGCTGTGGGTGGTCTTGTGCCTGCCCATGGCCCAGGACCCAAATAGTACCATCCCCATCACCAGTGCAGAGATGATACCCATGGAGATTACAGATCCTTTGACCCTTTTTACATGCTGGGACCTGCAGCCTCTGTGGGTCACACCTCAGGGTACCATGAAAGAGGCAGGCAGCTGCCATCTGCGCTATGTCAGAGGGGTCAGGCACAGCCTTGGACTTCCAGGAGGCTGTCTAGGCAGCCCTGCATGGTACAGCTTGGTTTAAGGAGCTCCCACTCCCCCTCCACTTTGGGTTTCTGAGCTGTGCTGCGAACACAAGTGCGGAGCGAGTGACACCCAGTCCAAACAAGCCGCTGCGTGTTATTGCACAATCCAGGAAGAGTGGGGACTGGTGACATGTTGGACAGAGTTTTTCATCTCATCACAGTGTTGGCCTCTCTGATGCCACATCCTCATTCTTCACTGGGGACTCCAGTGCCTGGAGGGTGGGGGCAGTCTCCTCCTACACACCTACCAGGAGGCAAAAGGAATTCATCAGACCCCTAAACTCTCACATCAAGGAATAGAGGTGAACAGGGTGGAGGAAAAAGGAACTGGTGTGACTCAGACAACATGCTGCATTAGCAAAATTGGAGCGTGTTCCTCTGTAGACGGGTTAGATGCTCTCGGTGTAAGTCAGAACCGCTCCATTGAAGTCTACAGTGCTATGATGATCTCCGCCAACTGAGGGGCTCACCTCTCACCCCCAGGAGCATGGCTCCCTTAGAAGTGAGCTAGCAGATCCCACCCACGCCACCAGCCCATGGCAGGACTGCCCCGGTTTCCAGTGGTTTGTCCCAGGCTGGTCTTTAATGCTTCCACTGACATGGGCTGAATTTGTTCCTAACAAAAAGGTTGTTCATCGGGGAAAACAGACATTTTCACAAAGAAGAGGCAGCTGACAGTCATTCACACATGTCATTGTTTGCAGGAAGTTTGGGGGCATTTAAAAAAAAAATCAAACCCAACAAAGAAAGTTACTGACAGTTTTTGTTTATCAGAACTCACCTGGCGGCAGCTCCCCAAGGAAGCAAAGGGGGTCAGCTGGGTGTCCTAGGACCAGGATTTGGGGAGAGGGGAGTGGAAGGGGTGTCAGTGGCTATGTTAGCCTGCAGAACGCAGACGTACAGCCCCTGCAAAGTGACGTGTGTCAACCAGCAAAAATAAGAACAGCACAAGCCTGGTGGAGCAAGCACTAACAGCTCTCCGCCTTCGGCTTCCCTGCTGACGCTGAAAGGGAGACGAAAACCTGACATGAGCCACCGAAGGATAGCTGTAATTTCCAGACAGGACTAACCCAGCCGGAATTAACCAGCCATTTAACAGCAAAAGACGGCCCAGTACGTTCTCCATTTGCTGCCATAGGATAGGGGCTTGTAATATTCACTGAGACTTACCAGACTCCTATCATTTACTAGTTGTGTTATGAGGGTGCTTAGGAGCCCCAGGGATGGTTCAGGAACCCGCTGCACTAGGTGCTGTACAAGCACACCACAAAAAGACATCCCTGCCCCAAAGTGCTTCCAATCTAAGAGCAGACACAAGAGGCAGGCATGGGGGGAGGAGCACAAGGAGACAATGGTCATAGGCAATGGATAGTGGCTGAATCCACCGTACCTTCCTCCAGCTAAAATTCCCACAGGCACTCGCTGGTGACTTCCTTGCTGTCTGCCAAGAGGGTCCCACTCCGATCTCCACGCATGTAGTATCCATTAGGGGCTAACACGGCCAAGATGTTACTCCCTTGGATCTCCAGGCAAAAGTTCAAGGCAAACTTCCCCCAGGTCCCGAAGGTGCCGTCTGAGCTCAGAGCCCAAAAGCTCCTGCCGCAGGCTGGGGAAGAAGGAGAGCGTGTGAGAGTGTTCGCCCCTCCACCACCAGCCCCCCTGGCCATCAGCGGAGGCTTCAAGGAAAGAACAAACTCAGAGAAGCCACAGGGCTCCCCAAATTACTCTGGCTTTGTAGGTTGGAGCGAGGTTTCCAAAGTCCCAGGCACACCCCAGCCAGCCTCGAAACTCAATGCTCCTTTTCTCCAGTGAATTCCATTGACTCCTCGTCCTTTCCTCCCCTGCTGGGTCCCCCCTCTGAGCCCTGGGCCGCACCCCAGCACCCCAGGCTCATCTCATTCCAGAGGTATTATTGGGGCCATGGGCTGATACACTCGAGCTGTTGCAGGGTGTCTGCCTCTCCCTGTGATGAGCCGAATGTGCTGACTCTGTTTCCCCCCCCACCAGTTTGAGGCACACAGGACCCAAACTCCAGCCCTCTGCTTGGGAAAGAGCTGGTGCCACCCGTCTGCCTCTCACTGGGGGCTGCATCTAATGGGGGCCCAGAAAGCACACCGGCGTACATACCCTCCAACCTGCACTCTGGCTTTCCCAGCTCCTCCACCCGCCCTGGTTGCAAAGCTGGTGAGATGAGGCGGGTGCAGGACGGCCGGTGAAATCATGGAGTGGGAGGGGGCTGCAGTGGGTGAACACAGCTCCCATCCCTCCCCAGCCAACATGCCATCAGTGGCTGCACCCCTCCCATGCAACGCTGACCCAGCTGCTCTGCCCACCTGGCTGGTCCAGGACTCGGGTGCTAGAGCAGGCCAGATAGGCCTGATGTCTGGCTGGTGTGCGTCAGCTCCCAGGCTGTGTGGCGCTGGCCCCATTTGCACCCAGGGGCCCCATTTACCTTGGAAGTGGTAAATGCCCTGCTTGCACGGCAGCAGCTCAATGCAGTCCGGATCCACCAGGTTGCACTGTAGCACGTCGTGGCAGGACGAGCTCCCCACGTAGCCATACCGGCCACGCAGCACTAGGAAGGAGCGGTTGGCCAGGCGCACCCCAAATGCCTCCCTGGGCCCTGGAAGAGGGGAGAGGTTAAAGAAGCAGATCAGGGGCTCTAGGGGGAGAGGCAGGTTGGGGGACCTGGGGGAAGAGACAATGTAGGTCCCAGTAGGGTCTGAGTAAAGAACAGGACCAGCAATTGTTAGAAATGTGATCTCTATGTGTAACCCTGAGAATGGAGCTGCTGCCAATTCTAACAAGGACGAAGAAACATTCTGTGACCCAATAAAACAGGGTGGAATTCTAGCCGCGCTAGGGGGCAGCTGGGAACAAAAGAAGAATCGCAGTTGGATGGTAGTAAAAGGTAGAGCTGTAGCCGGTTTGTAGACTGGTAACCAGATGTGTTGTTATGACATGCAGTGATTACGTTTTTCTGGTTAAAATAGAATTAGTTAGTGACGAATTAATACTTTTAAGGAATGATTGAGGCGGTGTGCACGGATAGTTCGTGGAGGTAAGAAGTACCGGACCCAGATAAGGAGACTCCAGATGGCCGAAGAAGGTGGTAATGGCGACAGGAGATAGTAACCATGAAGGACATCAAATATGTAACAGAAGCAGAACAATAAGGGCCTCATGTTAATGATCAAAGATGAGGACGACATGACAGCACAATTGAATTGGTGGGTTTGGCCCTATAAAAAGGGTGGGAAAAATGAGGGACTTTGGATCTGTTCTGCATGTCCCAAGGAGCATCGTGTCACGATCGACTGGACCCTGCTCCATCACTCGAGCTCAGCTGCCTGGCCAGTTGTCTCACTCGAGCAACGCTGAGGCCGGTACCTATCTCCCTCCTGCAGAACTCTGTCTGTGTGTCTGTCTGTCTGTCTTAGTATTAGGTAAAAATATTCTCTGTACTAACCATAAATGCGGCTCATTGCCTTATCCCCTGTATAAGGGCTCATTGCTCATTTCTTGGTCTATGAGCAGTTGTGGGGGAGAGGCAGGTCTGGGGCGCTGGGGGGAGAGGCAGGTCTGGGGCGCTGGGGGGGAGGCAGGTCGGAGCGAGAGGCAGGTCTGGGGCGCTGGGGGGGAGAGGCAGGTCTGGGGCGCTGGGAGGAGAGGCAGGTCGGAGCGAGAGGCAGGTCTGGGGCGCTGGGGGGAGAGGCAGGTTGGGGGCGCTGGAGGGAGGCTAAAGAGGCAGATCAGGGGCTGGGCTGCAGCCAGCGCCACTGGCTGGGAGGTGAACTGAGGGGAGTCTTGCCTGCTTGAGCTGTTTTAGCCCAGTTTTGGGCAGCGAGGGAAGAGGGCTGCAGCATCTCCTGCTGGCAGTGCCGGGGAGGCTGGCCTCGGCTGGCCCTACAGGCTGTCTGCGTTTGGCAACCCAGGGTGTTAGCGGGGAGGGATCCCAGACGGGGGAAGGAAGCTGACTGGCACCGCATGCTGCACAAGGGGCTCAGCCTCCTGGTTACGGCCTCTGAACCCCAATTTCACTCCATGAGCGTTGAAAGTTCTCCTCACACTGGTCTCTCGCGCGCTGGGCAGCTGGGGATGGGGCAGAGGCAGCAAGCTGGACCCCTAGGCAGGGAAGGAGGCCCTCATCTGTGACCCTGTCCAGAGAGGGTGAGGGCCCCTCATAGCAATGCCATTCACTCTCCTAGCAAGGGGGGGGGCCATATTGGGCACTTGAGAGACCAGGGCAATGTTGACAGGAGTGCTGCCAGACGGGTCTGTAGGAACGTAGAATCGTAGAGCTGGAAGGGACCTCACGAGGTCATCTAGTCCAACCCCTGCTAAAAGCAGGACCACTCCCCCTAAATCACCCCAGCCAGGGTTTTGTCTAACCGGACCTTAAATATCTCCAAAGATGGAGATTCTACCACCTCCCTAGACAGCCCATTCCAATGCTTCACCACCCTCCTAGTGAGACAGTTTTTCCTAATATCCAACCTCGACCTCCCCAGCTGTAATTTGAAACCATTGCTCCTTGTTCTGTCCTCTGTTACCCTCGAGAACAGCCTAGCTCCCTCCTCTTTGGAGCACCCCTTCAAGTAGTTGAAGGTTGCTATCAAATCTCCCCTCAGTCTTCTCTTCTGTAGACTAAATAAGCCTAGTTCCTTCAGTCTCTCCTCATAAGTCATGTGCCCCAGCCCCCTAATCATTTTTGTTGCCCTCCGCTGGACTCTTTCTAATTTGTCCACATCCTTTCTGTAGTGGGGAGCCCAAAACTGGACACAGTACTCCAGATGCGGCCTGACCAGTGTCGAATAGAGGGGAATTATCACATCCCTCGATCTGCTGGCAATACTCCTACTGATGCAGCCTAATATGCCATTGGCCTTTTTGGCAACAAAGAGACACTGTTGGCTCATATTCATCTTCCCGTCCACCATAACCCCCAGGTCCTTTTCTACAGCGCTGCTACTTAGCCGATCGGTCCCCAGCCTGTAGCAGTGCATGGGATTTTTCCGTCCTAAGTGCAGGACTTTGCACTTGTCTTTGTTGAACCTCATGAGGTTTCTTTTGGCCCAGTGTTCCAATTTGTCCAAGTCTCCCTGGATCCTGTCCCTGCCCTCCAGAGTATCTACCATTCCCCCCAACTTGGTGTCATCCGC
>ML686141.1:854438-874400 GCA_007922175.1 Pelusios castaneus
CCCCCCCCCCCCCCCCCAGGAAGAAGCAATGACATCCTATCACTGGCTGCTGATGCCTGAACGGTCCCAGTCAGGTGCCACAGAGATGCCCAGGGCTGCATTGTTCAGCTGCTGCTAAGATGCAGGGGTCCCCCCCCAATTCTCCTTACCTGGGTTCACTGCACCTGCCACCACCAGCCCAGTGGGCCTGATGCCCAAGTACCAGCCGTTGAAAGCTTGCAGGAAGATTTTCCCACAATGCCACAGGGCTCGGAAGTTGGTCTCCGGCTCCATGCGCCTCCCGTTTGCCATGATGCTTTTGAATTTTCTCTGCAGGGAGTGGAAGGAAGGCAGTGAGTTCCCACCAGCCAGTGCGAGGGCATCGCATGTAGCAGCTGGGGATCCAGGGCCCGCCCCTCACCAAGAACAGCCCTGCACCATGAACGAAAGGAGGTTCCCTGGAGAGCTGGTGGGGATTGTTTACACGAGTCCTGACTAAACTACCTGGTATATCCATGTCTGTTCCATGGACTTGGCCATCATGGTTCCTTGAGAGACTGTTACCACCTGGAACTTGATGATATACCTTCCGTCCTTAGAGGTTTTTAAGGCCTGACTTGGCACAGCCCTGGCTGGGGTCCCTTCCAACCCCCATCTTCTATAATTCTCTGGTGGGACGCCCTCCCTGGAATAGCACGTTCAGTTCTGATCACCTAACGCTAGAAGGGGGCCGGAAAGAAGCAATAAAATGGTGAGCAAAGTGCTCATTGATTCAGTGGCCGGATCAGGCTCTTGAGGCCACCGGCCTCCCTCAGGGAGCTGGGAGAAGGTGCACTCACCTGGGCCAGGTAGGTGTTGTTAACTGTTTTTAGCTGCACTGCTTTGGTTTCAGGATCAAACTCGTACTGAAACACGGACTTCGGGGTCACTTTATCTGAGCCGACGTACACTTCCGTGTCTGCACCAAAGGGGAGAAAACCGGGCCTTGTCCAGCCAAACTATCCAAGGAGGAACCGGTGGCTGGCTCAGGGTCGATTCCCAATGACAGGAGTGCCTAGAATTCCCAGTCAGGGAGCGGGGCCCCAGCCTTCTAGCTCCTCATCGGTGGTTCTTGGGGCTTTAAAACACGAATTAATGTATCCTCCTAACACTCTGGGGAGGGCGGCTGTGGTAGGGTCCCCATTTCGCATGTGGAGACCTGAGGCAGGGAGATTCGTTGATGCTTTGGGCTTTAGTTCTGGGTGCTCAAAGTGAGACGCCCTAGGCTGGATTCTTCAGAGTACTGAGCTGTTGTGCAAATCAGAACCCAGGACCATGTCTACACTTAAAAAGTTAAGTCAACTCTTAAGTCGAATTAACACAGTCGACTTAACTTTTCAGGTGTAGGCGGAGCCTTGGCTGCCTGCTGAGAAGGGAGCCACGGTCCCCGGCAGAAGGGACCCGCAGCTCCTTTCTCGCCAGGACCTGCGCAGGTTCCGAGGAGAAGGGAGCCTTCTCCCTGGACCTGCGCAGGCCGGGGTTCCCCTTGGAGGTTCCCTATCCAGGGAGTGCCGGGGAAGACAGCCGCTGGTGGCTCCCGTGACAGGGGAGCCACGGGGAAGAGAGCCACCAGCGGCTTTCTTCCCCGGGAAACCCTGGGGCTCCCTTGTCCCTGAGTCATGGCTCCCTCCCCCCAGCCCTAGGTCAACTAAGGTGTCCACACCCGTGTTAGGTCGACTTAGACCTTAAATCAACCTAGCAGATGGTAGTTATTAAGTCAACTTAAGGAAGCCATTAAGTCGACTTAATGAAAGCCCGGTGAGGACATGGAGTAATTTTGGTCGACTTAAGCATTCTTAAGTCG
The DNA here is from genome assembly GCA_007922175.1 of Pelusios castaneus. NCBI lineage: Eukaryota > Metazoa > Chordata > Testudines > Pelomedusidae > Pelusios > Pelusios castaneus. Next base: position 856,261 of record ML686141.1, read on the forward strand.
ACCTAAATTGCTAGTGTAGACATAGCCCAGCTGTCTGAAGCTGGGAAATGAGGAATGCGCAGCGACCTCCTGAAAACTTGTTTAAGTGACTTGCCCAGCACCACGTGGGAATGCAGAGTCACAGGCTGGACTGAAAATGGCCTCTCCAGGGAGCTATTCAGCTGCCTTAACCCAGAGAACATCCCATCTTGTCCTGCAGTTTCCGGCCTTACACACCTTCCAACTACTGCAGCAAATGAGGCAGGGATCCTACAGCCCTACACTACCCTGATTCGCTGCGGAGCACAGGCCGGGCTGTGCACTGAATGAGGCCGGGGTCCTGTGATAAACATACTATGTAAAGACTATCCTACTGCATATGCACAAGGAGGCTTGAATTAAGTTTGTACAAGCAACCTGAACTCTGCCATAGTCTAACTTTTGAAGGCAGGATTTTGCTTTGGTTGGTTAACGTTCTTTAACGTTGGGTTTTTGAGGTGTAACTTCCCATGTTTAAAAAAAAATTTTAAAATAAGCATTCCATCGCATGGAAACAGCTGATCCCCAGAACTGGGAATCTCTAGCTCTGCAACTCGGACCTCCCAACCTGAGCTAACTGAGTGACTCGTAGGCTGCTATCTTTGATAGGGAGCTTCCGCCACAGAGGGGGGAGACACACTATGGCCTTGGGTTTACAGCTGTTTGCTGCCAAGAGAGGAATGTTGACACCAGAAATAATGGATTCATCTCCAGGTTCCTTAGGGCAGAGTGCCCTAGTGGCTACAGATCCTTCTGTCCCTGTCCCCATCGCCTCTTTTCTGTCCCCTGCTGCCCCACCTCCTCCTTCCCCAGTTCCTGCCTCTCTTCCCCTTGTGCTATCTCCCCTCCGCCTCATCTTCTGCCCACCTTTCCAGGATCCTTTTCTCCCTTCCTGCTGAGCTCCTCTCCACCCCGAAACTCTTCCTCACCCGGCCCCATCCCTCTGCATTCAAGTCAGGTAACTTCCCCCTTCTCGCTGCCTGGCCCTCAGCAGGGAGCTTTGAGAGCAAAGAGGAGACACTTTCTCTACTCTGAGTTCTGGTGCCCAGCATGGCAGCAGCCCCCAGTCCTGAGCAGCAGCAAATGGCAGGAAAAGGGCTGCTCAGCCTGCAGCCCATAAGCTAAATTCACAAATACAGGCCCTATAGGAGAAGGGCACGCTCAGTCACCCTGTGCAGCTGGTGCGTGCAGTCTGATCACACACAGGAGCTGCAAGGGGCTGGAGCATGCTCAGTGCAGCTGGACGATCCGGAGAGTTTAGCTGCCAACCTCTAACAAGCTGGGAAGGGATGAACGGAGATTTTTCAGAGGTTCATAACTTGGCCAAATGTGGGCAAATGTTTACAGGGACAGCAAAAGGCGCTCCGACAACCTCCTCTCTAGTTTCAAGGCCCTGCTCCAAAGCACTGAGGTAGTGGAGCAGTACGGCCAACCTCATGGGTGCAAAAAGGGTTGGGGCTCAAAAAAATCCTAAGATGGGTTTTAAAAACCATGAAACTTTTTAAAATAACAACAAATGGATTATTTTTACTTGCCTACCGATGCCATGATCTTTAAAGTTCACATTTTAAACCTTTTCTCCGCAACCAGGAGGGCTAGAAACTTCCTTTTAAAAAAAAAAAGCAAGCTGATATTTTCCCCAGTCACATGCCTCCAGGTGCCGGGGCTTTAAGAAAAGCAGCAAAACTCACAGTTAAGCTACAGGACGGGGTAACATTTCAGCAGAGTTTCTCAACGAAGCAGCTTTAAGGCTATTTTAACATGGGAAAAAGACCCTATCTCCCCTTAGCCACGGTCACAGACACGGAGCAGCCAATTCAGCTGAAATGTACCAAGAGGGAGTTTACCCTGCCTGAGGAAGCCTGCTGGCATGGGAAATTTCAGCCCAAACATTTCAATTCTGGTGGTTATCAAACCCGGCTTGCAGTTGCTGCTGGTGGGCAGCCTTAACGATGAGGGATCCCAGGTATCTGCCGTGCCTATGATTTTCTTTTAAAGCCATTAGTTAGCTCAGTGCTGGCCGTCCCATTGACAGTTCTGACAAGCAGGCCCTGTATTTATCCTCATAACAGGGACCGCGTACGCAGTGGCCAGACAAGCATCCCGCATGCTGCTCTGCCAAAACGTAGCTGCCCTGGCCTGGAGAGATGTGTGTGAAGATACCTCTCCATGGCCTAGCCAATCCTCCATTCTTCAGCATCAGTGTGGGTGCCGCTGATGCTGGTGTGGTGTTTGTTTTTTATGTAGGCACACGTCCCATTCAGGGCTAGACCAAGACCTCCCCTCGCTCCCACTCACCCCATTTCATCTGATACCACCTTGTGGGTGTTTGGCCTCCTTTAACAGGTGTGAACGGGGGTCTAGACTGTAGCTCCATGGCTCTGTACCCCAGCTATCCTACACCCAGAAATAATTGTGTTCAACAGTGAATAGCCCGCATTCTCCCCCAGCTTGGCCTCTGGACAGCCTCACTACAATTGGGGGTGGACATCACAGGGTGAAGGCAGGGCCGGACTTGTGCAAAGTACTGGGTCAACCAGGGTGGATACTAAGGTTGGTGGCATGTCCTGGCATCCTTCAGCTGGGCCCTCTGTGCATGTTCAGACTGGAAAATGGAATTTACTTGCCACATATGACGGACACGTATCTCCTGGCCTTAGATTTCAGACTGACCCATTGTGGGCACCTCTTCACAACGAACCATTCTTCCTCCTCTCTGGGGTTGTCTCCAAGGCACAAGAGCCCCCGGCTCCCCTGCGGATACAGGACATGCCCATCTTGGTCACTCAGGAAAGCCAGGCACCTGGGTTTGAGGTGTAAGGTGAAGGCGGTCTGTGCAGAGGGCTGATTGGCTAGTTTCTCCATCCTGGAGATGTACTTGTGGCTAGACGTCTCCAGGTGGTACATCCCATTCTTGAACCGTAGCACAAAGCCGCACTCCTCCAGGTAAGGCACCGGGGTGTCTACCCACACCCGGTCCAGGTCTGCATCAGCTCGGGCATAGCACTGGTGGGTGGGGTTGTACAGCACCACGTGGATGTGCATGGCCACCTGGGGTAGCCACTTGTGGTAGGAGGATGGGTTGCGGGAAACGCAGAAAACATCTTCCCCGTCAGACTCCAGATACTTCTTGCTGTCCATCAGCTGGAGAGTCCACTTGCCACCGGGGTGGAGTTCCAGCAGGAATTGACTTTGCTGGAGGGATGCTGGCTGCCCGCACCGGACAGATCCGTCAGGATCCACTAGGAGATAGCGGCCCTGATGTCCTAGGAGCTCTACCACCGGCTGCTTTCCGTGCTTCATGGTGACCTGCAACTCCCAGGTCTGGGAAGAGGAAACGAGCCAGAGTCAGATGATTAGCCCTCGGAGAAACCCCTCTGGCCATGAGCTGGGATCTGACATGCACCGGGTCGCTGCAGTGGCAGTGACCTGCCGGGTCATCCCACTACCTTGATTGCCAAGTATTTTTCCCAGCCCCCAGCGCCTCCTTCCCCAGCGCCGGCAGAGACCACCAGAGCTCCCCTCCCTTCAGCGGCACCCTTGGAGGTGGCGGACATGTCACCACCTGCCTTATCAGCCCTGGGCTGCATAGCGCTAATACAGCGACCTCTGCCATGATTCCTCTTGTCCCCATGACACGGGGGATGTTGTGAAGCCAGTCTGGGCAGACACACAGCACCATTCACCCCACACCCTAGCAGGCTGCCAGAGGCTTCCTCTCCCTCTACAGTCAAAACCAGGCTCTGCACCTCCAGGGCCCCTCACAGCCATGACCCCAAATGGCTCCCGGATCTCACTGGGCCACAGAAGCCTCACACACGCCCCTTGCCCAGACAGGCAGCTCCACAGCCTAACTTCCTCCCAGCATTCGGCCTAGTCCCCCTGAGCCTTCTGTTAAATGCTGGCCAGCTGCTGCCTCTGCAACTGCCTACTTTGCTGTGCTCCAGGCCGACACCCAGCTCTTGCAACGTCTCTGCAGCCAGAGAGAGGTTAGCCAGCTCCCACTCACAACCAGCCCTTCACACCCATCTTGTCTCCCGCCCAGTGTCACATTCCCACCACCACTGCCCGGTGCGCTGCAAGCCATCTGTGCATACGTTGCCCCATTTACAAACGTAAGAACGGCCAGACTGGGTCGGACCAATTGTCCATCTCGTCCAGTCTTCCAACAATGGCCAACGCCAGGTGCAAATCTAGGGCGTGAACAGAACAGGTCATCATCAAGTGATGACTAACTAGGGGTTGGTCCTGCTCTGTGCAGGGGTTGGACTAGATCCCTCCCGAGGCCCCTCCAGACCCATCTGCTAGAATTCTAAGTCATTCATCCTGTTGCCCATTCCCAGTTTCTGACCAAACAGCCATTTAAAACTGAATGGTATTATCCTGGACAACCCACTTTTCCCTGTGTTCCGCCAAACTGTACCCCAAGGGGTAGGTTCGTGTGGATTCACCAGACGCAGTCAAAGACCATTGAAAAGATGGATGACTTTTATTGAATGCCAGGGTGAATAACCCTGAGGAAGCAAAGCAAAGTCATAAGTGGTGAGAGCTTATGTCCCTTCAGCAGCCGGAGACCCCTGACGACTGCGGACGATCCCAAGGAGGTTCTCGAGGCACCTTGGCCCTAGGTTACCAAAGCAGCCTGGTCCTTGGTCCTACAGCAAAGTCCACAGATTCCCAGGGACTATGCTAACATATAGCATCTCAGGAGAAGGCGGGGTGATCAAGCCCACTTTCCCCTCACACACTCAGGCTCAAGGCCGAGGTAGCTTGAAGGAACAGATAAAAGAAGTACATCACAGCCAAGCCTTGCAAAACAGCAGAACACCTTATATCAGGCCCCAGCCGGTTCTCACAGGAGACTGGCTCCAGCTGGTGCTCTGGGCATGAAGCCCAGCATCAGTTCAAGGTTGGGGCACTCGTGGGAGGGGCGCCAACTAGCTACCTGTCCATCACAAAATCTTCCGCTTTAGCCCTACACCCTGCTAATAGCAGGACTTTCCTGAGTTCCTTGCCAGGAAATGGAAAGTGGCCAAGGGGATATAGACAAAGGGTAATGATAAATGGCAATGCATAGAGCTGCGGAGAGGTCTCCAGGGGATGTCAGAGCGATCAGAGTTAGGCCCCATCTTATTCAACAGGCCCGTTAATAATCTGGAGAAGGCCACAGACCATGATATGATATGAATGTCAGTAAATTCAGGGTGCCTGCAAACAGGAGCAGAGAATTAAAATACAAAGGGCCCCAATGAGTTGGAAGCCTGGGCAGGAACCATATAACTTGGGAAGATGGAGCTAATCCAGAATTGAGCCACCTGGTGCGAGAGAGGAACCTGAGAAACAGCACTGGGCAAAAGAGACCTGGGGGGCAGGAAGCAGCAAACTACATGTGAGTTTGCACTGTGCTGTTGTGGCAAAAAAAGGCAGTGCAGTTTGGGGGCTGCCTTTAGAGAGACATTGAGCAGGGGTTGGACTAGATCTCTGCTGAGGTCCCTTGCAGCCCCCATCTCCTAGGATTCTGTGGGGCAGGGCAGGGCTGGCTCCTCCCTGCACAGAGGTGGTGAGACCCAGCTGGAACACTGAACACCATTCTTGGCCCCTCGGTGTCAGAGGGGCACTGACAGCTCGGAGGGAGGTTAGAGAAAAGCAACCAAAGGGAACAGGAGCTTGACTGCACAAAGCACCCACCACCAGCACCGTCTCCTGGCTCTCACAAAGCTGCGGCAGATGGATTTAGGGCAGCTGGTTCTAGCTACAATCCTGGCAAATGTAAGTGATGCTGTGGGGAGACGGCGGCCTGCTGACGAATTTGCCAGTGCCGTAAAATCGCCACCCATTGAGGATACTTGCCGACAGGTCACCAAGATCGCCTTGGTGTCCCCCAGGACTCTGCATTGCTCTTGCATGCACAAATAACCTTTCCTGTGCAATAGATCCTTATCCACCTACAACTGTGTAAGACACTCTGGACCCTGCTGCTGGATTTGGATTGGTCCCAGTGATCCACATGTTTGTGACTTTCCCTGACCCGTTGGCTTGGTTATTAGGAGCACAGAATTTGCCAGACAGGATCTGTCCCTATATAGGGCGTATCTGGGTCTCTTATACTTGGAGACTGGCTTAAACCCAGAAACACAAGATTTAATATCCCTGCCAGAATTGTTATTTTCATTACTTATGATAACACTGGATATTCTTGTGATCTGCAGAAATGTCCAAGCTCCGCTGGAATCTTGTCAAATTATTGGCCTCAAGGAATTCATGTGGCAGTGAGTTCCACAGGTTAATGACCTCTGGCATGAAAAGTATTTCCTTCTATCAGTTTTGAAATTTCCATCTTTGAATTTTGTTCTTGTGTTATGAGACAGAAAGAACAGAAACTCCCGCTCTACCTTCTGTAGAATGCAGGCTCTCAAACTGAGGGGTGTGTTCCTCTGGGGGAGGTGCAGAATGTATTCCAGGTGGTTGGAGGGGCTCAGAAGCTTTAGGAGAACAGCAGCTGCCAGATGGGCATCCAGTTCTGACAGCAGCGCAGCCACCAGCAGCAGTAGAGAAGTAAGCGTGACAATTTCTCTTCGTAGGAGAGTGTTTCCCTGCTTTTGAAAAGTCTGGTCACACTTCTCGGAACCCCCTCCAATTCTGCAATAGTCTTCTGGAGGTGAAGTGACCCATATTGCACACAGTACCCAGGTGAGGTCACACCTGTGACTTATTATAAAGGCATTATAATGTTTTCTGTATTCTTTGCCGTCCCTTTCCTTATATAGTCAAACATCTGGCTTCCTTTTCTCACTGCAACTGCACATTGAACAAAGGACTCCACTGACCTCATGCTAGGACACCCAACCCCACTCCTGTAAGGTGTGAGAGCCATTTAAATGGTTCCCTCCAATCGCCATTACTTTGCATTTGCTGAAACAATGAGAGTCCTCTGGCACCTTAAAGACTAACAAATTTCTTTGGGCGTAAGCTTTCGTGGGCTGCAACCCACTTCGTCAGCTGCGTGAAGTGGAAAGTACAGTTGAGAGGTACAATACAGATGCCAGGGTGAAGGAGGGCAAGCGTTAGCAAAGTCAGAGCCACAAGACTCTCGTTGTTTTTGCTGTGCACAGACTAACACAGCTCCCCCTCTGGATATTATCGTGCAAGGCACTGAATTTAGCTGTATGAAATGGAAATCTTACCAATCTCATGAAAAAACTCACACAGATACAGACAGACATCATCTTCCTCTCCAAGTGCAAATAAATGGACCTCATACCAAATGGACTGAAAGTGAAAAATCCATTTTGATCGAGACACTACACAGACCATAGCGATGGAACCACCTAATCAGCATCCTGTACAGCAAACAGGAGAAGATCAAGAAAGACCTCTCAACAGTGGAGACTCATGGAAAGCCGACCTTCCACACAAACGTCCACGTGACTGATCGTTACAAAAACGAGACAGGCCAGCTACAACACACACTTCGCTTCTCTACCGAGGAAAAAGGGCATTAAACTATCTAAGCACCTACAAGCCACAAGGGACCACAACTGTGATACCCTGGACTCACCCAACAGTAGCTAAATCTATCCAAGTACACGCTTAACCCAGCAGAAGAGTCAGTGTTGTTCCGGGGAATCTCTTTCTGCCCCACCACCCCACGCATGATACGGTTCTGCGGTGACCTGGAAGCCGACTTGTGTTGTCTCCGACCCAAGGAATATTTCCACCCCACCACATTAACCCACAGATGTCTTCCTATCAATGCTACACAAAGAATTCTGCATAGACGCCTCCTGACAGTAGAAACAAGAGACTGGACTTTTACAAAACAAACAAGGAGTCCTGTGGCACTTTTAAAGACTAGTGTTTCTGCCGACGTGCACAAGCTGAGGTGGTAGACAAGGAACATCACTTGCCCCATGACCTCAGCCGTGCAGAACGCAACGCTATCCACAGCCTCAAAAACAACTCTGACGTTATAACCCAAGAGGCTGACAAAGGAGGCGCAGTATCATCATGAATAGGTCAGATTACGAACAGGAGGCTGCCAGACAGCTCTCCAGCACCACGTTCTACCAGCCACTACCCTCTGATCCTACTGAGGAATACCAAAAGAAACTACATCTTCTTAAGAAACTCCCTGAAGAAGCACAAGAACAAATCTACACAGATACACCCCAAGAGCCCCAACCTGGGGTATTCTATCTGCTACCCAAGAGCCACAAACCTGGGAACCCTGGACGCCCCATCATCTCGGGCATTGGCACACTCACAGCAGGATTGTCAGACAATGTGAACTCTCTCCTCAGGCCCTACGCCACCAGTGCACTGAGCTATCTTGGTGATACCACTGAGTTCCTGAGAAAACTACGATCCATTGGTGATGTCCCACAAAACACCATCCTGGCCACTCTGGATGTAGAAGCCTACACCGACATTCCACACAAAGATGGACTACAAGCCATCGGGAACAGTTTCCCCAGTGACGACACAGCACACCTGGTAGCTGAACTCTGTGACTTTGTCCTCACACACAACTACTTCAGATATGGAGACGATCTAGACCTTCAAGTTAGCAGCACGGCTATAGGTACCCACATGGCCCCATAGTACGCCAACACTTTTATGTAGTCAAATTCCAAAGGGGGAGCCGTGTTAGTCTACAGTAGAAAGACAACAGAGTCCCGGGGCACTTTTAAAGACTAACAGATTTATTTATCGCATGAGCTTTCGTGGGAGAAAATCCCACTTCGCTGACCTAGAACATCACTTCCTCAAATCTCATCCCCAAGTGCCTCTCCTTTACCTACGCTACATCAATGACATTTTCATCATCTGGACCCACGGGAAAGAGTCCCTTGAACAATTCCATCGGGATTTCAACAATTTCCACCCCACCATCAACCTCAGCCTGGACCAGTCCACACAAGAAATCCACTTCTTGGACACTATGGTATGAATAAGGGATGGATATATTAACATCACCCTATACCGAAACCCAACTGACCACAATACATACCTACATGCCTCCAGCTTCCACCCTGGACACATTACATGAGCCGTCATCTACAGCTAAGCCTTGCGATACAACCGGATCTGCTCTGATCCCTCACAACACCTACAGGATCTCTACCAAAAATTCCTAAAACTACAGTACCCACCTGGGGAAGTGAAAAAAAACAGATTGACACAGCCAGACGGATACCCAGGAGTCACCTACTACAGGACAAACCCAACAAAGAAAACAACAGAAGACCACTGGCCATCACCTACAGCCCCCAGCTAAAATCCCTCCAACACATCATCAGAGATCTACAACCTATCCTAGAAAATGATCCCACACTCTCTCAAGCCTTGGGAGGCAGGCCAATCCTTGCTTACAGACAGCCCCCCAGACTGAAGCAAATACTCACCAGCAACCAAACACCATACAACAAGAACACGAACCCAGGAACCTGCAACCTATCCCTGCAACAAACTCCGGTGCCAACTCTGCCCGCACATCGACTCCAGTGATACCGTCACAGGTCCCAACCACATCAGCCACACCATCAGGGGCTCTTTCACCTGCACATCCACTAATGTAATATATGCCATCATGTGCCAGCGATGCCCCTGTGCCATGTACATTGGCCAAACCGGACTGTCCTTACGCCAAAGAATAAATGGTCACAAATTGGACATCAGAAATGGCAACATCCATAAACCAGTAAGAGAACACTTCAATCTCCCTGGACACTCAGTAGCAGACTTGAAAGTTGCCATATTCCAACAGAAAAACTTCAAAAGTTGAGTTCAGCGTGAAACTGCAGAGCTGGGACTGGGATTTGCAAACTTGACACAATCAGACTGAGTCCGAACAGTGATTGTCCTGTTCACACATTCTCACCTTCTAATCACCTGGGGTGCGTCTACACTTACAAATTAAGTTGACTTAAGCTTGTTTAAATCGACTTAATTTAATCTGCGTCTACATTACAATTTCCTTAAATCTTAAAGGAAATTTAAAGTCGACTTTATAAAACCTGGTTTAAAGTCGACTTTACTGGCTAAATTGACTTTATTAAGTTGACTTAGCCAGTGTAGGTGCAGATTAGCCCTAAAACGACTTTAAATTGACTTAAAGGGCCCCAGGGCTCCCCCACTGCCCTCCCTGCCAGGGTGGCTGGCACAGGCAGAGCCTGGCGTGCCCACCCACAGGGCAGGACACAGCCCTGTCCACTCCGCTCCTATGCCCTGCCAGTGTCCCCGTCCTGCTCAGCCCCCATTGTACCAGGGTACAATGAGACAAATGCTCAGCCCCCTGGCACTTGGGAAGGGGTGCCCCCTCTGCCACTGTGGACCAGCCCCAGTTCCACCTAGCCCCTAGAAGTTGATTTAGATGTCCAGTGTGGACGCTCTAAGTTGATTTGGCAAGGTCCCCTTGAAGCTGACTTAATTTTATAGTGTAGACATGTTAAGTCAACTTAGCAAAGTCAACTTATTTGGCCAAGTGTAGACAGCCCTGGTGTGAATGGGCCTCTACCCTAACTGAACTGACTTTGCTAACACTCGCCTTCCTTCCTCCTGGCACGTGTATACACCTCTCAACCGTAGTTTCTACTTCATGCACCTGACAAAGTGGGTTGGAGCCCACGAAAGCGTATGCCCGAAGAAATTTGTTAGTCTTTAAGGCCTCGCTGAAGTTCCTCACAGTCTTCTCTGGTCCTGACTAACAAATAACTTTGTGGCATCTGCAACTTTTCCCTTCCACTGTTCACCCTCCTTTCCAGGCCATTACTAAATATATAAGCACATGACTCGGAATGGGGCCCTGGGACCCTGCTATGAACCCAATGGTGTGGTGAAAATGGCCATTGGACCCGTCTTTGCTTTTTGCCTCCTACCCAGTTTTTGTATCCAAGACAATACTTCGCCTCTCAGCAACGACTGCTTAGCTCCTTAAGGAGCCTCTTTGACAGGACCTTGTCAAAGGCCCTTTTGAAAGTCTAAATGAATTGGCACCTGATTCGCTCTTATCCACCAGCTTCTTGACACATTCCAAGAATTCACAGTGATTAGCGAGAGACAATTTTTCCTGTGCCGAGTCCATGCTGGTTAGACTGTATCAAACCATGGCCGCCTACTCCCGCGTTTGGTGATGCTAGTTTTAATTAATGATTCAACCAATTTGCCGGGCACGGCTATAAGATGTATAGGCCTGTAACTCCCTGGCTCAATCCTACAGCCGTTTTCACTATGGGTAACGCCTTCCATGCCCCTGGAGCAGTTCTCTTCCCTCACGAGAGGTTATGAATTTTTGGTGGCAGCTCCTCTACAGCACATGAGACCTCTCGTTATAACTTCCAGTGGCGAGGTGTGAAACCGACGCCCTGAAGAAAGCTGTGATGGGTTCAAAACACAGCAGCCTCTAGTCTCAGCAAGCCACAAACTACCAAGCGCCCCGTGGAGCTTTCTCAGCTCCTGGCTCATGCAGATGGTGCTCACTCTGGGAAGAGAGCAGGATATGCCTTGTAACCAAATGGTCTATTGGGGGAAATCAGCCCCTTTAAGAGCCAGAGCCAGCAGGGTCTCCTCATTGATCTGACTCAGCTGGGAGTTTGAGGTTACAAAAGCCAGCCAAGGGGATGAGCTGAATCACTGCTGGCTTCTCCAGCAGGGCTTGGAGAAAAGTCATTCCCAGGCAGAGGAGGACTACAGCGGTATAAGGCGGAACTGAGACAGTTAAAGGAGAAAAGCTCAGGGTGGGCAGAAGAACTATTTTGGGTTTGAGCTTTTGCCCACGTTTGACATGGGGAAATTAAATCAGTGTGTGCCAGCACCTCTGAATGTAACCCCATTTCCTCCTCCTCACCTCCCTGTAGTAACACCAGCCACACACAGCAGGCTGGCAAAACCCCTCTGCAGCAGGGAGAGACAGACGGCGCTCGTGTGCGTGCTAGGGCGTGTTGGGCAGCTCCAAGAGGACAGACACCATGAGATGAGGATGTCGGGAACTCAGCCAGAGGTGAGGGCGCGATTACAGGAGTGGGAGGATGAGGGTCTGTGTCTGCGTTATGGAGGAAGTCAAACTAGATGACAATGATGGTCCCTTCTGGTCTCTGTGCTTATAAGCACCATCTAAAAACCTGCATAGATGGACAGATTGCACCACCCCATCCCTGCCTGTCATGGCGTTGGCACAGGCCAGATCGACCATTCCCACTGTCCTCAAGCTCTTTGCTTCTAGAACAAAAAGGATCCGTGTATGAGTTGATCAGTGACTGGCCCAAGAGCTGGGCAAAAATATCGTTTTCCTCTCCTTCAAAAAATATTTTGACATCTCCAACATTTTTCCCCCATCCCCATTCAGGACGATATGTCACTGATTGAGAAATTTTGCAAGCCAAAAGTAATTAAAAAGATCTGATGTAGTCCAATCAAAATGTTTCATTTTGATCATTTCAAAATGTTTTTATTTGATTTGGGTCATATTTTAATTTTTTTTTAAAAAAGAAGCTTGGGCTCTGGTTAGTTTTCTTTTCAAAACAAAAAGTCAGGCTGAAAAAGACAAAGACAAAATGGGACATATTGATAATTTTTTCCCCCAAGTTGTGAAATGCATCAAAGATGAGCCTTTCCCACAGAAAGGTTGTTTTGGTGAATCGGTGTTTTGTGACCAAAAACACACGTTTCATTGACCGATTCCTGACTCGCTCTACTGGTCAGCTTCATGTTTCAGATTCGTGTCTGAGTACCAGCGTGCATCTGTGCTGAGCCTGCCTGCTCCAGAGAGTTAGCCCCTTCAGAAGGCAAACCTCCCCCTGCACAGTGCAGACACAGGCTCCATGCCTTGCATACATAGACACTCCAGCCAGGAAGAGGGGAGCAGCCAGCTTTCCACTCAGTTGCTGGCACAATACTAGCGAACACTGGTGGAACTCCCTGCCTGAGGAACAGGTGTGTGCAGAGCGAATGCTTTCCTCAGCGTGGGACGTTAAATGTCCACGGGAATTGAGAGCTCCTTGGGAACTCAGGAAGGCAAGTAAAGGCGACAACAGTTACACACGATGCTCCAATGGGAGCTCTGCATGCCAGAGCCTGTCAGCCGACCATGCACAATACCGGACATGGTGTCAGAAGGATCACAGCCCCTGGGGCCGGAGGGGAACAGAAATGGGAAGAAACCATCACTAAAGGCTGCAAATGGAACAAAAAGCAACAAAGGTCACAGGCGTCAGTGGCTGAACCGGGACAAATCCCTGAGGGGATCTCCTGGCTCCCACCGGCCTCGGCTCCTGCAATAGCCTATGTGACATCGCAATCCGTCAGTGGGGACGGCCAGGAGCCCCGGAAGCAGCGTGGCCTCTCTGCCTTCTTAATTCTCTGTTCTAGGGCAGCCAAGGAGGTGAGGGATGGAGCCATCTCGACGCTGAAGAGGGGCTCTGAGCTAGTCTGTGCCTGACATCTCTCCTAGCCCTGGCCCCCGTCTGCTCAGACCTGCCCAGCTCCACAGCTGGCATCTGGAGAGCTCTGCAGACCTGGCCGCTGGAACACCAGCACCGGCTGGCCGGAGGTAGCACTGGAGAGAGGATCCTGCACAGGGTGGTAGGTGGTGGGGCCAGAGGCTGACAACCATCGTGGGACAGCAGCTTCTGGGAGCTGTTTCCCGCGTTTGGCGGCTGATGGTGCACCCGAGTGGAGAGATGGGGAGGGCACAACATACGTCCTGAGGAGAGAGACGGGCTCCGTTTGCAGCCCTGCAGGAAAAATACTTGAGAGCAATTTGCCACGACCACTGTGAAGAAATAAAACCCCAGTGACGTGACGGAGCGTCCGGCTGCCTCTGGGCCCTGGGCCTGGCCAGTGTAGCTCTGCTGAGAGGCGGCGGGAGGTGAAAACTCGCTGAGTGTGCAAGAGGGGTAAATAAGGGGAGCAGGGACTGTGTGGTGGGAGTGGTTCATTTGCCAAGCTGGGGAAAGGAGTTACGTGAAAACAGGAGCGATGGGGCTAAATCCCAGGCCCCCTTTGCTAATGGTGAGCTGTATCTGACTGTGTGATGATCACCGGGGGAGCCCGAGGGCCCGGGACCTTTGACACCAGTCTGGCAAATGCTCTGCAGGGAGCAGCCCCATGGAGGGTGAGATACAGACTGGGTGGGCTCTGATAGCTCCTAATTTCTGTAACGAGGCAGCAACGAGCCTGGAGCCCAACACTGCCCTCAGTGTATCGAGGGAGCTCGTACTCCTCACTCCAGCCAGGTGGGACTCGTGCGTCCACCCTTCACCCCCAATCTCTCACTCTGCACCCCAGGGGCCTAAGCTTCAAGACCTGCGCCAAGCCACACGGGAACTGCAGCTTCCAGTTCTGGCCCTGCTGTCTTTTTCCCATTGGGGGACCTGCTTTCAGTTGCTTCATAAAACCTTGCCAAGGTCCAGCCATTCGGGCTGAGAATTTCAACGTCGGGTGCCTGACGTTAGCTGAAGGTTTTTTCTTTATAAAAAAAAAAAGTCATCCAAACCAGACGAGCTATTTTTTAGCTTGTTTTTGCCTGTATTAAAAAATTCTAGGACTTTTTTCTAACAGCTGCAGCTTTAAAATCTTCTCCAATGTAACCAAGTTGTAAGAGTCAGAAAGCAAGCGGGACTTTCCTGACCCTGACAGTTCTGGGGTATTCCAGCCCAGGTGGATTCCAGACACACGGACTGTGCATCTCTCCAGTGTTTAGTGACCGCCCGCAGCCAGCCCCAGCAGTGGAGAGGAGGAAGCTGTCTGATGTGAATGCAGAGGGACCAGAGGTGGACCTGCAGGTGGGTTATGGGGGAAGTAGATGAAGAGAAGCCACCTGAGAGTACAAAAAAACTGGGAATGGAGGCGCATGGGGTGGGTAGGGGAAGACCAGGATGGGCTGGGCCAAGGAGACTGGGATGAGTAGCTGAGGAGTGGGGGCTGGGACTGGTAGGGGAACAGAGATGGGAAAAGCCCAGGTTGGAGGGGATGGGACAGAAGGGGGTCACACGTGGGGAGATACGTGCCTCAGATACTGCTCACTAGCGCGCACCCTCCTCCAGAGGCTGGTTTGGACCCCACGAGTCCCGAGTCTCACCAATGCGTGAAACCCACCGGCCAAGTGTCTCATCCCCGCCAGCGCTGCCTGCCCAGAGGACGACAACCTTCTGCTCCCAGGTGCTGCATTAACCGAGGCAGCAGGATCTGTCTAGAGGAATTCAAGGTTCCAGTCCTGCTGATGGCCCATGCGGATCTCAATATGCTGCCCTAGGAAGGAATTTCTGGAAGGGGCAGCAATGTCTATTAAGACTCTTCAAGGCAGTGAGGGGGGAGTCTGGCCGTGTCTGCTCTCCAGCCTCCCTGACACCCACATGGCCCTTCTCCAGTCCAGGCATGCTACGGCTGGCTAGGTTAAACGCCGGGTCTAAATCTGCTCCTGCCCCAGCATCTCTCTCTGCTTCACTACGGAAAGGTCGGTCAAGACGGTCCCACCCATCCCACAGGCCCTGCTGCTCTGCCATCATATGCACACCTTGACACCCTGCTTGCCGCATCCCTGCAATCGCAGCCACATTTCCTTCCACGTCACCCCGGTGAGGCATGGGATGGCCTCCCTGAGCTGCCCTTAGGGCAAACCGGTGTCCTGATTTCATCGGGACTGTCTTGAAATCAGGGTTCTTTCTTATATAGGCACCTCCCAATTTTTCACACTTGCTGTCTGGCCACCCTAGCTGGCCTGCCGAAAGACTCGCCCTCCAAAAAGCCTGCAAGAAATTCGCTGGCAGCCTCCCTTCCTTCTCTCCACAGGGTAGGGACCAGTCCCCTGCCAGGTAACCCTATTAGCCCACTGATGTTGTCCCAATGTCCCCCCTTCCATCCCATTACTCCCACTCAGGTCACATCTGGAATTGGTCTGTAACTCCTCCCCTCGGCCCCAGGAAGGGCTGATGTGTCCTGTGAGGCACTTAGGATACTCCTGGGAGCTGTTAGAAACAGCCAAGAACGTTCACAGCTAGGGAGCATCGGGGAGGAAGGCTGGGGGCTTGCTGCGCTTGGGTCCCTGCCCCTCAGCTACAGGGGCTCAGCTCTGTGAAATACATCCTCACCCCATGCAAGAAAGGGGGCAAATCTCATCTCTGCTCAGTCAGCCCTGGGAACGGAGCTCGTCAGAAATGCACCGTCAGCAAAACTTCCCACCGCACTCTGTCCCCCACAAAGCCCCTGGTCTCAGCTCTGCTCCACGAGTGGGTTACGAAGCTTTAGCATCAATTTTAGCATCTCTTACCTGCTTCCTGCCCAGGGAGTTCCCCAGCACGGTGACGCCATCCCCGTAGCATTCGCTGGTGAGGTAACTCCCAGCCCAGTTAATCAACCCCACTTTCATGGTGACTCCCCACTCCTGTGGGACATTAGTCCAGAACGTGCCCCAGGCTTGCTGGCTCCGTCAGGCGTGGTTCAGCCCCAAGCTTACACTCACAGGCCATCAGATCCCGCCCAAAGGCATCAGGGGAGCAGGGAGGGCCATCGCAGCGCAGCAGGTGAGCTGGGCAGGGATCCCGGGGTAAGACAGGCCCCTGCAGGCTCGCCCTCTGTGACACACAGCTTACCTCATGGCAGCTGGGGAGACTGCAAGCCCCACCTCATAATGGGCTGGATCCCCAGTCTTCCAGAAACTTCGCACCCACGTCGGCGAGGGTGGGGTCTGACACGCACCTTTCGCTGGGGCCAATTCCTCTGCCTCCACTGAACGTCACTCTACAGGGGACACTCCCAGCCAGGCCAGCCACCCTCGTGACCTCAGAGCCTTCTCCCCACCACACCCCCGCCTGGGCACCCAGCCCCTGGGGGCTGGCGTTACTGCAACGAGGGTGAAAGGGGCCAGAGAACAGCACTTTTCTCCCCTTCCCTCCCACTGGGGCCCGAGACAGCCCACGCCTGACGGGATGGACAGAGCACATTCGCAGCAACTCTAGCACCTTGTCACCACCTGGCAGACGAAAGACGCCTCTGAAGGGCCGAGGAGCGGACAGAGGCAGCAAGATCTTTTAGCAGCTCTTACTGCTTCTTGCGTGATTACGGCAACATCCCAGACCCTGGTGGGCTAGACGCTGGCCATGCACCCCACTGCCTAACCCCACGGCACCTGGCTCACCCGCGCCATCAGAGCCCTAGGAACACAGACTCGCCTCTTCTGAGCGCAGGAATGCTCTTACCAGGGCCCGGCCCGGCCAATTCAGTCCCCTCCTGCCCTCGGCCAGCCCCAGGACCCACGGGGGTCCACAACCAAACATCTACACTGCAATTCACAGGCCTGCCTGACATGGGCCAGTAATTGCAGGGCAGGCAGACTGCGCTGAGCCGATCTCCTTCAGGCGAACCACCCTCTGTCTGTCCTGACAGTCACCTGCTGCCTCTTGGTTCAGCTTCCTTAGACTCCCATCTCCCCTCCTCACACCGCGCACCAACCCAGAACGGCTAGCTCGCCGGCAGAGGAGGAACAGGCCTGTCACACAGGAGTCCCTTCAGGCCTCATTGCTTTCTTCTCTGCGCTAGCTCCTATCCCGGGCCCAATGGGTCCTTTGCCAATCTCACGCAAAGCGAGGTCTGAGATTGTCCTCCGCGTGGCTGAGGGTCACAGACAGCTCCAAGCGAAGAGTACGTCCCAGCAGCGAGTTACCGGCCAAGGGGAGTTAACGGAACAGGAAGCCAGAGGATATGGGTATTACCCCACCCCTCCTTCCAACAGCTGCCTCGGAAAGCAAGCTCCCAGCTAAGCCAGCTATGGTCAGCCTTCGCCCCGTCCTTCCTCCAGGCAGCCCCACTCACCCCAGCCCAAGGAAAGAGACAGCCGCAGCCCCCAGGAAAAGCCAAGTGCTTTATGAGGAGCCAAACAGCAGCCCCGTAAGAGCTATTATCAAGAAAATGCATTTCAGGCCTCGTGGCACCGAGAAGAGCTCTGCAGCCCACAGCCCGCTCCCAGCACACCTGCTTGGCCAGTCTTCTCCCACGAAGCTGACTGGGCACCTCTCCCAGTGGTAGAGCCACTCCCCCGGAGCAGCCACCATTCTCCTGTGCTCTACCCGCTCCGCTATTAAACGATAGCGCTTCCCGAACGCCTAACCCAGCCTAACCCGTCTCCGCAC
>ML686141.1:874410-886800 GCA_007922175.1 Pelusios castaneus
ACGCCTAACCCGTCTCCGCACGGGAGAGCTTCCCGAACGCCTAACCCAGCTGAAGCCATCTCTGCACAGGAGAGCTCCCTGATCCCTGCTTTGTCCAAGGCACCTCAGGCCAGTCCTAGCTTCACACTAGCACATTAGTTTGAGGCACCTGGACTGCCCTCAAATGCAGGTCTCTGAAAACAGGGGGCAGGCAGAACTCAGAACTGTCACTTCCCCTCTCCCCTCCACCTGACAGAGCCTTGTCCAGCTGTGGGCTAGGGGCGTGCTCTCTCCAGGGCTGACAACGGGCAGTTGGTCTTAGACTGGACAGTCACATCGCCAGCCCACACTGCCCAAGGGCCCCGGCCGAGCTCTCCAGACAGACATCCCTGGGTCCACTTCCCCACAAAGAAGTGCCCACCAGAACGACGCTGTCACACAGGAAGCAAAGGGGCCGGAGAAAGGGCCGCTGCTAGAGCCAGTGGTGCTAACTGAATTCTAGGACCTGGGGAGACAGCTGCTACTCTAGGTAGAGGAGGGGAAGATGGAGGCATCCAGGTGTTGGGATGAAGCAAACTAAAATTTATCACCAGCCTCCTCAAGAGTTATGGGAATGGGCCAGAATTTTCATACCCGGATGCCTCGAGTTAGCCAGGGGAGGTTCGAGCAGAGATGTGCTGAGCCCTGCCAAGCACATGCCAACAGGGCGCAGTGTTACGCCTCTCTGCTTATATACAGCTGCAACTGGACCCCACATCTGGAACAGCTGGCCGTCCGTGCCCAGTCAGCCTGCAGACTGCCAATTTCACACCTGGGAGTTCCAAGGGGGAGCTGTGTTAGTCTAGTTCAGAAAAACAACCCAGGAGTCCTGGCGAACTTTTAAAGACTAACAAATTCATTGCATTGCATCATTCATAATTGACTGATGCTGTGAAGTGTAATCACAAGATTTATCTTCCCTCCCATCCTGTTAATTTCTTTCTGTTTTCTAGCATCTGACAAAGTGGGATTTTCTCCCATGAAAGCTCATGCAATAACTAAATTCATTAGTCTTTTAAAGGGCCACCGGACTCCTTGCTTGTTACACCTGGGAACGTCACTCAAGTGATGAGCAACAGGCGAGAATAAAACCTGTTTTGCATGGCACCCACAGGCCAAAGTTCTCCTGAGAGCTGAATTCAAAGTGGTGGCTAACACAGCAATGCACCCAGCCCTCTCCACGCCAAACCGACGCCAGGGCAGAGCAGGCTGGGGCTCCAGCTTTCCACTCCAGAGCCCCAGGGCTAAGCAGGGCTTTTGGGCAGGAATCTCTGCACATTTGATCCCCTGGTTTTCCACCCACAGGGCGTCCCTGCAGCTCCCTGTGTTCACCTCCTCAGTTACCCAGACCCTCACTCACAAAGGCCGGCACCACCTGCCGGTGAGAAAGAGGTAGGGCATAGGAACAAACTGGTGGAGTTTTATTACTCAAAATACAATAGCACATTATACACTCAGAGTCCCAGCCCAGCCCCAGGAGAAACAATTAAAGTTCGTGGAAGGCTAAAAAGGAGAAACGTTTCTATTCTGCAGTCTTGTGATGGCTGAAGCAGTTTTCCCACAGGCTTAACTTGCGAGCTTCCCATGTAGGCAACCGGAATAGAGCCACCTGCTCAGCGCTAGGCACACTGCCCTCGCCGCGCTAGATTCACGCGAGTATCCCTTCCTTCCAGCAGGTCCTGCTGGGACAGTGCAGGCTCTCGCGCGCAATGGGGGGGATTGTTAGCAGGGAAGTGCCATCCGAGCAGTGGAAGGCAGGAGCACAGCGAGTGGAGCTGCCTGAAGAGTCCTCGAGGTTCAAGTCCTACCAGATAAATACACAGATCATTTAAGATGAAGTCACAGTGGGGAGAAAAAAAACCCAAAAACGAAAGTAAATCTGGACCGGAGATCCCAGGTGGACGCGACGCTTCTCTGGTCTGTGGGCTGGCTAGCGCTTGGACAACTCGTGGGACAGCCAGTCCAGTCCATCATAGAGACCAGTGCCCTGCGTTGCACAAGTCGCCTGAACGTACCACTGAAAAACAAGGGAGGGGAAGGAAATCAGGCAGCAGGAACGACAGAACCACTGTGTCAGGAAGAGCCGGGAGGAGTCACAGCAAATTGGCAGCTCAGCTTGCAGCCAGCTTGGGCTCCTGCCGCCCGCCACCCTCAACAGCCCGCTCCTGCTGCACAGCACAGGCAGCAGCCAGGACCAGGTGAGTAAAGGGAGTTCGGGGCTGCGACCCAGAGATCCTGGGCTGGGGGATGGGAGGCACCGCCTGCCCCACAAAAATAAACTTGGCCCCACTGAGCTAGGCCACCATGGCACCTGCCCGCGCTGGCTTGACTCCACCCCCACCCAGGTCCCAGAGTGTTGCATCCTCCAGAGCACCACAGCCTTCCAAGCGCTCCCAGCCCAAGAGCCACGGCCACCAGCGGATCACGGTACGTCACACAGGGGAACATCATCTGTCAAGCGTGTCAAATGGAAAAAAGGTCGAGAGCCACTGGCTTAGAGGTCGCATTTAGTGGGCCGGGAGCCATGAAGCACCAAACTAACCCCGCTTCAGCTTGCAGTGTGACTTGCAGTGCCTCAGTTTTCCCCATCTGGAAAATGGGGACCATGATCCCACCCCAGTGCACTTGGGAGATGAGGATGAGCATGTTAATTTGTAACATGCTGTACATCGTTGTCAGCGAGCAAGGTCTCGGGTTCTCCTCAGCCCTGCAGGGGATAACTGCTGGAGAACCCAAGGGGGTGGGAAGGGGACGCAAGACAGGCGAGAGACTGACCGTGCCAGCTGGGGCCAGGCAGAGGGCAAGGTCTGATCAGGTCACTCTGCCAACTCACCTCTGAACCCTGCAGCAGCCCTCGCCACCCGGCCCCGCACTCACAGCCCACGACCAACAGGAGCCGGCGAGCCGGAGGAGGGGGGTCAGAACGGAGCAGTCAGAGGCTACAAACCCTCCCAGCCTCTTCCGTCAGCGATGGGACCCTGGATACACTCACGGTTCTGCTGCGGAGCGTCTGCAAGCCCAGCTTGTCCGTCAGTTCACTCACTGCCATGGCATTGGGCATATCCTGCTTGTTAGCGAACACCAGCAACACTGCATCCCGCAGCTCATCCTCCTGCAGCTGCAACGGGGGAGGGAAAGCCAGCTTAGCGGGACGGCTGCCTCTGAAACTAGCTGGCTCGCTCCACCACAAGACTCCTTCCCTTCCAGTCTACAGCAGTCGCCTCGGGACCCATCTGGACTGATGAGAGGACGGCCCAGCAACGGGGCACTGAACCAAGGCTCAGGAACTCTGGTTCAATTCCCACCTCTGCCTTAGACGCCATGTGGCTGGGGCAGACATCTCTCAGTTCCCTCAGCTGCTAAAATGGGGATAGCCTCCCTCCCCCCATTTCGCCTGTCTTCTCCATTGGCCCAATGAGCTCTGTAGGGCAGGTCTTCATGCAGTGGGGCCCTGATCTCAGTGGGTCTCTAGGGCCTAGGCTCTCCTGCTGGTCACAGAAAATCAAACTGCCGTCACAGCACAGAACAATTAGCAAGTTACAGCTTTAGCATAAGAGGCCAAATGCTCCACCTGAAAGCTCTAGAAACCTATCCTGCTTCCTTCTCCTTAACCCGCTGCTAGTGTCCCCCACGTCCTCCGGGGTCTGTATCCCCCTCCCCAATCTCCTCCCACTGCACTTTGTTTCAGTCATTACCTCTCCACCCTCAGTCTCATCCCACCGTCCCTCAGAGCAGCCATGGCAAAAACAAACCCCCTCTTTCTCCTGCTTGTATCTTCCACCCCCTCTGCTCCCACCCAGGCCCTTGGCCCCCCTCCCTCTGTTCTCCTAAACTCTACGGCTGGCTGCAAAGCCCAGTGGGTGCACACACGTCATAAGGCAAACACTCAGGCAGCCTCCACCCTGGCCAGTCTTAGCGCTGGTCTGCTGCCCGCGGCCCAGTGCTAGATCTCTCTCAGGTTCAGAAAAGGTTTTCCTACTGTAACGGATTTTCTTTCCTTTCAGACCCCTCTCCCCACCTGTCTGTCTCCCCTCAGGCCTATTTTCATGTACTAGGTTGCATGGTGGAACAGGCCCTTTTCTTCCACGCATCCTCTCCCTCCTTGCTCCCTTGGGTTAGCCAGGTGTGCACACTCCTGTGCAGAGACCACGGCCAGCCTCGTGATCCAACACTGAGTTCAGTCCACCCTGCCTCTTCCTTCCCTTTCACTTGCTGCACATCTCCCTGAGACTGGGAGCTTAGACGCACACACTGTGCCAAAGTCCCTCCTCTGGGATGGGGCTAAGGAGCTCACTGGTGCTTGCTCGAGTTTCCACTCATCCTGCATCTGCAGCGGCAAGACGCCCCAGCCCCCTTCCTTTGGTCAGAGATTCTCCTACACTCAGTCTCCACCCAGAGGGGTTTTCCTCCTCTCACAGTTTAAGAAAAGTTGGTTCAGCAGCTTGAGCAGAGGGCGTGATTTCATCCTGCCCCACGCCGTCCAGAGAGGCCATTTGCACACAGTTCACAATAGCAGATGCTGGACAGTACTTCAGGCTCTCTGTTTTCTCACCCTCACAGGGGGCAATCGGGTCGAGCAGGAAGAGAAAGGGCTCAGTGGCTTTAGGGTGATGGGTGCTTGAAGTCTCCCGAGGTGCCAACCTAGAATGGCTCAGAGCTGTAGGCACTCAGCTGAGGTGCAGCTGTTCAAAAAAGGAGCAGTGCTCAGAGGAAATCAGACAAAAATTAGCATTAACAGGGAGAAACTGAGCACTCAAGGGTCAAGGTTTCTCCTGGAAAGTTACCTCAGATTCACTACGTGCACTGTCCACTCTTGATTTCTTTGTTAACAGGAACATCACAGGAATCTCCCCAGAGGGTATGTACCAGGACTGCATTGGATTCCATTGACTTTTCAGGAGAAATCTTCACTTCTGGATTTGCCTGACCGAGCACCAGGATCTTCTCAGCCTTAATGCTGTATTCGAACCAGTTTTTGGTCGTTAACAATGGGCCACATTTCCAGGGAAGCTCAGCATCTTGGTTGGTCACTGCCAATCAAGTGCTTTGACCAGATTTTCCAAGCGACAGCTGCTGGCTGCATAGCTCATTCTGGATCTCATCCCTGGTGCACATGGCACTGTACAGCACAGGTCTGTCTTGAGGGGTTTACAATACAAGTTGTCCACAACAGTAGATGACGGAGACAGACACACACAGCACAAATAGGAATGGGATACTGCTCTGTGGGAGAGGTGTTTTAAGAAGAAACCAGTAACCTAGCTGCTTTCGGTATTTTTAGAGAGGTGACAGTGGGAATAAATACCCCCAGAAAAAGAGTTACTGGCTGAAATACTTTCTAACATCAGAAACATTAATTGTATCCTTCACAAATGCAGGAAAGGGCTGGCATTTTAGCTGGAACGGGTGACTAATTATGGAGCCCTCTGGACCTGAGAAAATGCAAATGGTTGTACATTTTAGGTTCAGATGAGCTGGCTTTTTCAGCACATTGGTAGGCAGGCCACATGGCAGATGTGTCTCTTGGATCTGCATCAAGCAGCTTCCCTGTAACACTGATGTTCAAAATACACAGAGGAAGATCAGCTGTGGGACCAGTCCCAAGCCTCCCTTTACTTGCAAGTGTTTCCGTAAGCCACCTGTAGCCAAATATTCTCTGGTTTCAACTAACTGCGTCCACTCAACCCAGTCAAAGGCCTTCTCTGCACAGAGACAAAACCACACTAGAGCTCACTCAGATATTCTTGATCCTTGGTTCTGGTTAATTTTGTTCTGTTTTAGTAAACGAGTTTAATTCGTCTCCCTTCTGGTTTTGTGGAACTTTTCTGGCAGTCTAAAGGGAGGCGCAGGCAGTGTACACAATTTTGATTTCTGGAACTAGCTGTTGGTGAACGTCACCCTGAAGAGGTTAATACGCTAAGATGCCCAGGGAATAAAGGAGCTGAGCACTAAGTTCCTATTGACTTCATTTCTCAGCACCTAAAGAGGCAAAATGTTATGTCCCCCCCCCCCCCGATGAGTCAGTAAACAGCAGGCACGGCTACGTAGTGTTACAATGACTCCAAACACAGGGCTTTCTAGCATGTGTGTCTGCTGCAATAGTATCTAGACGCCTAGCCTTAGAGATTAACAGGGTTGGGAGGCAGCCTCTGCACCTTTTGAAGTCCTGCTCCACACATACCAAATTTACCTTGAGAAAGGAATCCTACACCAGACTCTTTTACAGCTTCAGCCACCCTCAATACGTGTCCTATCGGCCATCTCCACCCCTAGGCTTTCACACCAGGAAGATCCCACCTAGCTAGTATTCTCCACCTTCCCACCAACCACCCCAGCCCTGAAAACCCACAGACACACCATGAAATCTCTCTCTAAACCCCACCCCACCCCTCACCATCTTCTGTAGCTCATCTGCTGACTCCTGCACTCTCTCTCGGTCATTGCTGTCCACAACAAATATGAGGCCCTGTAGGAGAAAACAAAGAGACACCAGACAGTTCACAGAGTGCAGATGCTGATGTCACAGCGAGGGGCACACTAGAGGAACAAGCCTCTTTCCAACACCATGGAATGGCAACGTAGATCCCCGCCAGAGCAGCAAATACTTCCAACCTGCCCCCAACCACACATCTTCTCCAAAGCTAGTCTATATATGAGCAACAGGGGCTTGCATGCTTCGTCAAAGGAACATCCCCCCCATCTCTTATTGCCGCTTCCTTCGCACAGAAGCTAGGCGGTGGGAAATGCCCAGGGTAGTTTTCAGAAACCTGACTTTCAGCACCTCACTGTTCTGAACAAGGGAAACTACTCAGGGCTCTGAGCAGAGATGCCTCATTCTGAAAGAATCTGACTCCACACCCGCACCAGTGTGCCAGCTTGGGCAGATAATGCAGAGGAGGTGCAGGCAAGTCCCATAATCCCAGCGCATGTCGCTGGTGACCTCAAGCCCAGCTCTGTGGCTAAATCATCCTGGGAAGAGAAAAACCTGCAGCCACCAATGCACGATCAGAGCCTTTTTCTTTATCCATCTCTTCACTGACATGCACTGCGACCGTAAGAAGGAAGAGGGGTCAACCAGCCAGCCAGAAACGCCAGGAAAGCCAAAGCCATGTAGCTTCTATGGCCAGTAGCGTCCATGGGACTGAGTCAGTGTCCCACCCCTGGTTCTTTGCCATGGAAGCAGATCCTACATCCTATTCCTATCCCTGAGGCAGGCAGGTGAGAGAAGGCCTCAGGTGATCCCTGTACAATAACCATGTCCAGAGGGCCCTTTCTGGGGACTGTGCTGCTCCCCCACCTGTGTGTTCTGGAAGTAGTGTCTCCACAAGGGTCGGATTTTGTCCTGGCCACCTACATCCCAGACGGTGAAGCAGATGTTCTTGTATTCCACTGTCTCTACGTTGAATCCTGTGGGGGTGACAGGAGTGGTGAGAAGAGACAAGGTTTAAGTAAAAAAACAAGCGAGTCCCTGCTGAAGATGGTTAATCACCATGGCAGCCAGAAACCTGGCAAACCACAGACGAGCGCTGCAGGAAATGCCAGCCATCACCAGAGTAGACGCCACAAGGTTTCAGGGGATTTTTGACTGGGGGGAGGGAGGATTCGTGGGGTGACAAGCATCAGAGGGGTGTGCAAGATCCTCCCGCCTCCCCCCACCAGCACTTGTAGAGAAGCGGAAATGACATGGGACTAAAAACAGCAGAGCACCGCTCCACATTTAGCGTCTGCTCACTTTGTGAGCTGCTTCCTCCCCACTCCCAGTGAACTCCCCCAGGCTGGGAAGGTCAAGCCAGTGCTCCTACAAATGACGCTTTGCGACTAGCACAGGACAAACGCTTCCCTCCAACACCTAGAAAGCCCCCCTGGACCTTGCTAAGGAGTTCTAGCCAGCGGTGCACAAGTCATATCTACCTCAGGCCGAGACACAAAACTCTGAATACACACGGTGGGCAGGCAGCAAGAACCATAAGATGGAGATGTTTTACACAGCTTTGTCTCAGAGCAGAATTGCAGGAGGGTAACTGCTGTTCAGCGCTAACCCAGCATCTTGGCTGCTGACCATCATCAGGACACATGATAATAAAAAGGTAAATAAGCAACCCACAAGTGCTCTTTTCTAAAAATCCACCCAGAAAGACATTTACCACACTCAGTGGGGCTCTGCCCAGAGGAGAAACCAAGCTCTGCTGGACTGACTGTGAAGGCCACATCAAGGTCAGCCGATGTTTACTGAGAGTCAGACGCAGCTGTGACCCACTGGTCCTTCCCAGCAACCCAATCAGCCGCTCTTCTGACACGAACCTGGGCTCCTGCTACTCTGCAGAGCTGTCAGCTCTCAGCCTTACGAGCACGAGGGTGAAGTGGGGGGAATGGAAGAGCAGGGGGCTGCCAGTTGGGAAGAGCACTGTCTGGGGAGCCCAGGGCTGGGGGAAACAGACTAGGGGGAGCAGAGAGTCAGCAGCAGTTGGCAAGGAGCCCAGAATAGCAATTGCAGAGAAATGAGGTTTAGTGACAGAGCCGTGTGGGGGCGTTCACACAGCATCTGCCTATGCGGTGCCCATCGCTTTCACACAAATGTCACATCAAAATTGCAGAGATGAACTGAAAGGAAGCCTCCTTCCTCTGCTGCACTCACACTACTGGCCAGCCAGCTTATCAGACGCTGTTTCGGACACAAACGCAGCTAAGACACCGAAAGGTGGCTGGTTAGGAACCTGCGGACAATGCACACAATCTGAACCAGTACACCTGCCCAGGACCGCCTCCTTCCCAGCAACACTGGGAGGCTCCATTTTACCACATGACGACAGGCAGGAACCTTGTCCTGGGGTCCAGGCCTGCTCCCCAGTTCGGAAGTCTAGCTCCACAAGCAGGGGAGGCTCCAGGGAGCCACAGTAACTCCTCAAGTCAAGCTGCACCGCACAGTTCAGCAATGCATCAGGAGCCAACCTGAAGAAGAGCTGATGACTTCAAGACATGGTTTTATGGTACAGCCCCGTCAGCAATGCCACCCCACAAACCTCAGCAGGTCACCCCTTCCCGCCCTTGACGGCAAACCAGAGAGCCAGGACGCAGCTTTTCTCCACTTACCGATGGTGGGGATGGTGGTGACGATCTCGCCCAGCTTTAGCTTGTACAAGATGGTGGTTTTACCAGCAGCGTCCAGCCCAACTGAAACAGCGAGAGAGGAGAGGCCAGTGTCACTTCACAGTGCAGAGGGGCACGTGGCTCTGGCCTAACGCACTCAGAACACTAAAGAGCAGGACAGCCCCAAAATACACCCACCGTCTCTTTACAGGAGATGCCGCAGAAGCATTCTAACAGCACCAACAGACACGCGCACGCGCCCATGGGCTCAGACAGCTTCAGCATGGGCTATTGAGTTTATAGCCCACCTCCCCTCGGTCACAACAGCCACCCCGGCCCCCCGCACACAGCCACAGCTCATTCATTCAGGACACGTGAGAGGTCTGAACAGAATGAAACATGCCTGTTCCCTCTGCATGCTGGGGCTTTCCAAGCCAGTTTCTGAATTATCCCAGAGAACAAGCAAATCCACAGGCTGTAGGGCAGAGATGCAATAGCAGTTTTCCACTCCCCCAAGCCCCCCGAGAAGACCAGTTCTGAGCAGCAGGGGGGAGAATCAGACAAGATTCCCAAATGTTCCGCCCCCTCCGCCACCACTCTGCTCAGCCTCGAGCAGCTGGTACCAAGTGTGGAGGAGTCACTTCAGTCAGACCTTGACACAATGCCCAGGGTAGACATCGCTGGGGTAAGCCAGACCTGTGCATCCCCATTCCAGAAAAGCAGGTATGTCTAGAGCCCTAGGCACAAGGGCCAGTTCCAGTTCGAAGGCAGAGTCAGATACAGGGCCGGACATGGGAGCGCCCATATGGTTTTAGAGCTCCCCATCAGGACAGACAAGGTGTGTGGGTTTGGGGGGGGGGGGTTAAACACAGAACAGACAAGGAGTCTCGTGGCACTTTTAAAGACTAACAAATGTATTTATCACGAGCTTTCGTGGCAGAAAATCCCACTTCGTCAGATGCTTGAAGATGGAGACGTACAGATGAATGGAAGGAAAATAAATGCAGGGAAGTGTAAGTCATAGGATCAGGTCAGACTGTAACAGCAAATCAGTGCAGTTATTTAGATTCAAACAGTGGAGAACAGAATATAGGAGGGAGGTGAGGAAAAAGGAAAGCCAAATTACCTGTTGTAATGGGGGAAAAAAATGTAGTCTCTATTTAACCCTAAGTTCATGGTGTCAAATCTGCATATGAATTCCATTTCTGCAGTTTCTCTTTTTTCTTAACAGCACTGATTTGCTGTTAGTCTGATCCTGATCCTATGACTTACACTTCCCTGCATTTATTTTCCTCTCATTCCTCTGTACTTCGCCATCTTCAAGTGTTGGCCAAATTGGGATTTTCTCCCACGAAAGCTCATGCGATAAATAAATTTATTAGTCTTCAAAAGTGCCACTAAGCTCCTTAGTTGTTGTTTTCGGGTTTTTTTGCTGAACTAGGCTAACACGGGCTCCCCCTTTGGAACTTTACAGAACAGCTGCATCCTACAGAGACAAGAGAAATCTATCAGGAGTTCCCCATGCCTAAGGAATTCTGCTTCCCTCTTCTCTTCTGCTCAATCTGACCCACATCTTATCCCAAACATCACAAGGAGGGTGGTTCAGAGGGACATTCCCAGGGAGCAGGACAGTTAAGAGTAACAAGAATAGGCTAAGGAGCCTCATGCTGTTCTGTTTTGCCCTGCTCCGATGTGGGCCATGGCAGGCCTGGCCCAGAGCCGTTACCACCCAACTGCTCTTCTGCAATTCCTGGACGTAGTGAACTAGTATCTCGGCCCATTTTACCCACCTCAGTGTGCTCACACAAAGTACAAGGGCTCTCCCCCTGGACTGGTTTGTGGCGACCACACAGCCCCTGGTGTCAGAAACAGGGCCCAACAAGGTGGAAAGGAGCCAGGGCCACACCTGTCGAACAACTGGGAAACTCCCGTCAGAAAGCCAGGGCCTTCGGCTCCTTAAAAGATGTTAGGGTCCTGAGTATCTTGAAGAGCCCCCGAAATCCTCCATTATTGTTACATATTTGCACAGTGATGGGGCTGAGAGATCCCAGCATAGGTCAAGGCCCCACCCAGCTAGTTTCCGTAACCCCTCCTGCTTTACACTGACAGCGTTGATGCTCCGTAGTGTGGGCTGAGCAGCCTCAGCAAACTGAAAACCAGAGGGGCTGACCAGAAGAGAGCCAGAATCTTCCCTAAGCCTGCGTCTCTGGAACTTCCCTTCAAACACCATTTCAAACACTCTACACAGCTCTTGGAAACGCTTGGGTGATATCCGCTGATCCCAGCCGAGGGATTCAGTAGCTCCTATCCCATCTCTGAACTCCAGTGCGCCCCGATGAGTGAGGTGTGCCCGGCCACACCAGAGTCTGTGAGCTGGAGGCGTCCAGCCGCACCCAGGGTAAGTACCTGCTCCGATGTCCAATCGGAGATACGTTTCCGAGCAAACACCCCATTTGGGGACTGAGTGGTCTGTGGTCCAAACCGCTCTCAAAACAGCTGCGTGCTGCGCAGAGCTTTATCCCGGGGCTGCGGGCTCAGCCAGCCTGGGCAGTCCCAAGGACAAGTCGCTGTCTGTCACCCAGGGCTCTTCTCCCCCAGCAGACACAGACGCTGCCACCTTTAAAGCCCGTTCCCACCTGCAGAGCACCCTTGTAGCTGGGGACCATGCAGGGATCCTGTCCCCATCGCCTGGCCCCCTTGAGGATTGCTCTGCTCGGAGAGTAACAAACCCTGTAGCAGAAATCAAGGCCCAGGACCCCTCTTGCCCCTAGGTCTCGGGTTCAAGGAGTGGGACATGGGGGGAACAAGTCCGAGCTGCAAAGGGCAGGCAGCTCTGATGGCAGCCACCACCCCGGCAATGCAGGGTCCCACCCCGTGGCAGGGCAACGCAGGAGGCGTCTCAGCAGGGACTGATGCCTTCTCTGGGGCAAGGCTGGTGCTGGCCCTGCAGGGGCAGGGACCTGCCATCGGGCAGGGACAAGTTTCGCCCTGCGCTGCTCTGGCAGCAGCTGCCAACCCGAATGCCCATGGAAGCGAGCAGGATGGCCACCGGACCCAACTGCCACAGAGGGATGAGCCTCGGGGATGGGTTAACACTACCCCCACCCTCCCACCGGTCTGCAGCCCTCTCCCTGGGCGGGTCCGACCCAATCACCCTTCCAGGGCCCACAGCCGACCCCTCTCCGCCGGTGTGGGGCCGACTCCTTCCCCAGTAACTTACAACCAACCCCTCTTCCCGGTGTGGGGCCGACCCCTTCCCCAGTGCCCTACAGCCGACCCCTCTCC
>ML686141.1:900553-935930 GCA_007922175.1 Pelusios castaneus
CACCACTGCCAGTTCACGCTGCCTTTCCCATCCCTGAGGTCTGACACTGCGCACCACTGCCTTTCCCGTCCCCGAAGGCTGACACTGTGCACCACTGCCTTTCCCGTCCCTGAGGGCTGACACTGCGCACCACTGCCAGTTCAAGCAGCCTTTCCCGTCCCCGAGGACTGACACCGCCCACCACTGCCAGTTCACGCTGCCTTTCCTGTCCCTGAGGGCTGACACTGCGCACCACTGCCTTTCCCCTCCCCGAGGGCTGAAACTGCACACCACTGCCCATTCACACTGCCTTTCCCGTCCCCGAGGGCTGACACTGCGCACCACTGCCCATTCACACTGCCTTTCCCGTCCCCGAGGGCTGACATCGCCCACCACTGCCAGTTCACGCCGCCTTTCCCGTCCCTGAGGGCTGACACCGCCCACCACTGCCAGTTCACGCCACCTTTCCCGTCCCCGAGGGCTGACACTCTGCACCACTGCCAGTTCACACCGCCTTTCCCGTCCCTGAGGGCTGACACTGCGCACCACTGCCAATTCACGCCGCCTTTCCCGTCCCCGAGGGCTGACTGCGCACCACTGCCAGTTCACGCTGCTTTTCCCGTCCCCGAGGCTGGTCCTGGAGCAGCTGCAAGCTGAGCTCTGAACTCTCCCGTCCCACCTGGCTTTGACTGAGTCAGGGCTGACGCACGTATTAAACCGGCCTTATTTTGCCCAAATATTTATCCACGTGCCTTTCCATTCATGTCAGTCGAGCCACAGGGGGTCTAAATTGCAGTGGCGGGAGAACACAACAAACTGTAGGAGCCAGAGAAACAGCCCAGCCCCTTTCAGCATGAGATGGCAAAGGCTCACAGCTGCTGGTTGGTGGAGTGGGTCTTTCTGGGCCTCTCTCCTCCTGCTGGGCAATTCGGGAGAAGCAAGCTGGAGCTGCCCTGCCACATGGAAGGCCCCAGTTGTGGCTGTGGAGGTGTGCTGGCGCCAGGGTGGTTCTAACTCCACTCACCAGTGTGCAGGAAGTGCCCGTTTCCTTCCGGAACACAGCTCAGTCCGTCCCACGGAGGCTCCAAGACAAGACGGTTTTTAAGCTGACATTTACTACTATACATTAGAGATTGAAGCCCTCCCGTCACTGGACAGTTAGCTCACATCTCCACACAGAGTACACACGACACAGCCCAGGCTTTGCCACAGAGCCAACAGCCCACCTGCTCCCCCAGCCAGGGAGCACGGGGCAGTGCAGCCACGAAGGAGGGCTAGGAGCTGCAGCCAAATGCTCACGCCCATGACTCCCATGGCCCTGCTGTCTTCAAGACCACGTGTGGTGGGGGATGGAAGAACCCTCCCCTTGAGGGCACGCTCAGCCCCAAGTCGGGACAGAGAGAGGCAGTCATTTGTGCTTTCCTGACCCCTCCACGTAAGAGAGAAACAGCCCAATGGAGGGCAGAGAACTTCTCCCCTCCACACAACTGTCCTTTTCCCCCCTTCCCGACACACAGCTTGCAGGACACCTTTGTGCAGGGTCTCAGCTGACACGCGTTCCGGGCTGCAGCCTCTGCAGTAGAGAACTGCAGCGCACGGGCCCTGGACACCAGGTTTGCCCCAAGGCCCATCTCCCAGTGACCATGTGGCACAGGTGGTCCATGGCAAGAATGCTAGGGGCCAAGCGGCAGAAGGTGGAGCACGGTGGCCCGTTCCTGGAGGCAGCCCTGGGGCCGAGTTAAGCCAGGACTCCCAAGAGCCAGGACAACTGCTCTGGAAAGAAGGGGAGGGATGCAGTCATTTTAGCACTGGTAGAAAAGCCAGCCCGCCGGGCACTCATCCCTTCTGTGCGCGTGCACCCCCATAAATAAGGGGCAGCAATACCAGATTCCCCCCATGCTGCGTCCCTGAACATGACCTGCCCAGCTGTGTCTCAGGGGCAGTTCATACATATCCCCCAAGCTCTGAACCCACAAGGGAGCTAGTGCTGCAAGATCTGTTCCTGCTCCCCTGTGTCCTGCCCTCCACTCCCCCAAGAATTCCCTGGGCCAACAACTGACCCGTCACTGGGGTATGAGGGGCAGATTTTCCAGATCCCCTGGGTCCTGGAATCACAATATTATCAAGAACTTTAGGTTTCTCCTACGGGCTCTGTACATAAACCCCATACACAGAGCTGTCCTGTCTCCACAGCTGTGATGGTGACATGCAGCGATGGAGACCTAAGTGTCCAAGGCCCTAGCGTGATGACAAGGAAGGGGATGTCTGTGTCTGTTCTACAGTCTACTCTATGGGCTGGAATCCTGGCTATCTCCCCTGCCACATGGACAGCCGCAGAGGGCACTGGTACATCTGCACCTCTCCTCCTCCAGTAGGACAAAGCTGGACAGAAAACATCTGTGCACAGAAATCGTTCACCTTCCCATCATCCGTTCCACCCCACTCAGAGCTCACATGCTCAGGCAGGCAGCCGCCACGTCCAAGTGGTGCTGAGTCAGGGGCGGACAGAAGTCTCTTCTCCACTTGATTGCAGCTGCCTGCAGCTCTGGAGAGGTCGTGAATGCCAAGTCCCTTCCCGCAGAGTCCTGGCGCTGGGTGGCTCAGGGGTGGTGCAGCACAGCCTGGAGATCCTCAGGAAGGGAAGCAATGATGGTCTCGATGTAAAGGTTCACTCTCTGCAGCATTTCCTCCTTCACAGGGAGGTGATGGCACCGGGCTCTGACCTGCACAGGGGAAGGTAGGAGGTGGAGCTACGTAGGAAGTACCCCTATTCTGCTTGTGCCGTTAACTCTAGGGAGCCCCTTGAACTCTCCGTCGCGGGGGCAGATACACAGGCCTCGAGCAGTGCTGCCCCCGGGAGATGGTTTGAGAACAATGGCTGGGGGGAGAAGAGCAAGCCTGCAGGGTCGTTCTAAACTCGTATGGAAGGGAGGCTCACGCACCCCTGGCCACCACTGCGGTACATCCAACAGAAAGCAGCAGCAGATGTACACCATCTCTGACCGATACGCCTTGCTAGGAGGGCCCGTGCCCACAGGAACCAGAGCAGGTCGGAGAGAGGAAACTTACCAGCTTCTCGCGAAGCTTCAGAACCAGGTCTACGGTCTCCACCTCGGACTTGTCCTTCATCCAGGCTACAATGTTCTAGAGCGAGGGGAAAAGTTCTCCTAAGAGAATCGCCCTCCATCAAGCAGCTCCCCTACGAGCTAGCTCCCAAACAATGCTTAGTACCGAGGCAAGGGGACAGAATATCCTGCTCCTCCAGCCAAGCTTCGGTACGCGAACGTGCTGCATGCAGCACAGGGGGTTTCAGGCTGGCTGAGCAGGACAGCGTTGGTCCCAGCTCTGCCTGTGGAACGCTATCTATCTGCTCACAGCCAACGTAACATCAAGGGAGGCCCTGCAAGGTCTCTGGTCTCTTGCTCCAGGTCAGTGCCAGGACGCCTGCACACTGATCTTGCTGTGTGCTCAGAGCCAACGCACAGGTGCCAGGGCCAAAATCCGGTCTGTTAAGGACAGTTGTGGCATTTCTGCACTGCCGTGGGCCGCCGCCCTCAAAACATGCACTGGGCAAGTGCCACACAGACCAGGGCAATCTCAGCAGGCCTTTCAATCTAAGACATGTGCTGTACGGAGCTTCTGCCAGAACTCGTCTCCATTTCAGTGGCATCGAGCGGCAGGAGAGGCATCCCATCAGGAATACAGCGGGCACCAGAAGGGCACAAAGAACAGAAACAGCTGCCAACAGCTTACAGGGAAGGCTGGGCTGGGCTGGTGTCAGTGGAGAGCCCACGCACGGAGAGCCAGGAAGTGACTGGGATGTGGAGTGGATACTCCCCAAATACGTGAGCACAGCCCCCACTCCAGGAGGGCTGACTCAGGCTGTGCCAGCAATGAGACTGGCCATGGCCCCGCTCATCACCCCGGCATTAATCAGAGGGAATCCTGCATTTCCTTTCACCCTTTACTGTCGGAACGTACCGCCTCACAGATCGCCTCCAGGTGAAGGGCCTCTAGCTTCTGGGTCATTTCCTTGTGTCGCTGGCGGTACCAGCCATCGAAGTTTGGAGACTTGAAGAAACGTCTGCAGGAAGAGGTGAAGTTGAGAGGGGTAAAGAGAGAGAACAGGCGCTGGAGAACAGTGCTTGCTGGCTGGCTTTTTCACTGCCAGAGGGATTGCCCATCCATTGATCCACACAGATGTGGGAGAGGGGACAGAGTCCCTGGTTCAGTGTCATTAGGGATGTGGCTGGATTGCGAGAGAGAAAGCTCCTTTCACACCCTGCCCGCCTGAATCGATGGCCTGATTTAGTCTCAGACGTCGGCTTCTCATGCACTAGGCCGGTTCTGCGTCTGGCGAGTTAAGCTGCCCTGCAGCAGGCAGTGGAGAATGCTTCCCACCCAGGGCAGGTGGCAGTACCTGAGCGAGAGACTGGGCAGGGAGCACGGCCTTACAGATGAGGGCCCAGGGCTCTATACCTGGCCCTCTCCAGGCCCCTGTGGAAGGACGACCTCCCATCCCTACTTCCCGAGGGTATCGATAGGGTAAGTTCACTCATCGTAGCAAGGGGGACAGACACGGCGGTGATGGGGACAAGGGACGACAGCCCCCCTCCCAGACAAGGGGGACCGCGTGGCAGGTTCTTAATTGGCATCATGCAGCTGGGCGATGGAGTGTCCACCCCACACAAGGCCTGAAGGGGTTACGGTGGCGAGGTGGGTCAATGAACTGCTTAGGCCGCCTCAGAGGAGGACGAATTAGAGATGGTGCTTAGCCAGATGGGAACAGGAGGGGTGTGAATAAGGCTGGGGGACTGAGAGGCTGCAGTCACTCTCAGGGTTAGTTCGGACCGTGCAGACCTTGATGGGCTGTTGTAGGGTCCCTGGGCTGGGTTCCTCCACCAAGCGCTGGAGAAGTGGCACCATTAAATGGCAGTGAAAGAGAAGGGGCCCTGAGAGACTTTGGTGCCTCAAAAGGGGAGGACTGGCCGGAGGACCAAGCCACAAAGCTGGAGCTGGTTAGCTCCGAGAGAACGAGACACGAAGAGTGCGCTGGCCTGGCACAGCTGATCCCCAGATGCGGCCGGAAGGAGGCGCTCCAGCACCTGTGACAAGCTACCTGTGACTTCTAGGATCATAGACCTACAATGGCATCATGCAGAGACTGGGGCTTTGAGAGAGGGAGGCCGAGGCACAGTCCCAGACTGGCGCATCAAAGGAGTTAGAGGGGAAAGTGTCCAGTTACGAGCCACCTGCCCTGAGGGGTCAGGGCAGGATCATTGCCTGTGTTCATTTTCTAGAGTTCGCCCCAGTCGGGTTTCCAGTTTGTCAGGAAATGGTGCTCCCGGCCCTGCCATGGGGAATTGACTCCACAGCCACATCCAGGGCAGTTCCTTATGTGTTTGCTAATCATAATTTTGCCCTTCCATTTTCACAACCCTGCTACATCCCCTGCACCATAACTCCTCCCTCCGTGGTGTTTGCACGTGTCACTGTGCTAGGCTTCACACATTCAGCTCCTGCGATCTCTTTGTAAGCAAGGCCTCATGTGCACTACGGCAAGAGGCCTGGATGCTGCAACCCTCCGCCATGCAGGCGCTGGGAGATTCTCCAGCAGCTTCGTTTGGAAAATGAGGCATTAGCAGAGCTCCTGCTGTTTAATTAGTTTTACACGGCCCCATGAAGGGTGCTGCAGAATTTCAGACTGGGATTGTAGAATGACACAGAGACATCCTCAGAGGGAAGCTGGAGGTTTTGGCAGCTGGCTAGGGACAGTCAGAGGGAGTAGCAGCTAGTTTGGGATTCTGGGGTATGCAGATGAATTGGATATTCGCGCTACAGTAATCAATCAACGCTGTTGATAATCACACTGTCGCATGTTAAGAACGGAGAATTTTTTAACTCCGAGCTATTTTTGAAGCTGTTTGCAGACAGCACTTTATCAATGGCACTCAGGTCTTGCTTTTAAAGGTTTGCTCTGTAGCCATATAAAGGCACAATGCCCCAGCATAATGGATCTCCATCTCAGAGGCCTTCAGTGCTGCCATGAAACAAATAGATTCATTTTTTTAAATTCGAGATTAGATTTTGGAGCCCAGTTCTGTGCCAGGGGATGAGTTATGCAGACAGTTTCATGGTTAAGCACTGCAGAGCACAGAGGGTCCTGCTTTGTAGACCCCGCTCATGTTATCTGAACTCCCTCCTATTTATTACCCGTATTTTTCTGGTAAGTAGGTAACTGCCGCTCGTCACACAAGGAACTGTTTGCCTTCCTGCAGCATGAATTAACTCATAACTGTACTACTTTATCTGCAGCCTCATTTTCCAAATCTCTACATAATATGGCTGTCCATTTTCTGGCGCTCTTTCAGCCCCGAGTTCAGATTTTAAAGGTATTGAGATGCCTAACTCCTTGACTACAAAGAGCCGAAATACCTCTGAAATGCTGGGCTCAATGCCTCTCCAATTTCTCCTACCACTGAGCATCTGGTTTTAGTATTCCCCCCTCAGATTTTGGTGCAGGTCTGTGCTATCCAGTTTTCAGCTGCCTAACCGGCATTCGGATAGAAAGGGGTGCAGGGAAGGAGGGGGACCATCATACAAGTTGTCTCAAATGTTATCCTAAAGACCCTGCATCATTGCCCAATTACAGTAGCACGTTCAGGCCCTGAACGCACCAACGTGCCATTGTCCTGGGTGCTGCAGAAACATGTCAAACTACCACCCTGCAGCAGAACCATGCCTTTCCAAGTCAGCACCTTGTCTCTGACAGCGGCAAGAGCCAGCTGCTTCAGAAGCAAGATGCACCAAACTCCCTAGTGGACAGTGATGAAATAATGTGCCTCTGGAAGAAATTTCTCCCCAGCCTTATCACAAGCAACTGGCTTACACCCTAAAGCAGGAGAGTGTATAGCCCTGCTAAAACCTGACAGCACCAACTCATTTAAAATATTATTTATACGCACGTAGGATTAGCTCTGCTTGTTTGCTGTTCCTCCTGACCACCACAGCTTGGCCGATTCCTTGTTGGCATCAAGCTTGTCAAATGAATGGTCTCTCCTCCTGCCGAGTCTAAGTCAGGATTTGGTAGGTGTGTTAGTTATACCCTGAACCAGCTGCTGATGGTACACCGTGTACTTACCTGTACAGGCCTAACCAGTCACCCCTAAGGATACAGGTTAGTTGGGGACCAGCATGTTCAAGGGTCTTCATGAAATCCTCCTGTCGGAAAGGACGGATCTGGGGTGGATTCTGTGCGAGAAAAAGAACATCACCACAATGCAGCTGGAAATACTGGGAACGAGGCTCAGACTTCATAGGGGTCTAAGCAGGAGACACAGGAAACCTCGGAGAACTACCAAAGGCCTGAAACTGCACATCTCAGACAGGTTTGTTACAGATCTCTAACGGCTTGTCGAGCTGAGAAGTACTGTAAAGAGAAAACATCTGTCCCAGTATTCGTTCCATCTTTTCTCCAGGGGCAACAATTCTGTCCTCGGAACAAGAGCAGTTTGAGAATGGGCCAAAGCAGCTCACAGATTCCTAAATCTCTCCTAAGAGTCCTGGCTCAGGGATGGGGGAGAGGGATGTGTCCCTTGTGGCTGGGCACTTGGATTGTCACACGACCCGGGGTGACAATCTGTATCCCTGTGAAGACTATATTACATTTTCTCCAACGCATACTGTGTAAGGCAGCAATTCTCAACCACTGTGCCGGGACGCATTCCTGGGGTGCCACACGGCGGTAAGTGTCACAGAGAGTCAGGGAGATGGCTGGATTTGGCCTGGGGTGGGAGGGCTGGTGTGTCCCGAAAGGTTGTGTTACGCTGCTAAGTGTGTTGCAACTCAAAAAAGGTTGAGAACCAGAACCATTGGTGTAAGGTATCACTTGAAAACTCCTCATCTGCTGATTGTTGTTGTCCTGGTAAAACGTGTGGCAACGCTGTACGTAAAGATATACGATTCCACTGCATGATGCTACCAAGACATTTTCCAACCTGTTTGTGACTGCCTCCCAAACTAGTTCCCAGAGACAAAAGGCCAGGCAATGCCTCTGCCAGGGGTGGACGGGATCAAAGGGGCCATCACTGATTA
This sequence comes from Pelusios castaneus, assembly GCA_007922175.1. Taxonomy (NCBI): domain Eukaryota; kingdom Metazoa; phylum Chordata; order Testudines; family Pelomedusidae; genus Pelusios; species Pelusios castaneus. The sequence continues at coordinate 908,627 of ML686141.1, forward strand.
AGTGGCTACTCTTTGGCAGGAGAGAGGGTGTGGGCAAAAACATCTACATTTTGACAATAAAGTGTTTAAGGTTCCTGGCCCCACAGACTGTCTCCTGAGTGTCAGCTGGACAGGATTCTCGCCCAAGAGAAAAGGCTGTATAGGAGGAGAGGAGAGATCCAAGAGCTGAAGAACAGGCAAGCAGCCTTGCACTGGGAGTGGGGGGCGGCTAAAAAGCAGCAGCCCTGCACTGGGGGTGGGGGGCGGCTAAAAAGCAGCAGCCCTGCACTGGCGGAAAGAGGTTCAGCCCCTAAGACAGATGGCACATGTGGTGAGAGCGCTTTGCTTTGCGCTCCCTTGGCTTGTTACGTGAGCCATTGGTTGCATTTTACCCTTTATTTCTTCGTAACAAGTTCCGGCTTCTGTGCCTCCTTACATGTAGCCACGTAAATCTATCGTACGGCAGTGACTGTGTTTTGTTGTTTTAGCGAGTGAGACCAGCGTGTCTGGGAAACTCCACCAGAGTGTACACATCACTGTCCAGAGCCAACGACAGACTTAACAGGAGTGGGAATTGTCCAGGAGGGTGCTGGGCAGCGCAGGAGGCACATTTTTGGACTGGGAATTTGTTGGTTTGTTGCAGTGCTATTCAGGGGTGGCTGGCTATAGCACTGAGTATAGCCTGGGGTGATTCACAGGCTGGAAGCTGTGTGTGGACACAGCAGGAGTGGTTGCTATCACAGTGAAGCAGGGTAAAAGTAGAATTGAGGGACACAGCTGGCTATCAGTCCAGACAGTACCTTGGATAACGTCACACCCAGATCTAAGTCATGGAGGGCCTGGGAGCACTAGACCATGTGACCCACATCTAGGCGTTCTAGAGGTCCGGGTCTTGGCTACTTTTCTCTCATTGAAGCAGTCTATTGCACTTGCAAACACTGGAGCAATTTCCCAAGAGAGTGATCATGGGAAGTGTAAGGAGATCAAATGAAAGCAGAGCCGCCTGGGAAACCCAACGTACCTTCCATGGAGTAATGGCCCTCTGCAGAGGCATCAGACTGGCCATGTAATGCTCCTGTGGAGAACAGCGAAACCAGAACTTAGAATAAGGAGAGAGCCCTTCCCAAGGTCATTCAACACAGCAAACAACCTGCCATTCTTTCACGCTTCTTTGTTGGGAAGATTTCCACAAGTCCAAATTCTCATTTGCATATACCCCCCTGCAAACTAGGACCCCAAACTGGCTGCTGTGGGAGTTTTCAGGATGCCACACAGGATGAGCTCTGATGGGAGAGAGCTCTCAGCACAGCATCATCACAGCTACCCTCATAAGCACAAGTAAGATGGAGAAGCCGGCGTGTTTCTGACACGTATGGCGGCCAGGGGTGCAAGCCCTCTCTATAGGAGCAGGAAGAGATGAGGGTTGACTGAAGCAGCCATCACTTTCTGCAGTATAGCGGCACCCATCCTGACTGGGCTCCTAACCAGTATTCTGGCAGGGCATGTGCATGCAGGAACAGCACATGAAGTGCAGGAGGGGACGTCTCACGGGGGTGTGCGAGACAGACGTTGATGGGAATCCTGGGGCCAGTCACCTCGGTAAACATCTCCCTTCTCGTCTCTCAGCTGGACACAGGCTAAGCTAGCAGACTAGGCCTCAGAGACCAATCAATGGGGAAGTTAATTCTTGGGCAGGAGAAAAGGTTTGCTCCCACTGTGCTGGGCATCAGGACTGCAGCCTTGTCAGCTGAGCCCCGAACCAGTCAAACCCGCCTTCCAGAAGAGAAGTTTACTCTTCTCTAAGAATGAAAATGCCCATGATGGTGTTCAGGCCTGTGGCTGTGCACTAATACAGAGGGCGGGGTAGAGCCCAGCGTTTGGGCATACTGTGTACATCCTTCACCCCACCTCGCTACTCACCAGGGGGATAATGAAACTCTGCGTCAGCTCCAGCAGGTGCCGCTTCAGAAGGGCACTTTGGACCTCCGAGGGGCGCTTCCTCTGAATCCCCTGCAGGCGCAGAGGGACATGAGGGCACAGTGAGGGAAGAGCCCATGAAGATATCATTTTACTGCCAAGTTGCAGAGGGGAGCCAGGCTAGTTTAGTTCAGCGAAACAAAGGAGGAGTCCTGGGGCACTTTTAAAGACTAGCACATCTCTTATGCGACAAATAAAAGTGTCCCAGGACTCCTTCTTTGCTTTGCAGTCAGAAGTTTTAACAGGTCAGAGCTGAGGCGATGCAAGCACGTGCAAGCCCCTCAGTCAAAACCTGCAGCTGCATGCTACCAGCCAAGGGGCAGACTAGACAAGAATCATTTTGGGCACTCTCCAGGTTTGGCTGGTCATACACGCTGCTCTCACTAAAATGCCATTCCCACAGACTGAACGGCTTAGATCTGCCTAACCTGAACATCCCTCTCCTTTCTTGCAACCAATGCTAACATTTAAGATATAATTAGGCTTAATCAACTGAATGAAGTCATCTTAGAGTCTCACCCTGAGAAGCATGTCCCAGTAATTTTAACCCATGCTAACTAGCCTGGACTAAGCCATGTCTCTGAAGTCAAAGACCTTAGGTCAAAGTGCAAAGCCACGATTACTTTCCCTTGGAGTTCCAATGGTTTAATCCAGACGTTAGCATTCTTCTCCCACAATGCTATAGGGGATGGGTGTTAAAGACAGGAAGTACTCACTTTCAGCAGTCTCTTTATCAGGGTTTTGTCTTTGTGCAGAAACGTCTTGTACGAGGTGTAGATTCCTAGATTAAAAACACAAAAAATGCTTACAGACAACCCACAGCCCACTGCTCAGTCACATCACTGTGCAGTAACGCCTGGGTCGTAGGCAGGGGAGATGAACTTCCCAGCATCAGCTGTGACTAGTTTGAAGAGGAAGGTCTCAGAAGCCTCCTAAGGAGTTGCTGTGGTAGCTAGCACTCATGGAGTGAGTAATGGTGCAAGACCGCCCAACCGCCCTGAGGGCACCTCCCACCCCTCCTCCCCAAAATAAAAAACCTCCCAAGACAGGTAACAAGCAGAATTAGCTCAGGGCGAGACTTGCATTGAATAGTTTAGTGGTGTTAGAGAGCTGTATCTATTTAACTAGCTACTTCTGAGGCCCGTCCCCATATCTGGCAGCCTCCAAACAATTACGCAGAAGTAACACAAATCTCTCCATCCCCATTGGCCGGTTAAATAGTCTGATCAATATATATTGGAGAGTTTAATGTCAGAGTGAGGGGATGTGCTGTTTGCCTATAAGAAGATTGTATTAGATGTCTCAGGCATGAGATTGAGCATGGTGAGGCCTGTGGCCTCATTTCCTGCAGGAGTGTATTCATAAGACCTGCCAAACCGGGTCAGACCCATGGTCCATCTAGCCCAGTGTCACAGAATCATAGGGTTGGAAGGGACCTCACGAGGTCATCTAGTCCAACCCCTGCTAAAAGCAGGACCACTCCCACTAAATCACCCCAGCCAGGGTTTGTCTAACCGGGCCTTAAATATCTCCGAAGACGAGATTCCACCATCTCCCTAGGTAACCCATTCCAATGCTTTACCACCCTCCTAGTGAGACAGTTTTTCCTAATATCCAACCTCGACTTTCCCAGCTGTAACTTGAAACCATTGCTCCTTGTTCTGTCCTCTGTTACCCTCGAGAACAGCCTACCTCCCTCCTCTTTGGAGCACCTCTTCAAGTAGTTGAAGGTTGCTATCAAATCCCCCCTCAGTCTTCTCTTCTGCAGACTAAATAAACCTAGTTCCTTCAGTCTCTCCTCATAAGTCATGTGCCCCAGCCCCCTAATCATTTTTGTTGCCCTCCGCTGGACTCTTTCTAATTTGTCCACATCCTTTCTGTAGTGGGGAGCCCAAAACTGGACACAGTATTCCAGATGTGGCCTGACCAGTGTCGAATAGAGGGGAATTATCACATCCCTCGATCTGCCAGCAACACTCCTACTGATGCAGCCCAATATGCCATTGGCCTTTCTGACAAGGGCACACTGTTGGCTCATATCCAGCTTCCCACCCTGCCCCTGACAGTGGCCAGTGCTAGAGGCATTAAAGGGAGTGAAAAGAACAGGGCAATCTTGAATGATTCATCCTCATCATAGAGTCCCAGCTTCTGGCAGCTGGAGGTATAGGAATATACTGGGCATGTGGCTGTGTCCCTGACCACCCTAGCTAAGGTCCGAAATGATGGATGACAGATGCATCCATTCTCCAAGACTCGGCTCAGCTCCTCTGCAAGGTTTTGTTTCCCATCTGATAACCCTCTCCCTAACGGCCAAGAGCTTCATTTCTCCTGTGGAACAGAACTGTCCTAGGTGGTTGTGGCCTCAGTAGGGAGCCAGCCACAGGGACAGCTAGGGTCAGCTCCGCAGAGGTGAAGATGAACTGACTGTCAGTGGGGAGCCAGCACAGAGCACTAGGATTTCTGTGAGCTTCTTGCCAAGCAGGTAGGCTGTGCATTTTTCATGGCGAGAAGTTTTGTTAGCGGATTAGACATAGTCTGTCACCATCACATGGATCCCCGGGACCAAGTCTGTGGCTGAAAGGAGGAGGCAGTGTCTTCCGGCTAGGTGCAGATGGACGGGGGTGCTTTTTGCCACCTTCAGAACTCGTTTAGCCCAAAGGAGGCCAAGCCAACGGCACCCAGGGTGAGTTTAACCAGATGCTACAATTAAAGGAAACTTGTACACAAGACAGACATTCAGACATTCAGATGCCTCGCTCCCCAGCAGATGTTTTTAAACATGCCCCTTCCTACCAACTGATGATTCCTTAGAAATGCTAATTCCCTGCAAAAGGGCTAGAGCCCCAGACTTCAGGAACATGTGTGAAGATTTAGGGTAAGAAAAGAGGGGGGCAGCAAGTCTCAGCACTTGCGTCAACTGACTAGGGCTCATGCTATGGGGCTAAAAACAGCAGGGTAGACATTCCCATTTGGGCTTCAGCCAAGGCTCAGAATCCAGGCAGGGGGAGTTCTTGGAGCCAGATTTCCACACTGTGTTTTCAGCTCCATATGGTGAGTCCCATGAGAACCAGTCAGTTGACCCAGGTTCTGAGTCTCGCTGTTCACCGACGTGGCTCCTATGTCTGTGGCCCACATGTGCCGGAGAGCCCAGCGTGGTGAGTTACGGAAAAGCAGACCCTAACCTGGAGTTGCATCACTTCACTCCAGAGATGAGAGTAAACACACCGCAGGAGGGGAAAGAGGAGGTGATTCGGTTCTGCCGCAGACCCTTCAGCACAGAACGACCCCCCAAAACACTGCTCGACCCACTCCAGAGCATCACAGACATTGAGGCAGGTCGAGTTTCACTCTAATCAGAGGTGCTTGTTCCCAGGCTACACAGGTATTTCCCAGAGACAAGCCAGGGAAACGACTAATAAGGTCCATGTCCAAGGCTCTTCCTTCTTCACTGAGTCTTCCTAAGTGGGGGGGGCAGAGGGGCGGTTCTAAAACCAGGTGCGGGGAGGGGAGACTTTCACATGTTCTGTGAATTTTTCCTGCATCAGAAGCTGTTAGATGGCCCTGTACTACCAATGGAGAGCGCAAGTCAGGACGGACACTCATGTAAGCGTAATGATCACTGCACAGCAGCAGAGAAACGGAGGAAGATACAGCCTTGGACTTGCCGTCAGTTAAGGCAGAGGAAAATGGCCTCAAAGTTACAGTCCCACAAAGCCTTCACACTCAGCAGAGAGGAAGGATAAATGCATTGAAACAAAAATGGACGTGAAATGGGAATTACCCGGCTTAGTGTCCAGAGTTTTCAGTTTGGTTAGTTTCTTCACCTTGACTTGTTTGGGTAAGTCACCTGTGGAAAGACACACCGTGTCTAGTAACGGTTACAATGGCTGTGTGTCTAACCCCATAGCCACAGCACACGTGAGAGAACTCGCGCTTTGGACCGTCCATGCCAAACCTGCAAAACAAACTATACTCCTGTGACGCTGGTTTTCCGACTGCTACAGGGAGTTTGCAGACCTGCCCCTGCAAGTCCAAGAAGTTGGCAGGAAAAAAAGAATCATGAGGGTCTTGTAGAGAAGAAATGAGACGCCCCCACTACAGCAGCCATCTTGGCTTCTAAGAAAAGAAAACCAATCTCTCCCTACCAGACCCTTCTCCCCCATTTCCTTCCATCTTCATGCCCAAGAATAATCTCTCATTTCCTTAAAGCCTGGAAGAAAGAAAAACGTACTTTGTTGTAATTTACTTAACACTTCACTTTTATTGCTCTCACCTCAGCACGTCACCACCCAGGCTAGCAGGTCAAACTACCCCCTCCAATTCCCAGATCTTCACAGGGCCCGTGAACACATAAACTACACGGGCCCACACAGTGTCAACGCTGAATGACTAGTGCAGAAAGACAGCTGCATTCGGGTTAGAGCTTTACCTGACATTTTGAGTTCCCCAATCCGAAGAACATGAGGCCAGTGCTGGAGCATTTTGATAAAGAAAGGATTTGTGACTCCCACGACAATGTTCGGCCTACAGAGAGAGGTGAGACAAAGTGGAAGTCTGAGCAACAGGGCCCCCCCAAGGGCCCTTCCTGCAGTTTGTGCTGAGTGAGCCATTAATGTAGTGAGGTTCTTTTCCCACAGGACAACGGGGTACTTACGGGGCTTGGGTCCGCGTGGTGTACTCCTTGAACTCACTGTCATGGATGGTGAAATACGGACGGTAGTCACAGCAGTATTTCAGCGGGGTGAGACAGCTGCAAGAATAGAACAGGAGGAAGGGAGTTGTCGTGCTGGACAGGAACCGTCCTGCGACAAGCCAGTTTCCTAGCAATTACTGCTCTGTACAGCCAGGTGAAATGCTCAGAAGGAATTCCCTGCCCTCACTCTCTAAATGGGGGTGTCAAACTTGGGTGTCACGACCAGATTAAGGAGTCGTGCTCACATGAGCTCTGACAGAGCCAGCGCACTAAAATTAGAGCAAGCCACGACACGCACGTGGCAGAAAGGACCAGCCAACCTGAACATGTGCCTCTGATGTCACGTGGGTACATCCAGGGCAACTATCTCCTCCTGGTGCTCACACTGGCATGGCTGCACTCGTAATGTTAGTGAGTTGGTTCTTTAAGAACTAGTGCGAATATGTCTCCCTGAGCTGGAATCACTCTAATTCAAAGGCAGAGATGTCTTCAGGGTGCTGCCATGGCAGCATGCAAAGGGGGAGAGGAAATGCCCTCGCCTGGGAACGGGAATGACAAACTCTCTTTAGTTTACGAACGCTCATCAAGCCTATCAAGTTGGAGATTCTTTCCAGTCTCGTCCTGGTTCAGGTGGAATGTGAGCAGAACTCTTTCAAACATGATAGTGATGATACTGAACTTATTTTACACGTGTAACGGCATACACAAATTAAATCCGATGCAATTCATACTACACAGCGTGGTTCTAAAGAGAGAAGAATGAACAGTACTCTGTAATAGTCCACTGCAATTCAACCAATTACCTGGTAAGTGCCAGAACCATTTCTGAGGAAACCGTAGGGGATGGTGCCATTACAACAACTGGCTCCCCCAGTAGCATCAGCTCCCACAGCATCTGGATATGAATTAGCACTGGCTGGAAACATCTGTTAACGGATCAGGGAGTAACAGAGTAAGGCTAGAAATGTAGCTCCTGAAAGAACAGACTCTGATATTAGGCACATTTGGCTGCGTCTGCACATTTAAAGCCTAGAGGAGGTTTCTAATATCCCGCAGCAGAGAATTCCACAAGGTAACTGTATATTCTTCCCAGAAAGCATTTCAAATATGTTAAAATAAAACATTTAAAGCAATATACAGTTACTCTGTTGCTCATTGAATACATTTTAAGCAAAATTAAATACATGTAAAAGGAATAAGATCTAGTTCGACTAGTTACATTAAAAATGTCAAGGGTAACCAGTCTGTCAAGAAACAGAGTCCTGTGGCACTTTTAAAGACTAGCAGATTTATTTATCGCATGGGAGAAAAAGCATCTGATGAAGTGGGATTTTCTCCCACGAATGCTCATGCGATAAATAAATCTGCTAGTCTTTAAAAGTGCCCCAGGACTCTGTTTGTTTCTCTGCAATAGACTAAGACGGCTCCCCCTCTGGATCCAGACTGTCAAGGCACAGGATGATCCCCAGCCGAAGTCGGGAAGAACCCTTCTCACTATGATCCAGATGGACGTGCACACAAGAAGCCCATACATGCACTACAAACTCTCTGATGCCCGTAAGCACTGGGAGTCTCCAACCCAGCCAACGTTCAGACAGACGCACTTTACTGACCACACTCAATGCCCAAAGAACAACAGGAGCAGAGAGGAAGGAGGGAGAATGGGAGGAGAGCACTGAGAGAAGCTAACTCCCACCTGAAGAGATCCAGTTCATGAACACTGGGGAGAACTAACGGGGCTGGTAGCAAGTTCTGAATGGGAGAGAGGAGAAAGGCAGTTAATGAATGGAGATGTCTTGCGCACAAACACCTGTCACTCTGAGTCGCTCACCTCAATCACAGAAAGACACCCATCTACAATAACTACCAAAGCATCAGAAAGCTGAGAGAGAGAGAGAGAGAGACTGTTTGGAGAGCCCAGCTAGGCGAAACACGGACCACCTACAAATTTTATGTTGTACCTCAGGAGCCAGCCCCCAAAAATCCTGCCTTCCCACCCTCCCCCTGCACTGACGGGAGCTTGGGGAAGTGGTTAGACGGGAAGGTGGTGGACGCTAACAGTCCAGACGGGTGAAAGGCGATAGCACAAAGGAGGGAAAAGAAGGGAATTACCAGGGGTTAAGATGGCAGAATAAGGAGTAATGATGTAAAAGGACCCATCACTAAAGGATTTCTCTGCCCAGTAGGACTTACTCTCATTGTTACAGGTGGGAGGTTAGTGAAAACACTTGAGAGGAATATGTAGGAAGCTGCTGTTCCAGGCAGCACACCCAACAAGACGCAAGAGCTCCAGTTCTGCAGAGCATTCCCTCACTCAGAGATCTGGACTCTGCTTGTTATTGGGCCATTTTACAACCTACTTTTCTTCACCTCACCTCCTGATTGAACTGCTTCAGAGGACTTGATCCGGGTTTATCCACCCTCGAAGGGACTCTCACCTGGGTCACAGACAGGAACAGAGAGGTTACTTCGGGAGATGGTCTCAGCTGGCAGGCCCTGTTTCTGTCTAAATGTGCAGGCATTAGGAATTCAGAGCCAACAGGAACATTAACAATCACACAGAAGAAATGGGCCACTGTTCTGGTTCAGCACCCAGCAGTGCCTGTGGCTGGAGCATTTGTGAGTGGTGTATCAGTAGCAAGTACCTGAATGACAATTCCCATCACAGGAAGGTTGAGTGTCTGTCCTGGCACTGGAGGGGGCCACTGGTCAATCTCATTGCACACTGCGAAAACATGGACAAAGGCAAACTTTAACCCGAGGGACAACAGCAGCCAATTTTGACAGACCCCATGAGCACATCAACACTGCTGCTGGTCTTTCTTACAGGGTCAGATATCTAACCTCTACTTGCAATTGCAATTATGGGCTCCAGGAGACTAGTTCGGTCCAGGGACCAGAACTGACAACTAGGAGACTGTCATTCCTGTCTCTCACAATAGCCACCAAAGTGGAAGCTGTGCTTTGACTATGGAAAGTGATATAAAACCCTAAATACTCTGATTAAACCAGGTCCTAAGAGACTCAAACTGGATGCGGGACACTTTGGGCCTTACTCTGTGCCTCAGGGCTACTTTGGAAAAAATAGTATATGATTAAAGACTGTGTCATAAACCCTCCCCACAAGGGGTCCAAATTAAGGTTGCACAGGCCTCCTTAATTCTTGCATTTCCTAATTTTTGAGCATTTGCCTTCCCAGCCTAAACAATGTTCTTTTAACATCCGTCCGGGTATAATGCACATTTATTTAATGGACCTAATCTACAGTTTTCCCTAAGAGTAGCATGCAGCTCTGCAACACTTTGCTAATCAGTGTTCATTCCATTTTCCATGGCGTACCGCTCTCAGCAGCCTCCACATATATTAATATTAGACTCTTGTCCCAATTACAAACCCTCACGCACTCCCACCGTATGTCCTTACCTGCCTCCAGACATGGCTCTAGCTTGTCAAAGTACTCCGGAGCAATCAGTTGCAGTAGAGACTGGAACAGGTTCACATAAGGCAAGCGTGACACCAGCACTAGAGACTGAAATGGATACACTAATGAGTCCCGGACAGCACCACCGTGTTCAGAACTGCATATAAAAGAGGTGTCCAGACTCTGCCCACTTGAGGTCCACAATGGAATCTTGCCAGGAGCCCAAAGGCTGAATCTCTTTCACCTAAAATGATATTTCGCCGTCTGTGAAACACGGAAAGGTTATTTGTGCTGGATTTTCCCCGTGTCCACACTCAGGGAAACTCCTGGATGACGGCAGAAGCAGCTGTAAGGTGGAAGAACCCAGCCTAGAAGCCTCAAGTAAGGACCACTGCAGCCATGAGAGATGAGCGTATACCCCAGCAGAAAAAAGATCACCGGTGTAAAGGGCCAGGAATTGGCAGTGTGTCCAAAAGTACCTGAGGCAGGAGGGCACAGAGAAGAGCTAGAGACCAGGTGCAGAAAAGCAAACCAGTAGATCAGGAGTCAGAGACTAGGGGGAGAAGTAATATGTGGAAGACTGGAGCACATGAATGAAAGAATAGAAATCAAAGATCATTTTTTCAAGTTAATGTCATTTTGCTTTTACTGCCCATGTTTCTAACCTCACTTGGTCCCTTTAGACTATCTCTGTCATTAGGTTTTACACAACCTTCCAATTCAGTATCTCCTCAGCGTGCTGCTCTCTCCCTTTCAAATTATTCAGAAAGACAACTGAGATCTCTTTAGTAAGCACTGGACACCTTTCTCCAATCTAATACCGGGCCATTTGGACTAGCCCTGTTTTACTCCAATCTCAGTGAGACAATGTACCCAGTGCTTTCATGTTACACTCCACCGTTGTGATTCTGTTGATTAAACAATCAAGTTAGTGTGGCAAGAGCTGTTTTTCTTAAACTCCCCAGAGCTGCCCAATGTTCCATTACCCTCCTGATTTAAGCGTTGTTTTTCCCTCAGTGACTGATCCATTATTTTATGAGGGACACGAGCTCAGGAGTGTGTTAGGACTGCTCTTTGGAAGACACTCCAGGATGTGAACACAGAGCAGGATAAAAGAGGACTAGCGCAGGAGCAAAATAGCCTCAATCTTCTGTCAAATGATCAGGACTGGCCTACTGCAAACCACAGGTCTCTGAATAATAGTTTTAAAATCCCTCTGGTTCAAACTTCTTAAAAGGAGGGTATTTTAGTTTTGATGGGACGATCAAAAGAAAACTGGAAATTCAATGGATAAAGATAAAAGAAAGAGGGATGGATTCCTGCGATGAATTGGAAAATCTTCCTTCCCTACAAAGAACAAAATTCCATGCTCCATGAGGCACTAGCTGAGTCTTCCTTTATGTTTGGACAGTGTCTGGCACCTTGTGGGTGCTATCAGCAAACAAATAACGAAATACACAATCTCGTGCTACGGAGGCTGTACATAGAGCTGTTCTTCAGGGATTTCTCAGGAATTTCTGACACAGACAGATTGTAAATCACAGGTCCCATGAATTATCTGGCAGGTTTGTCTAGGACTACCCTTTCCACACAGATCAGCTGTTTCAGTTTGTCTCTCCCCAGCCCTTCCTGTTTCCTTGAGGAACATTTCTGGTGTCACTGTAGGCCGGGAGCGAGACGGATAAGAATTATGGACAGATAGAGATAGATTATGGACAGAAAGCAGCAAGCTATCTAGTTTCAACACTCACCTTCTGGAAATACCCTCTCTTCATCGAGCTGTCCTTCACTTGCCTGAAGTACACGTAGCCAAAGTAATAAGCTGACTCCCGCTGCAAGAAAGAGGTCAACAATAGGTGGTCAAGGAACCTATTCCAACATAGCCATTTGTGAGTCTCCCTCTACGCTCAGAGATCTGCAAGTACACCTCAGCCCTGAAATACAGGGCTACTCCAGGTCTGTCTTCTTTTCGAGGCAAGAAAGAGAAGGGCTTGGCGTGCCATGGGAGTGACATATTACCTCCTGAGGGGACGAGATGCCTGTCCTCCCTCCCTCAATAGCACTCACTCCAGGCAGACTCTTGGGACAATACCATTCTGGCTTGAGCCAGGACAGTAGCTTTGACAAAGGACCTGAAGGACAGAGCTCGTAAGGCAAAAGAAAAACAGCTGGGATTTGATAAAAATCCTCCACCATTTGGCGTTTACAACATCCCTAAATTTCCAGTCCTGGCACTGGGGTAGAGATGCCCAATTACAAACACAGTGGATCAAGTCTACTATTCCTTGGCGTCTCAGAGTCCCACTGATCTAGGCATTTATAACACACATCAGGCATTGCTTTCCCACATGTTTGCTAGCACCGGAGCTCTTTAGCACCACCTGGTATAATCTCTCAGCAGCCGCCGTCCCCTGCTGACTGGAGAGCAATGCAACTGTGTCTGTGTCGAGGGCATGAGCTGCTGAGGACGTACTGAAATTCTGTAATTCTTCCTCAGAGCAGTAATCGCCAACACTCACAGCCCAGGGCGCATGATAGCTGGAGTTAGGAAATTCTGCATAGGCACGTGCGGCACCCTGACACCAAAGGGAAGGGGAGAGGAGCAGAAAATAAGGGCAAACTAATGTGGCAGTCTCCTGCTCAAGTAAAAGAATCAATACCTGACTATACTGACCTCCTCTGTGTGAAATGGATTAACTTGCACAAGAAAAAAACAAACAGCATCCTGGGGCATTTTTAAAGACTAACATTTATTTATCGCATGAGTTTTCCTGGTAGAAATCCCATCAAGGGCTCATTCACCTGGTCATCCACCAATATGATTTATCCATCATGTGCCGGAAATGCCCCCCTGACTTATACATTGGACAAATCAGACTGTCTCTGTGCAAGAGAATAAATGGACACAAATCTGACATCAGAAATAACAACATTCAAAAACCAGTAAGGGAACACTTCACTCTCCCTGCTCTCTCTCTGAAAGACATTTCTGTTACAGTGCTTAGACAGCTTAATTGTACATCAAAGCTCCAAAGAAAAACTACAGAGTTCGAATTCATAGGCAAATTTGAACCATTGACTTGGGTTTGATTGGGCTGGTTTTCTCATTACAAACAGGTAGCCGTGTTAATCTATTATAGAAAGACAACAGAGTCCTGTGGCACTTTTAAAATCGCATGAGCTTTTCATGCGATAAATAAATCTGTTAGTCTTTAAAAGTGCCACAGGACTCTGTTGTCATTACAAACAGTAATTTTTCACCTCTCTCAACTTCCCCACCCTCTTATATGTTGTTCCACACTGTTTGAATCTAAACAACTGGCTTGATTTGCTGAAATAGTCTGACCTGATCCTGCCACTCACACTTCATTGGATTTATTTTTCCCTCTCATACTGTAAATTTTCCATTTTCAAGCATCTGGTGAAGTGGGATTTTCTCCCATGAAAGCTCATGCAATAAATACATTTGTTAGTCTTTAAAAGTGCCACAGGACTCCCTGTTTGTTTTGGTGGACTATACTAACACAGCCACCCCTCTGAAAGAGTACAGGAGGGATTCACAGACCAGAACTCCAGGAATGGACATCTATTCTAGGCCGCCAGTTCTAAAACTCATCCCCTATTTGCAGTGGAACAGTAACTCTCCTTCAGCCTGGCTCATTTCTACACATCCCATCTTTATCCCCACAGAGAAGTTAAATCCTTGGCAGTATGCCCCTCTACTTGCATTAAGATAAATGGGAAGCCCTAAGCTGAAAATTTCCCCTTTTGTGATTATGGCCTGGGGCAAAATTCAGAAAAACAGGACAATTGTGCCCAGGAAAAATAAATCCATGTGCACACTTGGTTTTTAAACACATGAATCTACTGCCCATTTTGCAGGTGCAAGCTGCAGAGTGAGCAATAACTGACCTGTAGCGTTAGGGGGGCTTCTCTGTTATAGTCGCCATCGTCCCCAAAATGAGTGTTCCTCTGTCCCCCAGACTGACGGAGTCGGAAGCTAAACTGGGTATCTCCTAGGCCACCTGAGACAGAGACAAGATCACACACAGGTTCCAGGAACGAAAGGATTAGGAACTTTGATTACCAAACACATTTAAGGAAGAAGAGCCACACTAAAATATATCAAACTCAAATTGGCAGCAAGAGAGTCACAGCAAAACAATCAGATCAAGTAGGAAGGTGATGCGGCAGATCACAGGAATTTACTTATTATGTACCCGTTTGCTGGGAACATTAGAGACATCAGCCAGCACTGCCCACACAGAGCAGCCTGCAGCCACCCTGTGCGCCCGCACCCGCACCCACCCCCACCCCGCCAAATCACGCACCAGTTTGGAACCCACATCTGTACACATATGCAATCTTAGGCCAAATCCAAAGGCATACAAGTTTGGTTGAAAACACAGCCAGTGCACCATTCCCTGAGAGCCAGGATGTATTAGCTCTGGCAACTGGCCAGGGCAGGTGAGTTCTCCAGCTGGGAACCCCCACATTGAGAACACTTTGCACCTGGTATAAGACCATGATATTCTCTCAAGAGATAGCCCAGGCTGGAGGGGATGGGCAGAAACACTCTGACAGAATACACACAAAGTGAATTCAGATCCTTTTAGGCTCCAAACCATCATGGTGCCTGTGAAAGAAGAGTCAAACAGGGACCGATATTCAGGTCTATGGAAAACCGACTAAACAAGGAGGGCAAAATGCAGCTCACAGAGTTCCCTCACACTGCCATTCTCGCATCTAATACACACATGCAGCCCAGCAACTACAGCAGGAAGCTGGAGGGATTGATCTCTGAGGGAAGAGCTGCAAATGTAAAACTTGGCTAACCAGTAATTTAGGCTGCTCAGTGACTAACACACTACACAGGGGTGAGGCACGATACCCACTTTTATAGATGTTTAAGCCCCAAGGAAGGGAAGGGATTATTTTGTGTCATGAAGGAATAAAGTGAGAAAAAAAGGGATAAGACTAAGAACAGAAAAAAATCAGTATGGACAGGAGAGACCTATTAGAAGTAGAAAGGGCTCACAAAAGGAAAGAGTGGAAGCACCATCTCTTGGGACAATTAAAATTCAACTGGCTAACGCCCTGAAGAGCAGACAGTAGGGAAGTTTACTGGAAGTTGCCTAAAACAGCTTTCCATCTCATAGCCATCTTTTTGATTTGCAAACAGCTGTAATTTGTTTTATTCTGAAAGAACTGCATCAACAAAAAAGCCAAGTACATTTGTCTCTGTGGTGAGCCCTCTTCTGCTTAGAAATGGTGGTATCAAAACGGACAGTTGCAAGTTGGATGTTAGGAAAAATTTTCTCACTAGGAGGGTGGTGAAGCATTGGAATGGGCTATCTAGGGAGGTGGTAGAATCTCCATCTTTGGAGATTTTTAAGGCTCGGTTAGACAAAACCCTGGCTGGGGTGATTTAGTGGGAGTGGTCCTGCTTTTTAGCAGGGGGTTGGACTAGATGACCTCGTCAGGTCCCTTCCAACCCTATTATTCTATGATTCTAAGTCTGGGGAAATTTAGAACTCATTATTATTTTTAATATTTTTTCTGGCACCTGAAAAGCATGAGTAAAGCTTGCACGAAGAAAAATTCTCCACCCAGCCACTAGATCACAAATACTGCATTTATTTAGATAAGGATCAAAATTCAACAGGAAACCTCTTCATGAGGCCTGAGTACTCTCTGAGATCTTCATTCTGGAAGATACGGTGCATTATTCTCTATGCTACATTACTGATGCTGACTCATTCTTTCTAATCTGAGCCTTAATGTCTCTTCCACAACAACAGGAATCATCCCCATTCTCCATGCAGACCACAGATGCCACCTACCCGAGTAAGAGTCTGGGAACGACAGGTAGCAGATGTTGGTTTTCTGTAACAAACAAAAAACACGTTGTAAGACACCCTCTACCACACCTACCCAGAATCTTTAAAACAGAAGAAATGATCTTACCTCTTTTTCTGTCAATCTGAAGTCATAAGGATACACCAACTGCAAAACAAACAGCAAGCTGTAGACTCTGGCCACTGCTACGTTCTCCCAAACTCTCCCCCAGCCAGCCAATGTTTGGGATATACATTGCTTCCTAGCTATATGAGAAATTGGGTTATATAATCCACAGACTTCAGCTCACGCTGGTAGCCGGTAAACATATCCACTTAGAACGTGATAGTACAGTGAGCAATCAACAGGCAGCCTGTGGCAGAAGGCACATTTATTAGAGAAATCAATCCGCAGACAAAAAGAATAGTTTGCATTTTACTTCTGACGTCTCTGGTTTAAAAACTAGCAGTTCTGTGAACTTTAAAAACTAACTACTACGTAGCACGACAGCAGAGATCTCTGACTGGATGGCTGTGCTCCCTAGAGCAACCAAACATTATTCTCACTCAGCCTGAAATTGTTTCAAAGGCTCCTCTTTAAGGTCCCAATTAGAAAAGCATCTCTATTTAGGACAGCACGTAATGGGATTGTATCTAGAGTGTTTTTTTCTGCTTTTGAACCTTGCTAAGAAGTCATCCAGGAGTCTTTAAAATGGTCCAGGTGTTCAGAAGGCTGCAGCAGGGACCATCTGCTGGGACCACTACACTGGGACAGGAAATGTGTAAGAATGAAAAAACGGGAGTGCTGTGGTACCTTACAGACCAGCACATTTCTTCAGGCATCAGCTTTCGTGGGCTGCAACCCACTTCGTCAGATGCACCTTTAAGGTGCCATGGGACTCTCCTTGTCTGCTGTGCACAGACTAACAAGGCTCCCCTCTGGCACTTGTATAAGAATGGACATTCTGGGTCCGAGCAATGGCCCCGTCTAGCCCAGAATCCTGTCTTCTGACAGCGACCAGTACCAGACACATCAGAGGAACAAACAGAACAGGACAATTCTGGGTAACCCAAGTCCTGCCAGCCAGTCCCAGCTTCTAACAGAAGTTATGGGGCACCCAGAGCATGAGATTGCATTCGTGACCATTCTGGCTAATAGCCGGTGGGATGGACCTTGCCTCCAGGCACTTATCTCATTCTTTTCTGAATCCCATTATACTACTGGCCTTCACAACACCCTATGGCAACACGTTCCACAGGCTGACTGTGTGTTGTGTGAAAAAGGGTTGGTTTGTTTTAAACCTGCTGCCTGTTTATTTCATCAGGTGACCCGTTTCTTGTGTTATGTGAAGGGGTAAATGACTTTCCCCTATTCAGTTTCTCCACACCAGTCATTATTTTATAGCTCTCTATCATATCCTTCCTTAGTTGTCTCTTTTCTAAGCTGACTAGTCCCATTCTTTTTCATCTCTCCTCAGATGGAAGCTGTTCCATACCCGTAATCATTTTTGCTGCCCCTCTTTGTACCTTTTCCAATTCTAATATATCATTTTTGAGATGGGGCAACAGAAATGCCTGCAGTATTCAAGGTGTGGATGTACCATGGATTTATATAGCGACCTTGTGATATTTTCTACTTTATTATCTCTCTCTTTCCTAATGGGTTCTAGCAGTCTGCTAGCTTTTTCGCATGTTGCTGCACAATGAGTAGATGTTTGCAGAGAACTAACCAGAATGAAGCCAAGATTTCTTTCTCAAGGGCTAACAACTAATGTAAATCCCATTATTTTGTATGTAGAGTTGGGATTGTTTTTTCCAATGTGCATTCATTTGCACTTATCAGTATTGAATTTTATCTTATATTTTGTTCCCAGTCACACAGTTTTGTGAGATTCCTTTGCAACTCTTCACAAACAGCTTTGGACTTAAGCATCTTGAGTAATTTTGTATCACCTGCAAATTTTACCTCCTCGCTGTTCACCCACTTTCCAGATCATTTAGGAATATGTTGAACAGCACATCCCTGAGCAGACCCTTGGGAAATCCCTCTATTTACCTCTCTCCATTCTGAAAACTGGCCATTTAATCTTACCCATTCTTTCCTGTCTTTTTAGCCAGTTACTGATTCAGGAAAAGACCTCCCAGCTTAGCTGATGACAGCTTACTTTGCTTAAAAGCCTTTGGTGAGGGACCTTGTCAAAGGCTTTCCGACGTCTGGATCACCCTTGTCCACAAGTTTGTTGACACCCTCAAAGAATTCTAATAGACTGGTGAGGCATGTTTGACTCCAACCTCGAATGCCTGTAGAATTATGCTACAAGCTCAATGGGATTTGTCGCCTAATGCTTCAAATGGAAAAGAATTTAGACCGATTCAATGTACAGTGGAATCTCAAGAGTTACGAACCCCAGAGTTACAAACTGACCGGTCAACCACACAACTAACTTGGAACTGGATGTATGCAATCATGCAGCAGACGTGTTAAATATAAACTACTAAAATAAAGGGAATAGTTTTTAAAAAAAGATTTGATAAGAAAATTGTTCCTGTGCTTTATTCATTTAAATTAAGATGGTTAAAAGCAGCATTTTTCTTCTGCATAGTAAAGTTCCAAGATGTATTAAGTCAATGATCAACTGTGAACTTTTGAAAATATAACCATAAGGTTTTGTTCAGTTGTAACATTTCAGAGTTACAAACATACTCCAATCCCAAGGTGTTCATAACTCTGAGATTCTACTATGTCTAAATTAAAAACAAATTCCATTTTGTACCCAAAATATTTAAATGCTGCTATTGGATCTATGTGTCTCTAGACCAGTGGTTCCCAAACATTTTCCCTTCATGACCCCATTTTCAGATGTGCTGTTTCCTACTACTACAGGCAGCATGGAAGTTGCCATTTAAAAATGAGGTCCTCTATGTCCTCACACACACTGTACATGTACGGCCATGTTGCAAGCAATGGTACACACACTGGAGGGCAGGGACAGGATTCAGGGATATCTAGACAAATTGGAACATTGGGCCAAAAGAAATCTCCTGAGGTTCAACAAAGACAAGTGCAAAGTCCTGCACTTAGGATGGAAAAATCCCATGCACTGCTACACGCTGGGGACTGATCGGCTAAGTAGCAGCCCTGTAGAAAAGGACCTGGGGGTTATGGTGGACGGGAAGCTGGATATGAGCCAACAGTGTCTCCTTGTTTCCAAAAAGGCCAATGGCATATTAGGCTGCATCAGTAGGAGTATTGCCAGCAGATTGAGGGATGTGATAATTCCCCTCTATTCGACACTTGTCAGGCCGCATCTGGAATACTGTGTCCAGTTTTGGGCTCCCCACTACAGAAAGGATGTGGACAAATTAGGAAGAGTCCAGCGGAGGGCAAGGAAAATGATTAGGGGGCTGGGGCACATGACTTATGAGGAAAGACTGAAGGAACTAGGCTTATTTAGTCTGCAAAAGAGAAGACTGAGGGGGGATTTGATAGCAACCTTCAACTACTTGAAGGGTTGCTCCAAAGAGGAGGGAGCTAGGCTGTTCTCGAGGGTAACAGTGGTCCAAACAAGGAGCAATGGTTTCAAATTACAGCTGGGGAGGTCAAGGTTGGATATTAGGAAAAACTTTCTCACTAGGAGGGTGGTGAAGCATTGGAATGGGCTATCTAGGGAGGTGGTAGAATCTCCATCTTTGGAGATTTTTAAGGCCCGGTTAGACAAAACCCTGGCTGGGATGATTTAGTGGGAGTGGTCCTGCTTTTTAGCAGGGGGTTGGACTAGATGACCTCGTGAGGTCCCTTCCAGCCCTATGATTCTAAGCAAGATGTCATTTTGCTTTACAAAATGCATCCTCTGAAGTGCATGAGCTCACACATACGGTACATGTGACGTCATGCTGCATGGAGGGCGCCATTTTGTGGATGCTAATCCTCCATGCGATGTGACTTGATGCGTATGAGGCTCGGGGGAGGCCATTTTGTAAAGAGGCGTCCTCTGCATGCTCAGGGTTGCAATGACCACACTTGCAGATGAAGCGACCCCACGTGGGGTCATGCCCCACAGTTCGGGAATGTCTGGTATAGACTGTGGTGGAACCCAGCTAAGCAGAAGTAAATTCATTCAGCATTTCCCAGTTCAGTGTGCAACTGACCTATACCAGCGAGATTCCTTCCAGAACAATAATCGCAATCACTACATAAAGAGAAGTGAGAGATTATGACACAGCAATAAAGATATCAAGCATCATATCTCACCTTTTTCCTAAAGTTTTTACAAAACGTTATGAATACACTACGCAGCAGCTGCCCCAACAGCCATTCCGGACAGGAACTGGAGGATAATGTACCCAAATGAAATTTCAGGGGGAAATCCTAGGGAGGCAGGTTTCTGGCACTTAGAAAGCAACTAGCACTGGATGACCTGCAAAACAGGGATTTCCTAGGCCTATTCTAATTCTAAGTACCTCTTAAGAGGTGGTTGTGTTTCAGGACAGTATGCGAACCATCTGGTATTCAAATCAGAAGCTGTTTTCAAAGCTTGGTTTCTCCGAAGAGTCTATAAATAGCTACTCTGGGCACCAAGCCAGAGTTCTGAAGGTTCACAGGATCTAGCCTGTCCTAGCGCTAATAATTCATCAGAGCTTCTTTGGCAGGCTGACCAAAACAGCTTCTGAAAATGCGTCAAGTTAACTATGAAAGACTGTGCTGACTAGCTCCCACACACTTCCAGTCTCACCAGACAATAAAAGGCATAACTTCACTCTTGGTCTTTTACAGCACAGTGGTGAAGGGGCAGGTGTGTGAAAAAAACAAGGCAAAGGAACCCGTGCTTTTAGACAACGAGACGTGAGGAGACGCATTAGAACTGTGCCGGATCATAATTAATTTCATTAAATGCTTGGTGTAGAGCAACTGAATCCCAACTTACATGGCTATGATCAATATGATCGTGTGAGCCGAATTTTTCTTTCTGTAACTCCCATTTTATCGCACCCAGAGCCAAGGGTGGAGTCCTGCGTGACAAGTCTCTGAATTCTCAAATCATCAGCCACCCACATTAATGAATCCAGCATCCCATGCTTTCTGGAAGAGTTACTACTTGTGGTCTGAGAGCTGGACTGGATGCCGGAACAGCATTCTAATTCTGATACTGCCTCTTCTATAGCCTCAGGCAAGTGACTTGAACCAAAATTCTCAGAACTGGACGCCAGTCTTGGCCACCTTATTTCAAACACTTTGGGCCTGATTTTCAGAGATGTTAAGCCTTTACTTCAGTTGGAGCTGTAGGCACTCAGCATTTGGAAAATGAGGCCCACATATCTCAAGCTGACTATTCAAATATTGAGGCACTCAAAAATCAAAGATCACTTTTGGAAGTTTGAACCTCTGCTTCCCCAGTAAAAAGAGCTAACAATGCCTACTCACCTGGGAGGAGTTGGGAATGGGTGAATGCTCATTAAATACTTTGTAAGTGAATACTTAGGATATAACACTTTTCAATTGCAAAAAGCTACTGCATACAAAGCGTCTGACGAAGTGGGATTTTCTCCCACGAAAGCTCATGTGATAAATAAATCAGTTAGTCTTGAAAAGTGCCCCCGGACTCCTTGTTTGTTTTGCTGACCAAGACTAACATGGCCCCCCCTTTGGAACAGCATATGAAAAGGAACTTTTCACTGTAAAGAGGCCCTGAAATCTAAGGCGTAGCCCAGGTTTGTTTAAGTCACTCAGCATTCTTTGTGAAGCAGTTCTCCCACGAGTGCCAGGTTAACAGCGTGCAGCCCGTCTGTACTGTTGAGAACAGCCTTTCCACCAAGGCTCCCCACTGAACCCTACAAGGGCCCCAGTGTTGTGCTGTCACAGCACCAAAACCGGCACCCCTGAATATGGAGCCTGGCAGCTGTAAAAGAGCCGACCACACACAGCACCTGTGTTTGGAGAAGCTTGGGGAGGGACGGGTTTTGCTTTTGTGAAATGGCTTATTTGAGAACGACAGACCCCATTTCCAGCACCCCACTGTCTGTTTCTATGACTGGCTGCCAAGCAGAGTTCAATGGCAATGTGCTAGTGGTAAGACCTGTTCCCAGCAGCTGCTGCAGACTCCACGCCGTTCACTGCAGGGAGAAAAACAAAGCCAGAGAGGGACACATTTTGAAGATTTTCCCTGCTAGTGGTTATGGAATGAAGATAGGCTTACTAGGATTAATACCTCTGGGGGAGTATTGTATTCAAATGCTATTGTGTACGTGCCCTTCCACTGTACCTACCTTCTCTCCTAGGAAGGGAGGGTACTATCGAACCTCCTCCATTATCTGACCTGGAACACCCTGACCTGGGAGATACACACACACACTAATTCAAACTGAATTCTCCCGACTCCAAGAGATGAAGAAACGACTTTGGATAAAAGGCCTGGGTTTAAAGTGCCTTCTCCTGACCCAGCAACCGACAGGACCGCTGGTCCACAGGGGGCCCCAATCCTTAGGGAAAGATTGGAAGGACATGACTTCCTAAGGCCTCATAAGACTAGGGACTTATTCTGAGCTGGAGATTTCCCCCCCAGAGACTCCACTAGACTCGGGGTCACGGGGAGGTGTTATGAAGAACTTGTCTGGCCAGAATCCCTGTTAGAAATTGGGCAGTTCCCGGTAAGCTGTGGGTTCTTTTATTGTTTTGAATGTCTTCTCTGTATTGCCTTTTACCTTACAAATAAACGAGGCTTGCTCAGAGAGAACTGTGCAGTAACTTATAACAGTTGACAATCCTTCTGTCATCAGTCTCTGAAGAGAAAGCGAGTGGGTCTGTTTAGAGGCAGATTGATTGGCAGCTGGAATACAGTGAAGGCCGGGAACTGTAACATTACAAGCCTGTGCACTTGTGTATATTCCAGCAGAACACTGTGTGTCTGCCTGGGGCAGGAGTACAGTCACTTATGCTGGACACACATCACAGTGCTGCCCTTCCCGCGTTTCCAGGGATGCCTACACCCCACACCACCTTCCGAACGGCCCATTCCGCTGGTGTTCCACCCCATCACCTAAGACGACTAGCTAAAAGCAGGCAGGCAGCATTCAAAGCTACTAACAGCCTACTCCACCCCCTTCATGAAAGGATCCTCCAGCCTCTGCCGGCTCTATGCCTCAGGAGCCACATAAGAGTGGCTCAGGCCTTCATACAGGCAGGCACGGGCCAAAGCCAGCGGGTCATGAGCCAATGGAGGAAGGAACAACGCTCTGGCAGATGGCAACAACTGCCTCCCATCGCCACCTCATCCACAGGCTGCAGCCTGCCATGAAAGGAGCGACCTGCTTAAACCAGCTAAGGACCGGTGTCAGCACTTTAACTCCTGCACGCACACCTGGAACCTTTGTGCTCCTGCAGCCTGCAGGCACGGGAAACACAAACAGCAGCCATCTTAGAGAGGAACGCCCCATCCAGCACCGCAAAGGAGGATGGATCTCTCTCAGCCTCCTGACCAACACCACACTGGAATGGCTGAGGTCTGCCACATACAATTACTGAAGGAGTGCTTGAATGGAACGCTACACCACACCCAAGAGAACCTGACGGGGGTCCCAGGAGGAGGGAGCTGGGCTGGTCTCAGTGGTGGCAGAGGACAGAACCAGGAGCAATGGTCTCCAGTTGCAGTGGGGAGGTCTAGTTGGATATTAGTTAAAGCTTTTTCCCTAGGAGGTGGTGAAGCACTGGGATGGGTTACCAGGGAGGTGGCGGAATCTCCGTCCTTAGAGGTTTTTAAGGCTTTGTTTGACAAAGCCCTGGCTGGGATGATTTTGATTGATGGGGTGGGCTCTTAGTTTTACAGAGAATTCTTTCTTGGGTGTCTGTTTGATGAGTCTCGCCCACATGCTCAGGATTTAACTGGTCACCATGTATGGGGTCAGAAAGGAATATTCCCCCAGGGCACATTGGCAAAGGCTCAGGGGCATGACACACTCGCTGGTGGATTCTCTGTACCTTAAAGTCTTGAAATCATGGTGTGAGGACTTTAATAACTCAGTCACAGGTCAGAGGCTTATTACAGGAGTGGATGGGTGAGGTTCTGTGGCCTGCGTTGTGCAGGAGATCAGAACAGATGATCACACTGGTCCCTCCTGACCTTAGAGCCTATGAGACCCGGCTCTGAGCAGGAGTGAGACTAGATCTCTCCTGAGGTCCCTTCCAGGCCTCCTCTTCTAAAACTCTAGGTCTCTGTGTTCAGCCTGCCTGTATTCTGGTCAGAAGGAAATGAGATACAGGTTGCCACCTAAGACAGACAACAGCTGAGGAACTGGAAGTCTGAGAGTGGGTGCGCTTGGGGGCCACTGAGGGTAAATACTGGTGCAGCTACCCTTAACTGTGACAGTGACTTCAGAGGCTATTTGAGGAAACAAACTGGTGCATGACTCACAACCAATGTAACTATATCTGATTCCTGAATCAGCTGCTGCCTCCTTTCGTAACACCTATTATACATTTCAACAGCACCAAGGCCCTGACTTAGGCCAATGGAACACTTTAAATTCAAGAATTCAGAATTCATCGAATCAGATACCTCTGAAAGTTATCTTTAGAAAAGAATATTTGAGATTGCACAGTTCTGAAGAACCCGACAGAGCTGAAAAAATTATGTCTCAGTGTTTTATTTTTTGTACATATCGAAAAGCTTGTAAGGCACTTCGAAAAACAAAATCAAGTCCCGTAAACTGTTAAGAAATCCCAGTATTTAGAATGAATGTGTCCAGGATGACTGAGTGTTCACAAAATACACAGAAGGAAACATTTTTCGGTCTCAGAGGTAGAAGGCAAGGTTTGGAGTGGCTTTTTGGAACCATGGTCAGTGGCCATTTACACATTGACAGGTCACACAGGGAGTTGCGAAGAGTTCTCAAAATGAAATCTAAATGAAGATTACTGGCAAACTGGCAGGAACCAGTGGCCTTTTAATTTGCATTGAAAAGAGCACAGTGCAACTTTCCTGTGGCTTAACACACAGGTGTAGCCCCCACTAATTACAGGTCTCAAAATTCAAATCTTGGTCCAACCAGGCCTACCTTTACCGCAGAACTGTGGTGGCCATATATGGAATAGACCTACTCCGAAATAAAACACAACTGCTGCTGCCTAGATTTCCACCAACATGCAGAATGAAAGCTTTTCTTGGTACCAGTGCTTCCTCACGCATGGATTTACCAGAGGACACTGCAAGGAAGTATGGTACACACTACACCTGAGCAAAGCGGAAAAGCTTTTCTCCCCACCTCTATATCCATTTTGCAATGCCCTTGGCGAAGGCAAAATTCTTCTTCTTTTAGGTATTTATGAAGTGTCAGTCTGAGGACCACTTAGGATATGTCTTTGCAGCAGCTGGGAAGGTGTTTCCCAGTGCGGGTAGACAAGCACATTAGCTCTCCTAGCACACTAAAAACAGCAGTAATACACACCCGGGTGGTTGGGTGGGACTTGTCCTCAGGTGTGCAGCCACACTGCTATTTTTTTATGCACTGGCTTGAGCAAAGTTTGCCTGTGTCCATCTACCCTTAGTGGGAAGCACCCTCCAACATACCCTAACTAAAAACATCTCTCTAGAAACACTCTGGGCCACACACAGGCAACCAGATCTCTTTCAAGGCTTGATCTCAATGGTGCATCATTATAGGACCTAATGAGGACTGAGCTCCCATCATGCTAGGTGTTGTACAAACACATCCTAAGGCATACTCCCTGTCCCTAACAAGCTTGAATAGTCTAAGGTTTTAACTCTGCAATTGACCTTGTGTGGATGCAATGGTCTGCTTGCATGGAGTCAATCACAGGATCAAGACCTAATTTAAAACCAGTGAGATAATAGGAGGGAAACTGATGTATTGACAGGATTAGGAAAATGATGATAAAAAAAAATCACATGACTAAAGACACTAACTAGTGTGTATCTTGATGGTTGTGAGCCCTCTTATAATTTGCTTCCTTCCCATCCAGGAAACACTCATATCCCTCCTCTTCCTTGCTGCAGATAGCACTGCAGGGCTCCTCTTCTGCTACCTCAGCAGGGTAAGGAGGCCCAGGCAGACTGGTCCTGAGTACGAACTGCTAAAGAGGAGGTGGCATCATAAAAGTCCTGAGACTGAGATGGCCCCATTGTGTTGAAGGCAGCTGGTGCCCACAGATAAGTGCTGCTTTAATCCCTTCCTGTAGCCCACAGGGGTCTCATGCCAAACAGAATTTGGAGATGATTAGTTGCATTGCCAAGTCAACCACATGGAAATTCAAGTGCCACCTCGCACCTAACAATGGACAGGTGGTGAAGAGTAAGAGCATAACTTCTTTTAGGGTAAGAGTTAATTGAGATTTATGAAAAATGTATGCTAAGAGTTATTCTGATATGCTACCAGAGCCCCCAGAGCTGAACGTTCTCACCAGGATTTAGAAGACCTGACTATGAAAAAACAAGTCCATGGTGAATGTACAAATGACTGAATTGTGATGTAGAAATTCTATTTATAGATAAATTTTATTTTCAGACTGCACAGAAAGTAAAAAATAAATGTAAATATCCAGGAACTACAATCCCAAACAATTCCTAGGCAGGGATGAGCTACTCTAGCCCCAATTCCTTAGGAGGCAGGTGAGCATCAACCCTGTTTTACAGATTGTAAATAAAAACAGAGAAGGATAGTTCCTGTGATCACACAGTGAGTTACAGGCAGAGATGGGTTCAGTACAATCTGTGGAAATGCCTGCTTCATAGAATCTGAGGGCTGGAAGGGACCTCATGAGGTCATCTAGTCCAACCCCCTGCTAAACGCAGGACCACTCCCCCTAAATCACCCCAGCCAGGGTTTTGTGGTTTCCACCACCTCCCTAGATAGCCCATTCCAATGCTTCACCACCCTCCTAGTGAGAAAGTTTTTCCTAATATCCAACCTTGACCTCCCCAGCTGTAATTTGAAACCATTGCTCCTTGTTCTGTCCTCTGTTACTACCAAGAACAGCCTAGCTTGAGGCCTCCCTCATCCTCCAAGGCTTCCCCTCCTCAGGTCCCCATCACACCATGAACCCTCATACTCACCTCCATAGAGCCCTTTGAACATCCACATCCCCCCCCTCACCTCCCTGGCCCTACATTTTGGACTCCCTCCTCTGCTCCTCCATCTCCTGCCCACATGAACCCCAAGCCCCTCCATACCTCATAACTGCAAATGCCCCTTCTCACCTCCACGGCCCCCATAAACCCCTCCCCCTTTATCCCCCCAGCACACGCCTCACTCTCTATCCCCAGCCCTTCCTCACCCAATGGCCCCTCATACTCACCTCCATGGCCCCCTTTGCCCAGGCACATCCTGCCCACCACGCACCCCTTCTCCACCTCCACCCTATACCCAACAGGAGCCCCAGAGCCCCCC
>ML686141.1:936330-948568 GCA_007922175.1 Pelusios castaneus
CCCAGGGCCCGGCTCTGGGCAGGAGGCCGCAGGCCCGCGGCGCCGGGGGTCGCCCAGCGACAGCGCGTCCATGGCAGCGGTGATGGGCCGGGCCGCGCGCTCCCCTCGGCCCCGCCCGGCACAGCCGCAGCGCCCCCTGCCGTCCGGGAGGACCCGCTCCGCCGGCCTCGACCATGGAGACAGCCTCCAGCCAGCCAGCGCGCCCTCACGCGGCCCTTCCGGGACGCAGGGAGCCAGCGAGTCCGGAAGGCGGCTCCGCCCCCTAGGTAGGGCAGCCACGTGGGCGGCTCAGTGTGAAGCCAGGCAGGGTCAGTGGGAGGGGACAGGACAGGGAGAACTCTTGCTGTCCTTGG
The DNA here is from genome assembly GCA_007922175.1 of Pelusios castaneus. Taxonomy (NCBI): domain Eukaryota; kingdom Metazoa; phylum Chordata; order Testudines; family Pelomedusidae; genus Pelusios; species Pelusios castaneus. The sequence continues at coordinate 936,684 of ML686141.1, forward strand.
CCTGGCAGCTGGCTCTGTCCTTGCTCTGCTCCCCCAGGCTGTCTGTGCCTCAGTTTACAACATGCTAACACCACTGCCCCTCCCCCAATCACAGGGCCCTGGCCCTAGCCGGGAAGGCATCAGTACTGCATGCTGCTAGGTTGAGGTGTGTGGCCGCAGGGGCAGAATTAAAGCTCCTGGAGGCCCTGGGCTGCACATGTTTGTGGGGCTGGGACGCTCCAGCAGAGCAGGGCAGGGCTCAGGCATACTGATACTGCGGCCTGACTGATGCTGAAGGGCCTGGAGCCCATCAAGATGGGACAGTGATGCTCAGCGCTGGAGCCCAGCCAGCACTCAGAGGAGCCCACAGACCAGCAAGCTGTAGGGGCAGGACAGACCGGCCCACCTCATGTGTCACATGGAGCAGGCTGGTGGTCCTTGGGTGGGCCAATGCCTAATTTATTTTGAGGGGATCCTGGGGCCTAGGGCTGCATCCCCTTTGTTAATTGGGGCCTGGTGTTGACAAAACTGAGCATGGGAGGCTTTCGTGGCACTGGCTTCTACTGTTTGGCTGCAGCCTCACATTAAAAATAAAAAATCCAAAACAACAAACAACCTAACATTCCTAGTTTAATCTGGAAAAGATCGTTTCAGGGAAGAGTCCCAAAGATGCAAATAAAAGAGACTTCAACACTCAAGAGTTGGCATAGTGCAGGAGGTTTTTGTGAATTAAGATCAATTTCAGAATAGAGTCATAGCTGCTAGAAACATCTGTCCATCCAGCTACTATTATATCTATTCTTCAGTGGAGCGGAGTTAAGGAGAGAGTCTGAAGATTGAAATAGACACCAGTCAGTATCCAAATAATTAATCTGGTATCTCACTCACAATATATCCATTCTCTTTTAAATTAAACCTATTCCTGGATCTGTACAGCACCTTTAGTGCATGAGAAGGAAAGACTGAAACTGACTACTCACAGAAAACGGCCAGCCAGTTTCCATTCAGGTAAGTAAAATACATAACTTGCACTAGTTTCTATGTACCACTTAAAGGTTTAAGTAGATTTTAAGTGGTGTGAGACCCAATGCCTGGGGTGAATTTCATACAAAGTGTTGGAGGAATGAATGTTGAAAAATAAATTAGCTTTTTTAAATTCTTTCTATTTAGTAACCTAAGGGATCACTAGTAGAAATTTTAAGGTTTTAGAAAACAATATACATTCTATGGAACAGAGACTGTCTCTTGGTTATTTGTTTGTACAGTTCTTACCACACAGGGGGGCTGTGACTTCTTGGCACTACTGCAGTCTAAATAATCATCTTCATCATTTGATCTTGGAATCAGGCCTGCCCTTTTATATGACTCTGAATGGTGAGGGACTGAGAAAGAGATAAAAGCAGATCTTCAATGCAGCTGACATTAAAATGTTAAGATGGATGCTTGGAGATACAATGATGGACCATGTTTGGTGTGAGCAAATTAGAGGACAGATAGTACCGATTATAGAAAAATGGAGGGAGTCCGGGCTTGGATGGTTTGGGCATGTAACAAGAGGATTGGAAGAATATACAGGAAACAAGACGTTAAGCTCAGGCCATGTCTACACTGCAGAGTTAAGCTGATGTAAGTTATGCCAACGGTCATAAATTGCTTTAATAACATCGGTTGTACACATCCACACAATGCTCCTTGGCTTTGTCTACACTGGCAAGTTAGTTTGAGTTAAGGAAGCTTAATTCGAACTAACTAAAGCCAAGGCTACACTAGGCTTTCATTAGTTCGAATGAAGGGCTTCCTTAATTCGAACTAATAAATTTTAATAGGCTATTCGAACTAGTTAGTTCAAATTAACCAATGTGGCCATGTAAGTTCGAACTAATTGCTTAGTTCGAACTAACCGGCCCATTGAACTCAATGCAATCCACTAATTCGAACTAAGCAAGTGTCATCAATGGCACGTGCTTAGTTCGAACTAAATTTTGCTAAACTAAAATTAGTTCAAATTAGTTAATTCGAACTAACTTTAGTAAGTGTAGACATAGCCCTTGTGTCCATGGAGCATATGCCCAGTAGTTGCTCTTGCATCGACAAAGCATTGCATCATGGATAGCTAGCCCGCTGTGCAACACACCACCTTCTGTCACCCTCTGCCGCTGGGTGCTCTGGGAACGGATTGTGGTACATCATGAGGACGTGGCTTGCCATACCGTGGTGCAGTTCTTTCTGTCTCCTGATTCCATGGGCTTCCTACTTCAGTTTGTGCTATTTGCAGCTGCCCTTGTAAACTGTATGCCACCTCTGCCTGCCATGACAGCACAAATCCTGAGCTGCTGACGAGTGTGGGGATGAGTCTTAGGAACACAAGGCAGCTGCTCCTGCAGTATTTCATGAGTTGCAAAACAGAGAATGAATCAGTGCTGTCTGCCCTGGAACAAATCATTCAAGATTGCTGCTGGCATTCACGCTACAGTTTGCCATGGTGGATCGTCAGTCCTGGGGTAGGGAAACAAGCACTGAGCGGTGAGATCGCACCGTGATGCGTGTATGGGATGATGAGCAGTGGCTGCCGAACTTTGGGATGTGCAGATCTACCTTCAGGGAACTGTGTGAGGAGTTCACCCCAGCATTGCGGTCATGGGTGGCAGCTATCATAGGCAGTGGGAGCCTATGTCTCCCCGACCAGCTGCTGCCAGAGGCTCCTTTGCCACTCTGCCCTGCCCAAGCTCCATGCCCACCTAACCCCCGGCCTCCGCATGCCACCGCAAGAGGAGATGGCCTGGGACAGGCCTGGCACGGCCACTACCGCCCTCTAGAGAACACAGTGTGGGTGAGGCCCAAGCAGCACCAGCCAGAAAGCAAAGGGCACCCACCCTCCCTGCTGGGTGGTGTGCAGTCCAGCTGGCACAGGGGGTCCAGGTGGGCCCCACTTTCACTCAATCCCCTCCCCAGAGCTGCCTACCCATTCACTGCTCGCATCTGTTCACCTCCTCCTCAGAGAGGCAAGAACAGTGGGTGGGGAGTGAAGAGGTGTGAGAGGAGGGCAGGGGATCCAGATTGATCTCCATGGAAGCATGTGGAGAGTGGGAGTGAAGTGTGGGCAAGGCCTTGGGGAAGGGGCCAGGCCATTGCCACACCTGCTCTGCTTCCTCAGAGGCAGGTGTAACGTGCCACCCATGATTGTGATGCAAGGACACCAGAATGGGGGTACCCTCACTGTGGAAAAGCGCATGGTGATCACTGTGTGGAAGCTGGCAACTCCAGATTGCTACCAGTCAGTTGCAAATCAGTTTGGGGTTGAAAAGTCCATAGTGGGGGTTGCAATCATGCATGCATGCAGGGCCATTAATCACCTCCTGCTATGAAGGACTGTGCCTTTGGGCTGTGTGCAGGAAATAGTGGATGGCTTTGTGCCAATAGGATTCCCTAATCGTGGTGAGTTGATAGATGAAACAGCCATCCCCATTTGACCCCAGACCTCCTTGTGATGGAGTACATCAGCTGAAAGGGTGACGTTTCTATGGTCTTGCAAGTGCTGGTGTATCACCGGGGCCATTTCACTGACATCAGACAGGGTGGTCAGGGAAAGTGCATGATGCATCTTTTGGAACACTGGACTGTACAGGAAGCCGCAAGCTGGGATTTTCTTTTCAGACCAAAAGATTCCAATGGGAGATGTGCAAATGCCTATAGTGATCCTTGGAGACCTGCCTACCTCTTGCTCCCGTAGCCCAGGAAGCTTAGAAGCCTGCCTCTGGCTGAATCAGGGAAAGGGGCTGAAGCCTTGAGGCTGGAGCCCCTGGGAACTGCTTTGCCTCCTCCCTCACCTTTGCTCAGGAGGCTGTCGTGGCCAAAGGAAAATCCCATGATGGCTGCATTTGAGAAACGTTCTAGGGAAAGGGCGTTAAAGGACTCAAAGAGTGAACCCCTCGTAGATGGCAGTAAGGCTAGACGAAAAAGATTTGATTTTGTGTTAATAAACTGCACGAGATGCTAAAAGGGTAAATATGGAGTAAGTAGAGTTACTCCAGATTTATACCCTTGTAACCGGGAGCAGAATCTGGCCCATTGCAGAAACTGTATAAAAAATTTAATGGACTAGTTTATTTTGTCCAGAGAAAGAGAGAAATCTCTTTACCATCACAAAAGGAAATTGGTGCCCTTTCCCTGGTATCTGTGTGTCCAAGTTAGATACTGATCATTAGACTTTAAACCTGAGCTTGACCGTTTGTCCGTCCTGTAATCTGAGTCCTGGAAGCTGTAACGGCTGAGAGAGACGAGGATCTGTGCTGTCCTCATGCCCGTTATTGATCCTGTCTGCAGGGACAGCACATATTTCTATATTAATTATGTCTTCTATCTATTGCTTGTATGCTTCTCAGATGCTACTAGAATTCTCATTACCATTCTTATTCACAGGAGTATTCACAGCAGCCCAGATGTAATGTATGTGTGGTGGCTACAGCTGGATGAGTCTCTAATAAGAGGAGCTGAAGGCATTTTAAAGAGAGGAGAAATCTATTTGGCTACAGTTGCTAATAATCACACCTTTAGCTCCAGGAGTAGAAGTCTGTGCTGTGGAGATCTGAAAGTCCAACATTCCAACTCTGTTGAGGACCCTTGTGAGGAGGTCCTTTGTATTGTATCTGATTAAAGTTGTTTCCAGTTTTCATTTTTTAAAGAATGTTTATTTAACACTGCAAATAAACATTCATAAAACCAGGTTTTATAGTTTAAAAAAAATCTGTTAATTATGGTACAACATACAACAATACGTGGGTGTCTGCATTTTGGTTATTTGTCAAACAATTCAATTGCTTCTGCCACATACTGCCAGGTTTGACTGTTGAGAAGTAGGCTTTATAGAAGTTTTGGTTGGTTCTTAATTTACTTTGAGTTTCCTACCTTTGTAGATGTTGCCTAGTTTTTTAAGCGTTCACTAACAAAAATAATTTGTTTTAATCAATTTTATTTAGACTTTCCGTAAGTTTGACCTCCTTCCACAATAAGTTCCATATGTTTAGGTGTGTACATGTTAGGGTCATTTAAAAATTATTTCCATTTATTAGGGTTGTCAAATGGTTAAAAAATTAATCGTGAGATTAAAAAGAAAACCACAACGAGGAACAAAATGGTAAATTCTGCCACAGTTTTCCTCGGGCAGGGAACATACAAACCTGCATCTCACTCCTGAGGGTAAGCAAGGGTCCCTCTCCTGCATGCGTGTGGCTTCAGATCAGGTCCCTGAACTACTCCCCTATCTGCCACTTTCGTCTTTGCACAAGTGATTGCCGATGGGTGCAAGAAAGCTTCTTACAACAGGGGAAGGAACCAAGTAGCTCTTCTCTGGAATCTTTGGCAGGGGATTGGTGAATATTCCAGGAAAGTTTTCTAGAAATCTCTGGAGGATTCCCGTGAAATCTCAGCATGCAATAACATACTGTTCTATCCCACCTCATAGCTGCACGGAGGAATGTGAAACACATGTAAACACAGCTAGTCTTGTACATTTCTATCCTTTAACCCACTTCCAGCATATAACAAAGCAAAGGACAGCTCGTCCCCATGTAACCAAGCAGCGTCAATTCAGAAAGATCACGTCCCAGGGCTCCTCTCTCCTAAATCATGCGCACTAGAAATGGAGTGCTGGGACTGGCGCAAGACCTCCTGGGTCAAGGAGCGGTCCTGACTCACCATCATCGGACAACTTTGTTGCTGGTCCCATCTCGTCCTCCAACTCAATCTCCTCTTCCACCGCAGAGTTGAGTTTGCTCTCCACTGTCTCCAATGCCCCCTCCCTCAGCCTCCTCACGGATGTGGCAGGTCTTCAGACAGCTTCCGACATGACAGCCCAAGTTACACACGGCTATGAGAGAGTGTCCTTCACTGTTATCTCCTTTCCCATCAAGCATTTGTGGTGTGTTGTTAATTGTTATTCAATAAAAACATACTTTCTGAAAGATAATCAGTCTTTATTTGTCTCCTACACCCAGTGGTTGCTGCTGGAGTAAATACAGCATGGCAATTGGAAGATTTGCAGACTGCAAATCACAGTCAGGAATCAATAATCAAAATTTTCATGCAAAGTGGCAAGTTTCCAAAGCATGGCAGAGTGCTTCTTAGAAAGACACATCCCTGGTGCTCATTGTCAGAATGATGCCTCAATGTCTCCTTTATTTGAATAGCTCTGAGTTGAGCCCCTTTAATAGCCCTGATATCTGGCTGCTCAAAATCAGCCACCAGGCGATTCACCTCCATGCTCCAGTTCCTGGGGAAACATTTCACACCTAGCCTCACAAATACTGTGCAGCACACAACAGGCTGCTCTGATCAATGGAATATTTTCTTCATGTAGGTCTGCCATGAAAGCAGCGCCAATGAGTTTTTAACCTGCCAGACACACAAGCAACTCTCATTCTGCATCTGCTCAGCCTATTGCTGAAGCACTCCTTGCTACTGTCCAGGTTTCCCATCTAAGGCTTCATGGGCCATGGGAGTAAGGGGTACACTGGGTTTCTCAGGATCACTATGGACATTTCAACATCCCCCACTGGAATCTTCTGGTCTGGAAAAAAGTCCCTGATTGCAGCTGTCTGTACAGGCCAGTGTTCCTGAAGATGTGTGCATTCCTGGCCACTCCCGCACTGATGTCAGTGAAATGACAACAGGGACTCACAAGCACCTGCAGTACCATGAGGAATAACCTTTCTACTGAGGTACTCCATTGCAAGATGATCCGGGCCCAAAATTGCATCCTGTGTGCTATTGACCACCCTGCTGCAGGGAGGTTGAGGTTGAATATCAGGAAAAACTGTCTCACTAGGAGGGTGGTGAAGCATTGGAATGGGTTACCTAGGGAGGTGGTGGAAATTCCATCTTTGGAGATATTTAAGGTCTGGTTAGACAAAACCCTGGCTGGGGTGATTTAGTGGGAGTGGTCCTGCTTTTTAGCAGGGGGTTGGACTAGATGACCTCGTGAGGTCCCTTCCAGCCCTAGGATTCTATGCTGCGAATCCACCAACTATTTCGTGCAGATTTCCAAGAGTCACAGTCCGTTGTAGCAGGATGTGATTTAAACAGCCCCAGCCCAGACTGAGAGCTCATGATATATTGCATCACCAGCCTCAATGTCTTCATAACAGCGACAGCAACAGCAGAGCACAGTGCAGGGATGGCAGACACCCAGTGAACAGGGATCGTTGAAAAATGGCACAAAATGCAGTTGGAAGCCCATGGAATGAGGGGAGAGGAAAAAATGCATCTTGGACACTGAGCCTGGACCCATGATCCACTGCACGTCACTCTGCCTTTCCACAACTCCTTGCTGCAGACAGTGGTGAGTAGCACAGTGAGATAACTACCCACAGTGCACTGCTCTCCCTGTCAGTGCTAGAGCACCAACTGCAGAGGCTCTCCACTCACGGAAGGGGCATTGTGTGAACGTGCTCAAGCAAGGCAATTATAGTGGTTTATGATCGTTATCACTGGTGCTGACAAAATTCGGTAGTGCAGACATACCTCAATTGCCATCAGTTGTTCAAACGTAGGGGTGCACAGCAAGGTTTGACTGATGATAAAAAAGAGAAAGAAATGGTTGATTCATGTTCGATCTGAGTGATATATGCTGGAGGTCTTTTGACAGCAGTACTAAAGCATTCTTGGATTTCTAAATAATATAGATGACAGTTTCCTAACTCAAAAAGTGTTGCATCCAACATGGGGGAGTTCTATACAGACCTTGTCTTGACAGATGAAAAAGAAGAGATGACAGAACTAAAAATTAGTAGCAACTTAGGTACAAGTGATCCTGACTTGATCTCCTTTATAATGTGCAAACAGAATGAAGCCCAGACCATATGGTGCTTTAAAAAGGCCAGTTTCACAAAGCTGAAAACAATTATAGGCCAAATCAGCTGAAAGGGAAAAAAATCGGATTTTTTTAGAGGGGTTGTGAAGGCAGCTATACAGAAATATAAAAATGCTGTAGAATCTTAGGCTACGTCTACACTAGAAAAAGTTAGGTCAACTTTGTTAAGTCAACTTAAAGCCGACCTTATTAAGTCGACTTAACAAAGTAGACTAAATCGACTTACCTTTAAGTTGACTTAGCCCACTTTGTTAAGTTGACCTAACCACCCTTAATAAAGTTGACTTAAGGGTTAGTCCATGTTCACACCGTCCTTAAGTCGACTTAAGGAGTCAACTTAAGGCTTAAGTCGACCTAATGGGTGGTTCTTATTAAGTCGACTTAAGGAATTTCTTAAGTTGACTAAATGAAAGCCCTGTGTGGACATGGAGTAATTTAGGTTGACTTAAGGATCCTTAAATCAACCTAAATTGCTAGTGTAGACATACTCTCAGAGTTATAGACAGCAGGGATATGAACTGACTAGTCAATCACACACCTCATTTGGAACTGGAAGTTCGCAATCGGGCAGCAGCAGAGCAAAAAAAAGGCAAGAAATACAGTACGATACTGTGTTAAATGTAAACTACTAAAAAGAAGTAATTTGACACGGTCAGGAACCTGTTTCTGTGCTTGTCGCATTTAAATTAAGATGGTTAAAAGTAGCAGTTTTCTTCTGCCTAGTAACGTTTCCAAGCTATATTAACTCAATGTTCAGTTATAAACTTTTGAAAGAAAAACACTAACATTTTGTTGAGCATTACAAACATTTCAGAGTTACGAACAATCTCTGTTCCCAACATGTTCTGAGTCCTATTGTAATATGTAACAAGAGAAGAATCAGATGGTAGGAATAGTAAAATATTGATAAGGAAAGTAACAGGACACAAGGAGAAATCTATGGCCAGAGGAATTAACAAGAAAGATTTTAAAAATATATTTTAAACAAAAAGAATCCAGACAATAGTATTGGTCCAGTTTGTATAACTTGGTCAATCTCTACCCTTATATAGTTTTCTTTGGTTTCATAACTTTCTCTAGTCTTAATTGGTTTCATTCATAACTTGTGTCAATCCTTGTATAGCCTTAATTGGTTCATGAGGATTGACATTTTGTAATGGGTCCTTTTTTGTAACATTGTTTCATGATGATTGACATTTGTAATGAGTTACATTGTTAATAGGGTTGTCCTCTGAGACCCTGCACTCTGTGTAGCTGTTGAGGAGCGCAGAGCTCAAACCACTGATTGTTGGGTTCTCTCAGTTGGGGGGTCTTTTTCCTCTGAGCCACTCTCTCCCAGCTTGCATTGCTGAGTAAATCTATACCTGTGCACCCCTAGGCAATAGGTATGACAACCCTTTTTAGCGGTCTCTGCAGCATTTAAAGAAAAGTATCACATTTGAAGTAATGTAAAACTCCATATTGAAAATGTTAGGCTCCATCTTTGACCAATGTACCCATCTTGTGTGAAACTATTTCTAGAGTGAATAGCTTACATTGTCTGAGCAAGGTGTGGATGGAGGGTGTATGTATGTGTGAACCAGTCCCAAACTGCCAGCTTGTCCTGATGAATGCGAAGTCCATTCCAACGGCTGAAGAATGTGAACACATCCCCAAAAGCAAGAGGATCCACCCCAGAAACAAAAGGATAAAGTTTATAAAGCTATCAAAAAATGAGCTGGAAGTCACATCCACAACTGCCTGGTGACCAACGGACACACAGAGCGGGGTCCAGGGCCAATTGGCTGAAGCGGGGCCCCATCCCCATTGTGGAGGGGAGCATGGCGGGCCAACCGGCCCGCTCCACCCCTGAGGGAGCCGGCCCTGGGCTGGTAGGCCAAGGCTGCCGGTGCGGGGAGCTGGCTCCGGCCCAGGCCCTGGACGCTGCCTGTTGCAGGGGGACTGGGGGAGCCGGCTCCAGCTCCGGAGGGTGAGGCCGCCTGCGGGGGGGCAGGAGGGAGGGGTGGAGCCGGAGTCGGCTCTGATCCCAGCTCTGACCCCGGAGGCCGCCTGTGGGTGGGAGGAAGCCAGCGGCCCCGGACCCATACTGGGAAGCTGAGGCCGCCTGCGGAGTGGAGCCGGCAATTTGGGGCAGGCCGGCCCAAAGGCCGGGCCCCACGTGCTCCGCCCCTGGGCCTGCCTGCTCCGCCCTGGGGGCGGGGAGGGTCAGCCCACCCCACCTTACCCCACTGCCTTCGGCTTGCTGCTGAAAGCAGTGGGGCGGCTGTGAGAGGAGGGGCTGCAGCATGTGCGGGCCCCACACTGCCCCGCTGGGAGCGGGACAGTGCGGGGCCCACGTAACCACGGGGCATGGGGCAATTGCCCCATTCGACCCCCCCAGGGACATCCCTGAACAGAGCCCCTGGAGCAGCATGACCTATAAAGACTGGGTGAGACTCCGAAGTTTGGGGGGGACACAGTTCTGCATACACCTGAGAGAAGGAGCGTCGGTGCACGCCCGACAGACCCCACTCTTCCTCGTGTTCAGTTTCCCTGGCCAGGCAGCTGCCACGAGCAATGAACTCCAGCAACGGACTAAAGCCACAATCAGGACTGGTAATTGTATGAACCGCAGAATATCTTCTGGTGTATTTCGGCGCGTGGATGAATGTGTGTGTGTGTTTATAGGTATAAGTTAGTTTATAATTTTGTTCTCTTCTATAATAAATGCGGCGTGTTGCCTTTTCCCCTTTAAAAGATCTTGGGCACTCTTTTTGGTATAACAAGTGGAAGTGGTAGAATTATCAATAATAATACAGAAAAGGCAGAAGTGTTCCATATATATTTATGTTCTGCATTTGGGGAATAAACAATGATGTAGTCTCATCATGTGATAAGTCTTTCCATTCCACTAATATCTCAGGAGGATGCTAAACAACAGTGACTAAAGTTATACATTTTTAAATGAGCAGGTACAGATAACTTGCATCCAAGAGTTATAAAATAGCTGGCTGAATAACAGGCAGGATTGTTAATGTTGATATTCAATAGGTCTTGGAACACTGGGGAAATGCCAGAAGACTGGAAGAAAGCTAATGTTTTGCTAATATTTGAATAGAGTAAATATGATGACCCAGGTAATTATAGGCCTGTTTGACATTGATCCTGGGCAAGATAATGGAGCAGTTGGTAACAGACTCGATTAATAAAGGATTAAAGGAGGGTAATATAATTAATTACAATCAATTAGGTTTATGGAAAATAGATTCTGTCAAACTGACAAGAGGAAATTACAAATTTGGTTGATAAATGTAATAGTATTGATTGTAACACATTGGACTTGGTACTGCATGGCATTTAGATTAAAGAACTCGAATGATATAAAATTAACATGGTACAAAATAATTAAAAACTAGATAACTGATAGGGCTCAAAATGTAACTGTAAATGGGGAATCATCGTCAATCAGATGTGTTTCTAAAGAAGGTTCTTGCAAGGACTGGTGCTTGGCCTTGCGCTATTTAACATTTTTATCAATGATCTTAAAAAAAAATTGAATCATCACTGATGGAATTTGATGGTGACACAAAAATTGAGTGAGTAGTAAATAATGAAGAGTACAGGTCACTGATACTGGTAAGCTGGGTGCAAGCAAACAATATGCATGTTAAAATGGCTAAATATAAAGCAGACATCTAAGAACAATGCATGTGAGCCATAGTTACAGGATGGGGGATTTTATCCTGGGAACCAGTGACTCCAAAAAAGATATGGGGGATCTTGGTGGGTAATCTGCTGAACATGAGCTCCCCAATGGGATGCTCTTCTAACTAAAAGGGCTAAGTGATCTTTGGATGTGTAAACAGAGGAATCTTGAGCAGAAGTAGAGAAGTTATTTTACCTCTGTATTTGGCACTGATGTGATCACTGTGGGAATACTGGATCCATTTATGGTGTCCAGAATTAAAGAATGATTTTGATCCATTGGAGCAGGTTCAGAAAAGAGGCATGAGAATGATCAAGGGATTGGAAAACATGCCTAATAGCAACAAACTCAAGG
>ML686141.1:958568-1018246 GCA_007922175.1 Pelusios castaneus
TCCCCAGCCCTGTATGTCGCCTCCTGTGCTTTTTCTGCCACACCATCCTGCGTTTTCCCTGGGCCTTTTAGCTGTGTTAGCTACTCTTTTGACTCCTACTCTTTTCTTATCTCAAGTTCATAGCCTAGATTTCACCTTTCAGAAGAACTTCTCAGGGCAAAGTGTCCCCCGCCCTGCAATAGTTGAGGATGCATAAGAAAAGATCTATATATATATGTCAGCAACTTTTTGCTTAGAATTGTATGTTGCTTTACTGCATCTTGTAGATTTGTCCTTTTGAACAGCAGTCACTTTATTTAATTACTGAGAGAAACTAATGTCACTGTTATAGTGTTGGTCCTCAAACCACAATTAACTGCATGCTATGAAATAGTTTTCCTTACTTTTTTATTTTAAAAATAGCCAGCTGGTGCAGAAATTCAAAGTAGCTTTAATTATGAAATTCCTTGATTTTTTTGGTCTTACTCTGTCAAAAGTTTAACATCCTTTTAATAGAGGATTTGAGTGAATTATTTTAAGTTTCAGGGTCTCCTGGTATAGGGAGTTTGATCAAATTTAACTTTCTTCTCGTATCAGAGACATTGAAGCTCTTCAGGGCTTCTGTGAAAGATAGTGAGGAAGTGTGAGAGAGAATATTACAGCCTAGTGTTTTCTGAGTCATTCATAACAATTGGCTAAATGCAGAAACTGGCAGGCTAGCTCATGTTGGCAAGGTCATCTAGAGTCCATGGCCAGTTTAGAAAGAATGAGTGACTTTAAGTCTATATGGCCCAGATTTGAATTAGGAAAGTGATTGGGCTTTAGTAAGTATTGTACATGTGAAATGACAGTAATGTACTGCTTCTATGGTTATACAGGACTCTGTTTTTTTGCAATAGACTAACACAGCTATCCCTTTTGAATATGATTATACAGAAATTGTGGTGGGAATTGTAGTAAGACCATTTGTGGCTTCAGCCTTGGAACTTTTTGATAGGAAGGTTGTATTTCTTGACAAATCTAGTGAAAGTCTCTTTCCTAATTTGAAGGCCTTGTACTAGAGAAAATTAGCAAGTGAAAAAGGAGCAAATTAAAGGTCTTTGAGGTATTTCTCATAATCTTAAAATTATTATGTTCATTTTATTAAACCAGTAAAAGTTGAAACTGAAGCTTATTTCCTTAGTGAAATATTTTCCCTCTCAAGAAGTGAGAAAATTTGTGGTGTATATTTAGGCCCCAGTCCTGTAATAAATTATGCATCTGCTTAAAGATAAACGTGAATAATTCTTTGAAGACCTATGGTCTTATTAGGGTTGTTTGTCAGAGTTATAGAAAAAATGAATAAAAATTGCCAATATTTGCCAAAATTTTTGAAGCGACTCTTAGTTTTCCTCCCTCCCCCCTTTTTCTAAAAATCATCACAGCAACTTTGGCTGTCTTGGTGGTGGTGGTATAGTAATTTCTGTAGCAACTGATTCTGACAACCATGGCAAATTGACTTAAGTTTTGGAATGTGCAAAAGGAGACGATAAAGCTTATATGTCTTCATTGAAACATCCCTAATAATACAAACAAGGAGTCCGGTGGCACTTTTAAAGGCCAACACATTTATTTATCACATGAACTTTTGTGGGAGAAAATCCCACTTCGTCAGACGCTTTGAAGATGGAGAACTTAGTATCTGCTGAAGTGGGATTTTCTCCCACGAAAGCTCATGTGATAAATAAATTTGTTAGTCCTTAAAAGTGCCACAGGTCTCCGTGTTTGTTTTGCTGAACTAGACTAACATGGCTCTCCCTTTGAAACATCCCTAATAGTAAACATTACTGTGTCAGAATGGCTGAAGATTGGTTATGAGCAGAATTCTTCTGAAGTTCATAATTTGGTTTTCTGTGCTTCTGGTATGCTGTACTTTTCCTGGTGATTTGCTTTACTTTGTATTACAGAATATGATGATCCATATTCAAAAGTTAGGTACATGTAGTTGATGGGGCTTCTGGTCAAGTATGGAAGACAGTACCTTGGCCTGAATCATTGGAAAGCTTTTTAGGCACTCGAGAAAGTTTTTAGTGAAGGGAGAGCCTGTAACAGAAGAGATGGACCTTAACCAAAGAAGAAACAGACTGCTTGCATAGAAAATTTGTAACATTTTGGGGGACTCACTTGTAGTTGGAGCTGCAGAAAAGTTGGGAGTTGCTGAGAGGCACTTATGTAGTAAAAGACCATCTGCTGGGGATGTCAGTTATATAAAAGTAACTCAATAGTGAGGAAGAGAACAGAAATTACAGCTGCACTGGAAGAGAGACAGACATCACAGGTGTAGGTTTCAGAAAAGTAAAAGTGTCATAGAAGAGTTAAATAAAAATAGACATATGGTTCAAAAATACAATCTTTAATGCCTTTATTTCCATAGTGTCCAGCCTTTTCAGTTTGTAGGTTGAATGTATTACTTTAGGAAAGGTTAAGGCTTGTGATCATGACTTGTTTAGGGGCATAGACTGTGCCCTTTTGTGCTCCCTGTGTGAGCAGGGAGAAGAGAACACTCCTTAGGTCTCCCCAGCTGAGGATTCCTCTGACATAGCGAAGACCCAAGTGAATATAGAGCTGGCATAGACACCTTTTTCCCTGCTCTGGTGGTGGCTGGGTTGGCTTGGGTGAAGAAGCTAGCTAGTTGCACACTGGCTTTCCTCCCTCTTGTAAATGGTTCTAACCTAGGCAAAGAGAGGGAATCACGGTTCCATGCCTGTGGTCTTCACTTATGTTGGCTGTGTGTGGGAGGGAAGCCATCTTTTCTAGGCACTAGTCTGTATTCAGGCATAGCCAGTTGAGTATTAACTTGCTCTTCCTGTGGTGCTCACAGGCTGGCAGGTATGCAGGCAATAAACTCACCCAGAACTACTCTCCATCTTCCCAGTGATGCAGCTGATAGCTAGTGGGATATCTGCTGAGCACCTTCCTGCAGGAATGGAAGTCACCGGCTTAGAGCTCTCCTGGTTCTCACTATTGTGACTGCAGGAGAAGGCACAGGAGGCAGCTGGGAAAATCAAGTTCTTTTACTTTCTATCCATAATGACTGCGCTGCTTCAGACACTTCAATTTAAAAATTGCAGGGCGTGGCTCAGGGAAAATATTTAAAATCTATAATCAACTGTACATTTTCTTAACATGGTTGGAGACTCAAAAGCCATGGATGCACACAATTGCTGTTTATCGACTGTGAGAAGCTTAAAAAACAAAAATGGGTGAACTGGAATGCTTGAAAATGGCAGAGAATCTTAATACTATAGGCATTTCTGAAACCTGGTGGAATGCCAACATCCTGAGGGGACTTGTGTATAAAGTATATAAGGTGGAGGTATCGAGGTTAAAGAGCTGAGAGAGTAGTCCTTTATAACTAAAAGAATCCATAGAATGTTCTAAGATAAAATTTCTGAGTGAAGAGGACTTGTATGGATACAAATTCCAAGTTATAAGACTACAAATATACTAGAAGGATTTTTCTACCAGCCTCTAAGTCAGGAAGATGAGACTGTACAGTGCTGAGAGCTCAGGACTAATATGGGTGAATTAATGCGTGACTTCAGCTACCTGTGTATAAACTGGTCAAATGTTGAGATGCATTTAAAAATAGCAGTTTCTCCATCTCTTACCCTAAACAGGGCTATCCTGCTTATTCTGTGGAGAGGGAAGAATTCTATTTTCGATCATGGTCTGTAGGTTATTCTAGGGTGCCAATGTAAGACAACATGCTTGCTACCTTCTCCCTTTGAAGGCAATAGGTTTAAGCAAAAATCAAGGACAGTATATGGGCTGTGGGTGGTAACTAAACCTCTGGTTACTATTATTACTATTTAAATGCCTTTTTTTTCCTTCAGCGTGACAACCACTATTTCTTAGCCTCTTGTTTCTCTTTCTTATTGCCCCTTCCCTGTCTTTTCGTGTCCTCCTTTTAGTACTTCCATGCTGCAGTGGCGTCTCTCTTTTTTGTTTTGTTTGATCTCATAAAATAATCAGCAGTAAAATAGATACTGTTGACATTAAATGTTGCCCTCAGGCTTTAGAGTTAACTCCTTAGTGAGAGATGGAGTTTGACACATACAGCAGTTATTTCAGGTATTATCTGTTTGCAGACTCTGGAAGATGTTATTTATTGATTATATTCGATCCACAGTAGAAAGATTATCTTTTAAAACCACGGAGAGAACCAAAACATTTAAAAAACAAAAAAACAAAAAAAACCAACATGATTTTGCAGCATTTGAGTTTCTCATACAGACCATATAAAAACATTAAATGCTAGATCTGGCCTGCAGGCTGGGAGATTGATACCACTGTCTTAAACAATTACTCTTTTGAATATTTAGTTTTACAAATAAGAGAAGTTACTCTAATTTTAGTCCTAAGTAACACACAAGTTGGTGCAAGAAGTAAGTACCTCAGAACCATTAGGTAGCCACGAATAGATATAACTAAGGTCAACATCTTTATGGGAGCGATCATACCAAAAATGAACTCTGTGCATTAAGCTTTAGAAGGGAGGAGTGGAGGAAAATCGAGAAGCTAGTACAAAAGAACATAAAGTGAGAAATAAGGAATTCAGAATCTTTAATCTGAACATGAAGATGCTAGGCACTTGGTGAGTAGTGAGTGACAGCTATTTAGTATTGTTTCACTGCTTCCTTGTGGTTCCCTGCCCTTGCACTTCTCTCTCATCTTATATTTAGGTTGTAAGGTCTTTGGGGCAGGTGCCATCTCCAACTTGTCTTTGTACAGTGCTTAGGACAGTGGGGCCCCGATCCATGGCTGGGGTCCTAGGTGCCACTGCAGCATGGATAATAAATGATAATCTTATGCGTCATAAAGAGTCACAGAGTCATCCATACCCCTGCATAAAAAGGAAACAGGAAGGTAAGAAAAAACATTATGGTTAAATGACAAAGTTCAGTAGGTTATTTAAGCTGAAAATCTACTGAGCTATGCAAATAGGAAGCTTTTTCAGGCAGGTGCCATTAGATTCTGCAGAAGTTAAGCTTTTATTTAAAAAAAAAACCCCAGAAAACAAAGCTGTGTTTCTCATAAGTATGGTTGCAAAAAAACCTGTTTGAATGTGAACCAAAGGTAATCGGTGCAGTGCTGTTCTGAGTTTGCAGACACTGCTCTGTATCTGTTCTGCTGCTCCTGTCTTCGCCTGGTTAAACAGAGTAAAAAAGCTAACCAGTCTTGTCAGTTTTCAGTGCTGCTATTCAGAGCCCTGTAGGCAGCAGGGAAATCGACAAGCATTAGGTCAAATTGATTCTGGTTTTATTTAGCAAAGCTAGGAGCAGCAGTAGCAATAAATAGAGGCAGATACAGGAGCAATTTTTTAAAAGGAGGATTAAAAAAATGGAGATGGGGGGACGGGACAAATTTCCATGTTTTTTGAAGGTTACCTATTAAGCTTAAACTTTAGCCAGCACCTACTAGCCTATGAACTCAGCCTACTAACTATATCTAGTCTGAAGGACCACTTCCCAAAGTCATACTCCATACATTTTCAAATAGTTATTTACTGGGAACTCTATTAATATTGTCAATCAACTTTCTGTTTAATAATTTAAAAAAGTAATTTTTGCATCTTGACTTGGTTTTGTTAAACTTATTTTTCCTTCCTGTCTTCTCCTTTTTCCTCTTTTCCTATTACAGATCAAGCCGTATCTTTTCATGAGTTGCTTCAGTATGTCACACTCTCCCTTTGCTCTCCATCCCTCCTCCTAGATATTTCTTTATATTATGCCCTTCATCATTTCCCCATGTTTTCTCTCTCCCTTTTCTTGCACTTCTCCCCTTCAAATCAGTGTTTCTCCCAATGGTGTGCTTTTTTTTGAAGTATGCCATCTGCCTCAGACTTTCATGTCCATCCACTCACACAGGACATAAGAAATTTCATTAGACACCAGTAGTGATACTAGAGAACCAAGCCTACTGTCCAAACATTCATATAGACGATGTGAACCAAGTGTGATAAAATAATTTGGAATCTTAGCTGCCAGAAGAGGCAAGGGCCTGGGAAATGCTGCAAGAATTCTGTCTCTGAACTCTGCTCAGTGTCTCCATCTTTCACCACAGTTTCTCACTGGGTGATGGATAAATTTGAATGCCTACAAGAAATTGGCCAGCTGATAACAGCCATGTTGAGTGTCAGTCAAGAATATCTAGTATTTATGTATAACTCTTTTAAATGACTTGATAAAATTAAGGTGTGCACTGGCTACCTTGTAAAGCTTTCTTGTGAAAGGATTGTCTCTTGTAGTGGTTCTTAAACTTCATTGCACTGTGACCCTTTCTGGTCACACAAATTAACATGTGACCCCAGGTGGGTGTGTGAGAAGGAGGCCTGGAGCCAAAGCCTTGCTCCCCTGATGCGGAGGCAAGCCTGAGCCCCGCCACCTTAGGCTTCAGCTGCGGCTTTGGACCCCAGCAAATCTAGTGCTCGCCCTGGCAACCCCATTAAAATGGGGTCCCGACCCACAGTTTGAGAAGAGCTGATATTTTGCATATAAGTGTGTATAGTGCCTAGGAGGTTTGGCCCTCTGGGTGATGTTATAATACTAATAAGTACTCTGTACATTGTTGTCATATCCCCCTCCTTATCCTCCCTTGCTCCTGCTCTCATACTGCTTGGGACAATCTCTTAGTGCACCTTATTTCAAATTGGGTTATAAGCTCATTAGGGCAGGGTCCATATGGCTTTATAGAAGTGTCTGCAGTGCCTGGCACAGTGGGGTCCTCATCTGGACAGGGCCTGTGGGTATTATTGAAAGGTGACAAATTTAAAACTACTAAATGGAGTTACCTTTTATATAATTAGTCTCTGGAACTCACTGCTACGTTATATCATTTAGGCCAAGGGTTAGTAGGACACAAAAAGATTAGACATTTTTTAGGATAATGAGACCATCCACTTATTATTTAAGATAAAATTGTATAAAAAGAGGAACCCATCTGTTTGCGGGCATAAATCAGTCACTTGGAGATGCTTGCATACTGTGTTAATGGGGAACAGGAAGCAAGTTATTCCATCATGGTTCACTGAGGGGATTCATGCACCCCATTCTGAAGCAGCTGGTACTGGCCACTGTCAAAGATGAGTGCACTGGACTCAATGGACCACTGGTCTGATCTGTTAGGGCATTTCCTATGTTCTTAAACCAGACTTCCTCCCCAATCCATTTCATGTCTTTACTTCTGCTGCTGTTCGTAACACTAGATTGAAATTTAGTCTTAAGATTTTGAGAAGCAGTAATGGAACTAACCACATTCTTTAAACTGTCACTTTGAGGATACTGTGGTTAGTGATTGAGACAGGGGACTCACATTGGAAGACATTGAATGGAGATTGAGAGAAGAAACCTTGCTCTTTATAATGGGTCCATGCTTTACTGAGTTCATAATAGGGCTTGAGAGATCACATTTTAAGTTAACTTGAAGAGGCTATGACAACTGAAGTTGTTAATTCTTGTATAAGGGGCCAGTTTTATGAAGTTCTGAATATCCTTGCTTTGAGTTTGAATTTATGGTACTCAGCACTTCCAAAGATCAAAGAAAATGTTCCACTTACATAGCACTTGGATGAACACGTTTGTCTGTCACTGTAAAAATGCCTTGTTTGAAAATTAATTTTAGTTTTAGGCAATAATACACAACAGTATATACAATATAACCAAATGTGTATGTTCTTAGCAAGATAGAACATTCTGTAATCTGAGCCTTTTTTAAAAATACAGTAATTAAAACTTAAATTGAGACAAAATTAAGATTGTAAGTGAGGTGTTATGGTAATTTTTGATAGCCTTTGAATTTCTAGTGCTCTTTGGAAGTTAGATTGTGTGCTCTTTCTCTGTAAGGTATTTATAGAGGCCCAGTCACCAGAGTATGTACTACCTATCTTTTATGAGAAGTTCACATTAGTATGCTTCCCGAAGATTATATAATCTATAGGAATCCTTTATTAAATCTTGTATGAAAGACACCTAATGCAGATAGGCCCTTTTGCTTCCCAAGAATTTGAAGTCTTAATAGTCTCTGTTCCAATGTTCATTGATTTGGGTTTTTTTTTTTTTTTTTTTTTAACAATTAAGGTTGCTATTAAGGCTGTCAGTTAAGCTGTGAACTTGTTCCTAGAGTTTGTGCCTGAAGTGCATTGATCTGTAATGTTGAAACTTTATATTCAGAGAATCCAGAGTAAACTGAGCTACAGAAGTTGTACATGGATTGTTAATTCAGAGTATTTTAAGGGTATTGTCCCTTTAGTGTGGATGTTTCCTGGCCATAAGTATTTAGCACTAAGACGTGCTATGAGGAAAAGAAAAAAGAACTTTACAAGCAGTGAAATCCAGGATAAAGGTTAGAGCCCCATTTCCTTAAATGAAATATGTATAGTTCTTCTGCCTTCCTTTGGAAATATATTAATGCCTTTAGAAAATAAAAGTTAAAAGTACCATTAATTCCTTAATTCCAGTGTTCCTTACTCATGTAGAATGTGTCACTTTCATGCCTCTAAGGATTAAAGAACTAAAAATGAATTTTATTTTATATCTTGTTTCAAGTGATCCAGTCTTATCAGCATTGTAATAAAAAAAACACATAGGTAAATTGATAGCATCACTCTGCTCTGATGCCAAATTGCTCTGATCGCAGAATTCAAAAGACGGCAAGGGTTTTAACATATGATATTGTAGTGAAATGGTTATAGTTGTGTGTTTGTTTTTTAATGGTTGGAACTATTTTACAATTTATAGTCTGCATGAGATACTGTTAAAAGAATACTGTCAAATATTGTTATAATTTTTGTTTATTCTTTTATGATATAGTATTGATATTGTAAGTGAAGTTGATATGGATAATATTTTACTTTCCAATAGAGTGGAATAGTAATTTTCAGGCTGCAAATATTGCCTCTTAATTGTTCAATAGTATCTGATCCAATTTACTCCAGGGGAATTCTGAGCCAAAAAATTGAAAATCTGCACAAAAAATAAAAAAAAATTCTGCTTATTTTCTTAAAATAATATGATCACTCCAATTTCAATTATTTTGGTAATTTATTTCAAAATACCTGACAGGAAGTATGTCTAACAACACAGATGAAAAAATTCAGGAAATGATTTTTTTGACAAATAGATTCCTTACGTAGGCATATTAATACATATGAATACAGTAATTCATTTAAACTACAATACAGTATTGTATTTCCTGCACCCCTCAGAAGCAGTGCAAAAGCTTGAAGGAGTCGGGGTAACAGAGGAACTGAGGGAGACGGAAGGAGCTCGAGAGTGAACCTGGTGATTATTGGGTGTGGGTGGGAGAAGAATGGAACAGGTATATTTTTTGTAGTGGAGGGAGGGATTGTTAGCGGTTTGGGAGCTTCTTCCATGTAGACTCTGGCTGACCTCTGACCTCCCCCATTCAGGCAGGCACATCTGCCCTTGTCGCTGTGTGCCCCTGCAGCCTACAATTCTGATGGGAGCAGCTCCCCTCCAATTCAGCCTCTGGCTCAGTGCTGTCACCCCAGTAGCATCTGAACCCATGCCTCGATCTGTCTCCCCCACTAGTCCTTAGATTAGAGCCCTAATCTGTGACCCTCCCTCCCCCAGCAGCCCCATGCACCTAGCTCTGTCCACTCTGTGCCTCCTCACCTGGCCCCACTGGGAAGAATGCAGCCCCTCCGCCAGCTGGTTCTCTTCTCTTCTGGTGCCAAAGCAGTCCTGGTATGCGAAAGGTGTAAGTGCAGCGCCTTTCTAGCAGAATTTTTTTTTCGGAGGAAAAAAAAAATCTACAGGGAGCCTCCTTCATGCAAACCCTGTGTGTGCAGGCATGCAGAATAATTCCCATAAGAGTAGCAATTGCAGCATTCCCTACCTTTTTCTCTGCAGTAAAGAGATGAACCCAGAATCAAACATCTGCATATCAAATTGCTTATCAGAGTTGATTTGCTATGAAGTTGTATTTAAATACCCAAGAAGTATGGTCTAAACCATTTCTATGGATCATAATTACCAATTTATTAGCTTAGCCTATGTATGGAAGAACTTATAGTTAGCTGAGTATGAAGTTCCAGTGCAGAGATAATATATTTCAATTTTCCTTGCCTGGACAAGCTTTAACCTAAAATAAAATGGACACCAAAGCCTGTTCACCAATGTGAGAAATGCATGTGGACAGAGAAGGTAGTTTAATGAAACATTTGAAAAATGCCGTTGGAGGAGAAAATTAATATTAAAATTGAAATGATCTAGTTCTGGTCATTTGTTTAAATTATTAAATATATTAGTCACTTAACCTTTAATAAGATAGTTTAATATTTTGTTTTATATTGAAAATATTTAACTGTTAAATCTGTGCAAATGTTAATATGGTAATTGAGATAAAATATAGCTTCATATATTTTAATGCCATTTTGAAAACCTAATCTTATTTTAAAGTGACAGGCCATAGCACTTCTTCCATTAATACCTGTATGTAGGAGAATAATTTGTGGCTGCACTAGAGCAGAGAGCATATTTTTTGTTTATTTTACAACTATGTAGCAATTTATCTTTAACACAATATAAATTTATTGCTAGGTAGATGGGTTGTTTTGATTTTGATATACTTATAAGTCTTGTGAATTCTGCTGCTCTCATGTTTAATCAAAAAATATAAAATTAAAATATAGGTTCCCTTTGCAATTTCAGTTCTTAGAATAGTCTTGGATATTAGCTAGAAAATTGATTGGATGGCCAGTGGGTATGGGTAATGTTAATCATTGAATGAGGGAAATCTTTGGCTGTGTCTACACTTGTAAAGTAAGTTGACTCTGTTAAGTCAACTCAACAAGATCGATTTTAAGTCGACTTAAGTTGACTTAACAGTAGACATAGACGTCCATACTGGTTTTAAATCGACTTAATAAAGTCGACTTAGCGCTATTCCCTGTCCACACTGGCTTTTAGTCGACTTAAGGAAGCGCTTAAGTCGACTTAATAAAAACCCATTGTGGACGTGGCTTTGTGTAGGTCAACTTAAACGTCCTTCAGCCGACCTAAATTGCCTGTGTAGATGCACCCTTTGATATTATTTTTTAATTTGGAGATTTCATAGCCAACGAAGAGCTAGTATTAATTATTTTTAGGAGAGTATATTTGGTTACCATGGCACATTGAACCTTCCTAAGTGTTTTCCTGAGTAATTTTCTGTTAGATAGTCCCTTAGTCTCTGCTATTCCAAGGGTCTGATGAAGTGGGATTTTCTCCCATGAAAGTTCATGCGATAAATAAATCGGTTAGTCTTTAAAAGTGCCACAGGACTCCTTTGTTTTGCTGAACTAGACTAACATAGCTCTCTCTCCCTTTGGAATTTGCTATTCCAGAGTGAATGTTTTCAGCACACATAGTCAGATTAATGTGTGCTTGCTTAAAGTGTTGGTCCAGAAACACAGACCTTTTCATTTTCAGGTAATGTCAGTTGAGAATGAGACATCTGAATGTCAAGAAAAATTCCTTAAAGAAAGGCACAGCACTGACCCAGAAGAGGGAAACAAAGGCAGACTCCTTTATTTGCTGTTTGGCAAAATAATCTTTTGATGGATATCACCACAATTTGTTTAACATTTCCCTTCAACTGATGACCATTCTTACCTCATTACAATTTTTATGAGGGGTAGCATTGCCTCCTCCTATCCGACAAACTGCAGTCCATGACAGCAGCTGTTCAAGAGGATTCTGTTAATGTTTAAGAATTATGTTAACTTTGGTATGCAGGAATCCTGAAGTCAAGGACTTCCTTTCTGTCCCTTTCCCCATCTGTAAAATGGGGCAATTGTCTATCACAGGAGTTGTGTGAGAATTAGTGCATCAACATGAGCAGGTGAAATGATGATTAAGTGCTATTATGTTCTCTTAACCTTTAAGTATGAGGAGAGTTCCCTATTGCGAATAGATATTGGTGGAGTCTCTTCAGTAGAATCCCCTAATTGTCATATTTATACCAGTTGTTAGAGGAGCCACTTCAGTGCTGCTTAATTTATATGAGATCTTGAAATGGGAGGAAGCTTTGCAGTTGTAAAGTAAGAGGCCTAAAGGATTATTCTTAATTAAAATGAATCACACAGCTATTTACTGTTATAACGATTTGTTGTGATAACTGTAAAAGTCAATAGCAAATACCTATAGAATTACTTTGCATGGAAAAATGCAAGATAAATAGGTAAAATCTTCCATTAATTTTTTATTATTTCATTTGATTTAATTTTTTTTTGTTGAAAAGGAAATGATAGTGTTAGTTCTTAAATGTGTGGTATGCAATCAGATTTCCAGTGTGTTCTTGGACACACCTATGGATGAAGCCACAATCTTTTAAGTTTTTGTTTTCTTCTTTCAAATATTTCTTCCACTCTACTCTGAAAATATTTTTTCTTCCTTTTTTGTTTATTCCTTGCCACAATTATTAAAAATACACTAGAAAAATATTCAGATGAACTTAAGAATTATTCTGTATCCTCTATATTAGCATTGAAAGCAAGAGTTGGAAAAGGACATGCTAGAAGCGCTATCTAAAATGATTAGCTCTGAAATATTTTCATAGAGGTTAAAGCCAGAAGAGACCATTAGATCATCTAGTTTGACCTGTATAACACAGATAATTAAATTTTATTAAGTTAGCCCTGTACCGAACCCAGTAATTTGTTTAACTAAAGCATATCTTGTTTGGCTAAAGCATATTTTTCAGAAATCTTGATTTGATCATCTTGATTTGAGGACTTGAAGCGACGGAGAATCCCCCACTTGTCTTGGTAGTTTGTTCCAACGGTTAATCACCTTCACTGGTAAAATTTGTGTCTAATTCGAAGTAGAATTTATCTGGCTTCATTTTGCAGCCATTGGTTCTTGCAAGGCCTTTCTGTACTGTATTAAAGAGTCCTGTCATACCTGCCTCCCCCTTTCCCCCGGCGTGAAGGTACTTATAGATCATAATCAAATCACCTCTTACTCTTTGGTTGATAATCTAAAGAGATTGAGCTTTTTAAAAACCTCTCATTGTAAGGCATTTTCTCCAGTCTGCAGGTAATTTTTTTGGCTCTTTTCTGCACCCTCTCCTATTTTCCAACAGGCCTTTGAAAATGTGGACACAAAACCTTCATGCATGTATTCAGCGCCACAAGTTTTAATGGCGTAGCTGTTCTTTGCGCATCATAAATAGCCATTGTCAAATGGGGTAGTTTTAGAAGTGTGGTATACCAGCACACTAGAACCAGGGATAGTGTGTAACCAGGGAACTTTATGTTCAAACTGTGTGTTTGACTGGAATTGAATGTTGCTTCCTAATGAACACTGAACCGTGTTTTCCTGGAAAGTGTTCTGTCTTGTTTAAACGTACCTGAAATGGATGAGGAGCGCAGCTTTCCTCTTTCTTTTGCAAGGAATGCTACTGCTCTCCAGTATGACAAGTTTTAAAGGAAAGCATGGTTTTCTCAGATTTCAAAAACAGGTTGGATCTCCTAGCATAAACCAATGTAAGGAATATGGTTCAACATCCCTGGTAGATGCTTCTACAAGTAGTTTTTAATAGCAAACCTTAAATAATGCCTAGTGGGGCAGTTAGCTGGCTACTTCCATTATTGTTCCTCCTTATCCCTCCACACGGTCACGCATATTGCAAAACCTTGTTGCGATGTTCTAACCATCCTGTTGCTGCTTTGCCTGTTTCCGACTCAGCTGCTGCTGCTCTTGACAAGCAGACGCAGACTGTGAATTGCCTGAATGAGTGATTACTCATGAGCCAAAGACAGCAGTCTGCAGTGCAGATTAATTGCATTTCCTGGGGATTCTGTGGTTTCAAATTTTTAGTAACCATTTGTAAGAGGCTCTTAATGAACAACACCATGATTTAAAATATTCCTGTGGTCAGCTCTATTCTTCATGGAGCTAAGATCCAAGATCCATTTTGGGTATTTGAGCTTATTTGCATCTTGGGGCAGAATCAAATCTGCTGGAGCCTGGCAACAGGCCAGTGTCGTCCTGCTCCCTGAAGTTCCCTCCAGTTTTATCTGTCTCCCCATCAGCAGATGGCTCCCTGAGCCCTCCCTGCTGCAGAGCTCTTCTGAGGGAAATTTCACTCCTTTTTTCATGTTAACAGTTGGGCTCAGCAGTGTCTAATTCCCAGCCGTGTACTAGGGCTGCATTTGCTTTGCAGGGAGATTTTTTCCTGCTGAGGAGTTTGCACTGGTTAGTGCCTCTATTGGCATCAGGGAGAGAGATTGAGCAAACCTAAAACAAAAGGAAGAGTGAGTGTCTCCTTCACTCATTGTTAGTTGTTTTGGGAAGCTCGGCCCACTCTGTGGTCTGGCAGGGTTGCCTCAGTCCTGTTGTGTCCTGTGTGTTTCTCTCCTCTCTAAGTGTCAGACAAGACTGACTGGCAAGCAGCTGCCCCTCTCCCATTGCTTTGAGGGGCGCAGTACCAGGAGGTCAGTGCACCAGATGAGACTGTGTCCGAGTTACTAAAGCCCACACCGATGTTGTGCCTTTACCTGCAGATTGAGCCATTGGTGGGTCCACTCTTCAACGGCAGTAACTTCCCTGAGAGACCCAGATTGGGCTCTGTTGAGTAAGGAGGACAATACGCAGAGCCTCTGTGAGAGCTTGAAGTATTTTTGGAGCAATATCTGAAACCAAGTTTGCTCCTCCTTTTGAAGCAGGATCGTAAGGAGGAACTCCCGAAGGCGGTATACATATATAAGATCTGTGCTCAGTTCCCCTTCTCACCTTCATGGAGTGCATGAAGCCTGATAGATTCAGCACAGAAGTGTGGCTTGATCTTTGCTGTGTTATTCCTCTGGGTTCGCACAGCCATATAATCAGATGGGAGCGGGAATTCTTCCTCAGGGGAAGAAGGCTGTCTGAATCAGGTGGGGATCAAGTAATAGACATTCAGGAAAAGTACTCGGTGCTTGGGTAATATACGGGTGCTCTCTAGACAAACTATGGCTAAGGTTGGGGATTTCTCGCCTCCCCTAATAGACTAGGATAGTACTGGGCTGTTCTTTCCAGATGCTGGTGTGGATTGCGACACCCAAAGTATTGGGCTGACACTGTAGGTTGTCTTGCTTTGCCACAGCTGCTCCACAATCGCTCTCCATGGAGTGATGGGACAGCCCCTATGTGGAGGAGCAGCAAGAAGTAAGGAGCCTCTTGGCCCACCACTTCCTTTTGTCTAAACCCATCCTCAGTTTTATAAGCCTGTGAAGCTCCTCCATGTGCACCAGTCTAAATTCAACCAGGTGTTACTGCCACGGGGAAACAGGGCTATCTTCCCTGGTAGTGAGGGACTCAACATTTCTAACTGTGGGAGATTTTTTTTTATCTGAAAGGATTGTTTCCTCACTGGACAGGTCCTCTGCGGTAGCCAAGTCTGGTCAGCTGCCACTTCAGTCTCTTCCCTGAGTGTGAAAGCTTGCTGGCTGCATGAGCCCTACGACAGAAATTAAAATGATAAAGTGCAGTTTGACACTCTTCACATGGATAGCTTGCAAATATGGTCTGTTGTCATGACTGAAAAACCTAGGGGGCTCTCTGTGCAATAGTTAGTGGCTATAGGGGATCTTCGTCAGGCAAATTGGTTTTCTGCTCATAATTCTGTAGTGGGGAACTTTTTGGAAGGCTGTCAGAGAAGTAGATTTATAATCCTGGTTCCTGCCAGTGAGAGATCACATGGCAAGTTGTAGGAGTCCCCAAAGTACAGGAGAGCATACCACTTTGCAGATAATGGCAGGAACAAATTGAAGGGCTGAGGCAAGGTCAGGAGTTGCCCTCAGTTGCCTCAGAGTAATTTGGATGACTCACGACCAGCCTTGTTTAGACTTAGCCCCTGAGTGGTGCCAGCCTTTCAATTGAGGAACCTAAAACTTTGGACACAGTGAGGTCACTGGACATAGTCCAGAGAGGGGGACACTCTGGAGCTTTGCAAGAGTCACAGGCAGTTTTGTCTCCTTCCCAAACCGAGGCAGCCCTTAACAACGACAGGATGTGAATGTTGCCATAAGAGTGTTTAGCCGATCCTATTTCTAACCTCAGAGAGAACAGGGCTCCCTTTGAAACATCTGATTGAGTTTCACGTTCTCCTGCCCATTTTACCATTCCACAGTCAGTTCTCTGTTTGCATATGGATAGTAGCGTTTCCCCCCCACTGTCATTCGCTGCCATTTGGTCTGACAAATCCTTCTGGGTGTAGCTGCATATTGTCTTGTATCTGTGGCCTGATCTACACTTGTGGCAAAATTGGGTGGTGGTCGACCTAGAACTTTTGAGCAGTGTCGCTGCGAGTGAAGACATACCTGCAGTACGAACTGCGCCAGGGTACGGCAGTTACTGCAGGCCTAGCACTGTCCCCAGCACAGCGAAGGGCAGTTGCAATGCACACAGGCAAGCCAAGGGGTATGGTTACGTGGGACACATCAGCCCTACACTGAGGCATTCCTCATGTTTGCTTTTGGTAGGGCAGAGCTGGCTGAAACAGACGAATATCTCCAGTGGATCTTGCCAGTTTCAGAGGATGGAGTTAATATTGCATGGTGGCAATTGAAGTGTGCCGTAACTCCGTATTTCCTGGCTTTCAGAGGTTTACACACAGCTGCACTTACTGGTCTAGAAGGGTACAGGACACTGCTTTACTGTAACTTTGTGACAATGAAGTTTTGGGGCAGTGAATAATAGATCTAGTCTAGGCACGACAGTCACTAAGGCGGATAGGCTTTTTGTAAATCATCAGCCCCACCCCAAAGAAAAAAATCAACTTCTCCTTTCATGGGCAGAGCAGAGTTCCTATCTCTGTACACGCACTGTCAAGGGGAAGTTGGAGACAGACTTGGGTGGCAGAAGTGTTTTGAAAAGCAGATTGACACCTGGAGGCATATCCTTACTTAGTCCAAGTCACTTGCTGGACTAGCTAGCACTTGAGTTCTTGGAATCGAGAAATAGCAGGGAGGTGCCCTGTGGCCTCGCCATGTATCAGGACTCAGCATGTGAGGTTGTGGAATATCTTTTACAAAGCTGGGCAAAATCTCTCTTCCATGCCTTTCCACCTTTCCCAGAGCCAGACATGAGACAGGAGGGACAGCGCTATAAACGAGGCTGTTTGTCGTCCTTGCTGAAGTAGCTATAGTTCCTAGCCTGATTTAATCTAGAGTTGAACCGTCCAGTGTTTCTGCATCACAGAGGAGATCTGCCGTCGTAAAAACCAGCCCTTCATCTGGTACTGGAAATGTTCAAAGTGGATACTTAAATGAAGCGATGATCGCTCCCGTGGAGCATAGAATAATCAATACATAGAATTTATTTTATTAGTAGACCCAAAGTCTCTGTTTTAACTACCACAAGAAACAAGTGGTGCCTAGCCTCCAATTCCTGCAGGTGGGCTTTAATGAAAATGTTGAAGCAAAAATGTAATTCTCTAGTATTAGTGTCTCAACATGTTAGACATGGTATTATGTAAATGCTGACATTAAATGCCTCTGTATGGTAAAGACCTAGATTCCAGCCTCACTGAAATTTCATTCTGATCCCTACAGCACTACCCCAGTTAAACCCCTGTACTTACCCATTGAAGTATACTGCCTGATAACTATTACTTAATCAGAGGAGCTTTTGAACTTGGAGGCTCTCCTGTATGAAACCAAGTACTGTATTTTGAATTTGGACAAATAGTCCTGACAATGGTCGTACCATTCATATCCAAAGTAAGTTCAGGAAACATCCTTCCTTCCTGTCAAGCATCAAAGTCCAGTCTGTAGAGATGCTGACAATTTCCAGGTAGAGAAATCATGTCTTCTGTAATGAGATCTGCAAGACAGTCGTCAGCATACAAATGATCATCCATTCATTAGGCCATGCCATTTTTGATGGAAGTCTTTCCAACTCAAGTGCCCAGAAGAAGAGAAGAAATATAATTTATTTTGAATGTCCATATTTAAAGGATGAGTCTACTTCCCATCTTGGAGGGAATACTGCTATGAAAATCCCATTGTAATAGATATGTATATTGTAACATGATGAAGAATAGGAAAATGTATCTGTGCTTACCTGCAAATTTCCTTTCTTCTGATAACAAAGTCCACATCTGGCTCTTCCCTGGAGACAAATGGGATCATCTGGAATAGAGATGGAAATGACAACCGAAAATTCAGGTTTATTTCATTAAGGGAAATGGTCCCTGTGCTTTGCAGTAGGATAAATTGTTCTTTTTCTTGAAAATATACTTAATGCAGCCTGTAATTTTGAGGGGTAGAAATTATCCTGGCGTGGAAATTGTCTCAATTGCAGGGAATTCAGAGAGCAAGGCATTTTCCTGCTGCCAGTGACTGACAGGTATAGGGCTGTTTCTAATCTGCAAGCAGTCTGAAATACCCATTGTAATGGAACTATAGCCCTCATTGCTCAAATAAAAGAAACTTTCAGGTAAGCAGATAAATTTTTCTCTTCAAAGGTCTTGATGGGGCCGTGTGGTTCGCATATAAAGTGGGAAGTAGTCATTCACAAACAAGGAAATGGAAATGAGAGAACAAGCATCTTTCAGTTAGCAGTCCTTTTATTTTTTGCTGTTTCCTCTTGTCAAGTTAGGGTTACCTGGCAGGCTGCCCAGAGAATCAGTAGCTTTTTTTCTCTTGTTGCTGTTGGTGCAGGGAATGGTGTTGCTGTGGGAATGAGCCAGGCATATTTCTTCTCCTGGTAAGCCTATAACTCTGTTAATGGGCACCAAGCAACTTAGCAATGCTGCTTTTTTTAGCTATTCATGGACCATAAGACCCAGAGTATGCTACTTTGCAGCAGTAGACTGCCAAAGCCTTCTTGAAGTATTTGGAACCAACCCCTTTTTCCATTTATTTTGCTAAGCTGTTTCTCTGATGGTACAAAGAGAAATGTTCCAGAGCCTTTCCGATGCAAGTTGTGTCTCAGAGAAGACACTGAAAATTGACATCAAGATAACTGTGAAGCTGCTTTTTTAAAAATAGAATTGTATAGAATAAAAGTATAAAATTATGTCCAGGTCACAGTTATATGATCTAACAAATTTGTCACTTGAGCTTTCATATGCAGAATCCCACTTCATTAGATACATGAAATGGAGAGTTCTGCCCCCTAAGTCTACCCTCTATTTCATGTGTCTGATGAAGTGGGATTCTGCCCATGAAAGCTCATGCAACAAATAAATGTTAGTCTTTAAAAGTGCCTCAAAACATCTTGTTTTGCTAAACTAGACTAACACGGCTGCCCCTCTGGAACTTGTCCTCCTGATGTGCAGCTCATATAACAAGTGCATTTGTCATCAGTCTTGCCACAATAGCAAAATTTACGTAGATGAAGAGTAGAAGTCCTTCTACATGTACATGGCTTCATTGTATTTCCATTTCAGGTATCATTAATACTTCTGCATATACTGCAGCTTTAGTTTGCATAGAATCTTCCTTACAAGCTGTGCCCGAAAAGTGCTTTTATAGGGGTAAATAAAGCAGCGACACAGGTGAACTTAAAAAAATTAACAAATATAGAGAAGATAGAACAGAGATTTTTCTTGGAGTCGGAAAGTGTGTGTCTGTCTTTTTTCCTCTCCTTTCAGTTTTCCACGGGTTTAGAAGGAATACTGTTTTCAGAAATTCAGTAATTCATACTTATTCCACATGGCAAACTGTCCTTTTGAAGCAGTGACACACTCAGCTGAATAGCACATCTGAATTTCTTGCTGTAAATACTGTAATGCTAATACACGGCATTGCTAAGTAAATTGGCACACGCAAACAGGAATAGCACCATTTTTATATACCATGTCATATTTGTATCTAGATCTGAATGGTTTAGTTGGATAATTTTAATTTTTGCAAAGTTGGATTGACTTATGCGTGGGTTGCTTACAACATTCAAATCCAAGACTTATGGGCAAGTGTGATAAACTGCTGTCAGTCGAGGTGGGTATGTGAAAGTCATTCAGAAGTCTAGGAAGACCATTGATAGTCCTCCTGTGGTTCTAAGGCTCCTCAGGGTGACCCTTAAGCCTCCAACTACCAGAAGATAGGAGTGGATCATTCCCTATTTCCACTGTTCTGTACATTCTCCCTTAAGCTCTAGTACAGGTCACCGCTGGCTACAGGATACTGGGCAAGATGGACCATGATCTGATCCAGTGTAGCAGTTCTTACAGCACTTGTTGGTGTCTATTCATTTGATTAAAAGTCAGGGCATTGGATGGAACTGCTTTATCTGGTTTGTAGGCAGGTGACACGCGTACTGAGTGGAAGCTATGCTAACAAGCGTGGGGCACCACAGGTGATGCTGAGAAAACGGACTGGACTCTCAGGGATTCCTCCGTGTTGCTGT
The DNA here is from genome assembly GCA_007922175.1 of Pelusios castaneus. Classification (NCBI taxonomy): domain Eukaryota; kingdom Metazoa; phylum Chordata; order Testudines; family Pelomedusidae; genus Pelusios; species Pelusios castaneus. Next base: position 978,926 of record ML686141.1, read on the forward strand.
AGGAGGCTGAGAATGTGAGAGGTACAAAGAGGAAAAAGGGAAACACCTCATTTTTTCCTGCTTCTTAGGCAAGGAGGAGGGCGAGGTGGTGATAATAGAAATCAAACAGGAGGCAGTTTCTTTGCTCACAGTTCCTAGTCTCATTCCAGCTAGCACTGTGCCCCAAATGATCTCTAGGTTTCTCTCAGGGCCCCTCCTATGGTGCTTTTCTGGCTGTCTCCTTGGCTCTCTGTGTACTTTTGCTCACAGACACCTACATTTTCATCACACAGTACTTACTTTCCTGTATTTGCATTCCTTTCTCAGCTTCTGACTGGCCTTTGCATATGACTTGTGTTTTGGGCAGGGGCTCCTGTTGTTTCCTCTCACTCCAAAAAGATTAACCAGTTTCAGTGAGATCTAACCCAACCTGCATCATCATGTGTTTTTTTTATATATAGGTTAGCTTATATGTGAGACTTTATGATATTTGGTAAGCTGAAGGCTTAAAATGGGAACTGGTACCATTTACTTCCGTGATTACTCATATCATTTAGCACATCTTCAGTCTGCAGGATGTTTTACCACATGATCTCTGAAGGGTGGATAAGTTTTGTGTTGTTAATTTCACATGTAGTTATAACTGCGTGCTTATCACAATGGCTAGAAACAGAAATTCAAAACCCTTTTTGCAGTGGGAAAATGAGTTTGTTGAGAATGGATGTCTGCAGCAGGTTCCTGCTGTCCTCTTACAATAAAGATTGACAGATGTTTGACTGGTAGATTAGAAAAGGATAAATATCACTGCCCTTTATGGAAAACCAGTTTGACTCCTGGTTCCACTAGGGCCTTATTTACATTGAAAATTACAGAATTATTTTGTTGACATTCCAACAGAGATGGTAGATGGTTGATGTTCTAACAGTCATGGTAGACCTAGGTGCTGGCATTTTTACCATTGTTTCATCTAGACCTCTTCTTAAGATGGTTCATGACACTTGAGTAAAGATGCCTCCTATTGGTCTGAGCTAGAACAATTGCACAGACACTACTGATCTTGCGAGAATTCCCGAAAAGTGCAGACCCAGTCCAGATGGCTCGTTTGCTTTCTGTAAAAAGCACTGAAAGTAATTTTACCCATTCTGCATTAGTTGTCAAATAGTTTTCAACTTTATTGAAAGGAATTTGGGGCAGATGGATTTTTTAAAAAATCCCTCTTCTGTAAAGACAGTTTTTGATGTTTGCACAAACTGCTAATTTATAGTGAAACAGTCATAGGATCATAGAAGGGTAGGGCTGGAAGGGACCTCACCATGTCAGCCTCCTGTGCTGCGGCAGGATAGAGTAAACTTTGCTCTACTGGGCACACATTTTGGTAACTTGTTATTAAAAACCTCCAGTGATAGGAGTCAGCAATCTCCCTTGGAGGTTGGAAGCCTGTTCCAGTACTTACCTATCCTATTTAGAACACTTTTCCTACTGTCTAACCCAGTGGTGTCACTCATTTGCTATGGCAGGCCCAATTTGACTTAAATGTACTTCAAGTGGGGTGTACATACCATAAATCAAAATATTACAGCACTCTTGCAGCATCACAGAGTGCTGTGTATGCGAGACTGCGTCTCTCTCTCTCTCGCCAGATGGAAGAGGTTTGTGGGCCGCATGTTTGACACCTCTGGGCTAGCCTAAATCTTCCTTGCTTCAGTTTAAGCCCATTACTTCTTATCCTGCATACAGGGGACATGGAAAACAATTGAGCTCTGTCCTCCTAAAAACAGTCCTTAATATATTTGAAGACTGTTACCAGGTCCTCCCTAAGTCGTCTTTTCTCAGCACTGAACATGCCCGAGTTTTTTAACCTTTAATCATAGGTCACGTCTTCTCAACCTTTTGTCATTTTTGTTGTTTCTCTTCTGAATTATCTCCAGTTTGTCTGTGTCTTTCCTAAAGTGTGGTGCCGAGAAGGAAACACAGAACTCCAGCTTTGACCTCACCATTGGTGAGTAGGATGGGACAGTTGTCAGTGTCTGACATTAATGCACCCCGAAATGGTACTAGCTTTCCTGCAACTAAATGGCATGGTTGACTCATATTCAGTATTCTCCAGATTAATTTTAACGGTACTACCACCTACTCAATTAGTCCCTATTTCATAGCGATGCATTTGATTTTTTTTTTCCTTCCTAGGTGTAGGACTTCACACTTGTCTGTACTGAATTTAATCTTGTTGATTTCAAACCACTTGTCAAGGTCACTTTGAATTCTTAGCCTGTCTTTCAAAGTGGTTGCAACCCCTTGCAGCTTGGTGTTATCTGTAAATTTTGTAAGCATAACCTCGCCTCCATTATCCAAGTCATTAATGAAAATACTGATAGTACCAGACCCAGAACAGATCTTGCCCCCCTTCTGTCTTCCCCAAGGGGCCTTATTAGGTAAGCACTCCCAATTTGACAGTGAATCATTGACAACTACCTTTTGAGTATGGTCTGTCCACCAGTTGTGCACCCACCTTACGGTAATCTCTTCTAGACCATGTTTGTTTATGAGAATGTCATGTGGGACTGTCAGAAGTCTTTCTAAAACCAGGATGTATCATGTCTGTTGCTTCCTCCATCCTCTAGGCCAATAACCCTAGTCAAAGGAAGAAATGAGTGATTGTTTCTTGACAAATCCATCTCGGCTGTTACCAAGATTAAGTTTCTGTCACAGATATTTTTAGTAAAAGTCAGGGACAGGTCATGGGTAGTAAACAAAAATTCACAGAAGCTGAGACCTGTCCCCAACTGTTACAAAAATATCTGGGGGTGGAGGGAGAAAATAGAAACACCAGGGCTTGCATATGTTTTAGGTCGGCTGCTCCAGTGGGTTGGCAGCTGATCAGCTGTTTGGCACAGCCCCAAGGCTGGCAGCTACTCCAGTCTTGTCCCAGAATCCTTGACCTCTATGACCAGATCGCATCCTTAGCTATTACTTATTACCCTGTTATCATCGAGGTACTTAAAAACTGACTGTTTAATAATTTGTTCCGCTACTTTTCCGAGTATCTAAGTTAGGCCGACTGGTTTATAATTCCGACAGGCCTCTTTGTTCCTCTTTTTAAAGATAGGTACTACATTTGCCCTTCTACAGTCCTCTGGTAAATCACCCATCCTCCATGAGTTCCCAAAGGTTATTGTTACGAGTATTGTAATGTGCCTGGCAAAAAGCTCAAGACTTATTTGTTGATTACATGTGAATGCCAAGCTCATCATGCAGTGCTGAAAGTCTTCCTCAGGAGTGTTTTGGTGCGCTCTGGAGACTGTAAACCTTTCCCTTGTTTATCTTTTCTCCCAAATTTTCTGGAGGTTTCTCAGAACCCTGAGAAGCTCTTCCTCATTTTCTTTCCTTTTATCTCTAGCTGCTCCCAAACAGCCATGCATAGCACCAGATTTTCTGTCCAAGGACGACTAGTTGTAGCTCCCCTTCCAAATTGTTGGTTCTATTCCAGACTCGATCAGAAAGATCTCTACAGAATGATATAGCATGCATTCTTGTGTACTCCTGGCCTTTGCAGTACTTACAGATCTGTTTTACTTTGGAGTCAAGAACAGCCTGGGGTCGTCATGTCGTTTCCCCACGTTGGTAGCGTGATGTATTGCTACTACACTCTCATCGTCGGCCTTCAGAGTCCTATCTTAAAATGTCTTATGGTTCTTAAACTGCTGTCATTAGGTCACCTACTACTTGCCAAAAATATTTTTGCCACTCCACTGAGGCTGGGTTTAGCGAGGCAGGTTTCAGGTGGTATAAGAGCAGCAAGAAAACTTTATAAAATGGAAGGTGTACGGATGTTGCAGCTTTGATTTCAATCCGTATTTTGAACAGTTCAGTTTTGCTTATTCCCTTAGCTCCCCAGTGTTGGGTTTGTGCAGTATGGCAAGAAATGAGGCACCTGAGGCATGCACATTAAACATGTCATACATCCAATGTGAAGCCCAGTGAAGCCTTGCTAATCCACACTGATTACTTGCATATCCGGGGGGGATTATTAAAATTTGTGAATTAGTAAGTAACTCAGGAGGGGAAGGTGAGAAAGTATAGTTCTCTTTCCTTGAGTACTGTATGATTTGTAATCTCCTCATGCTTCCCAGGGATTTGAAATCTAGTTTGAAAGACTGCCTAGATGTTAGAGTATTTCTTATGTCCATTTTTCATGGGCATGGTACTGCAGGGGGATACAGACATAAACAGGGTCTCGGGACCTAGAAACCTTGTTAATGTTGTCCTTTAGTCATAAACGCAAGATTGGACTCTTACTTCAGGGTCTGGATTGTGCAGAAATACCTTGTTAAAATACAACTCCATTAAAAGGGAAGAGAAGCTAGGGAAAGTACCATTCTTTCACAGCTGGCCTCAGTGTGAGTCTCTCTGAATATATTGTATATATAGATTTCTGGGTTTCAGTGTTTGCTGTCCCTTCAAAGTATAGGGCCTCAGACTGACTATGTCATACATGTATTCTGTTGGTGTAATTATTCTTGGAACAAGGGAAAATGACATTTTGGTTTCCTTGACAACTTAGAACTTTCTTTTAGAGTGATGTCAGGAAAACAAAGCGTGTTCTTGAATGAAGTAAGTATTTCACACTGCACAGGGCAGGGACTATTAACTCTTGTGCTTCCAGAATAAATGTTTGTATTTGTCTACAGGATTGGACGGTAAAGCTGCAGGTAATGTGATGTGATAATGATTTTACCAAAACAAAACAAAAATCTACTTTACTGTTACTTCTCTTTAGTCTGACTTAAACTAATTTCCCATTAGGGGATGTTACGTGTCAAAAACACCTCATGCCACAGTAGCCTGTCAAGGATTGTCCTGGGTGAATACTAAGACTTATTTTCTTTTTCTTTACTTCTCAGGACAGGAGACGGGAGAGAAACTTCACACTGAAAGAGAGTTTTTTTTTGTTTTGTTTTGTTTTTTTAAAAGATGAATCCCCCCCAGGAACTGTAACCCAAATGTTTCTCTGTCCGTGGAGAAGATTTCATTTTTGAAACAAGATTTCTACGGAAGGTATGACTGTTTACTCTTCCTCTTTCAGTATAATTTATTTCATAGTAAATACAACTATATAATGCATTGTAGTTTTTAGAACTGGAAAATTTTATTTGGCATATTATACCTAGATGTTGATAAGAGGAGTGCAGTGTTGCTGGAAGGGCCCTAACAATGAGATTCAGTTGCCGGAACATCTTGTTGGGAAATCCAACTCCTCTGTCACTGTTTTGAGGCCTTTGATATACAGGAGCTCAGTCTCGATGATCGAATGGTCCCTTCTGGCCTTACATCTGTGAATCTATGACTCTCAGAGAAGGGTATTAGGTATTGTTGTGTCACTGTGATAATCGAGGCTGACCACCATATAACACACCCCATAAAATTTGGCTGAACTCCCTGAATTGGACCATCTCTTTTGGAAGAGCTTCCAGTTTTGCTTTTAAAATCTCCAATGATGGAGACTACAACACAACCCTGGCTATGTTGTTCCAGCGGTTCTTTGCCCTCCCTGTTAAAAATTTGCGCCTTATTTCCAGTCTGAGTTTGTCTAGTTTCAGTTTCCATCCCTTGAATCCTGTTGTCTCTGGTAAAGTCCCCTAGTAAACCATCGGGAGTTGGAGCGTCTTCTGGAAATTGACATTCCCACACCCTCTGTTTCTTGTCAATGCCACTGACTCTGGCACTGGTGCCTGGGCCTTTGAGGCTGACCTTCACTGTGGTGCCAGCTCCTTTGATGCAGCAGGGAAATATGTCAGCATTGAAAATGCCAAAGGCCTATACAGCAGCACAGGACCTGCTCTGTTTCTTGGTCCTGGATTTTTTGGTAGCACAGGAGACAAACTTGCTGGTATCAGTTGATCTTCAGGTCTTGTCTATGGACACCTCTGAGACATGATCAGCCCTTGGTGCTGCGAGTGGCTACATTATCAGACTGTCAGCGCTCCTTGGCCCGGTACAGCTTAGTGGTAAACTTTATACCCTGTCTCTGGTGCCAACATCTCCGCAGAGACCCCACCGCACCGTCACTGCTGGTATGCTATCTTTGTAATCACACACCGCAAGATCCTTGACTGAAACTGGTGTGGGTGCCTAGGCCCCTTGCTTCTGGGCTAGAAATCCACATTCACCTTCATCACAAGGGTTCCACTCTGGGATCCTGTCAGATTTTCTGGGGTAGAGCCATGGAAATTCAGATTTGGAGAGAGGCCGTGGATGGTGTCCTATGACTTATCAGTGGTCTTATTGAAACCAACTGAGTTTGCCTTCCACCACCAGATCCTACTTGATGTAGATCCCCTGCTGATGCCAGGCTAGTTCCCATGAGGAGGCCAGGCTCTTCATGTTATCTCCGGTACTGAGGCTAGTGCTGATTAGGAATATCAAGACCAGCCTCAGATTTTGGAACTTTAAGCCATCTCAGTATAAGAGGCTCAGATTCAATCTCCTTTGTACCCTCTCACCTGATGAGGCTATAGTGTGTGGGATTCGTCGCCTGTCCAGGATGAATACAGGGCCTACCAAGAGTTTAAACTAGAGAGAGCAGCTGTCAAGGAGCCAGCGGCAGCAGAGTCAGGCTCCTAGCAAGACACTGGGTAAGGCTGACCTTGGCAGGGGTTGCTTGATTGGAGGGATAGAGCTCAGCGAGTACTTGATCCAGCACCGGCCAGAGTTTGCTGGTTCTCAGTGTGTTCCATGCTACAGCTGTGCTGGATCAGCTTCCTTCCAGTCCATGCCTGCTCCTGCCCAGTTTGCTCTTGTCACTTCAGTTCCTGCCCTTCTCCATTATTGACAACCCTGGCTCCTTCCCCCAGCTCTGCTTCCTGACCACGCCTTCAGCTCCCCCTCAGGCTGTGGCATATAGCTTTTGATTGCAGGCTCTGGCTCCCTTACTCTGCTTCCCACCTGTACCTCAGGCTCACCCATTGACGGTGGGATTTGGCTTCTGATACCTGGCTCTGCTCTCAACTACCCCCGTAGGTGTCCCCTAACCTGGACCCCGGCTCAGTTCTGCTCTAACCTCCAGGCCTGGCCTCATTGGTTCTGACTATGAGGCCAACCTGTTCGCGTGCTCATCCCCATCAATGATCCTGACAGTAACGACCTCTTTTAATGTTAGTATTGAGGTTCTCCAGGAGAGTTTCCATAGGCTGGTGGACATACTGGGTTCAGCAGGACCATTTCCATTGGCTCTACCTGTAAATGAAGCGATTCTAGAAACTAGAAAATATTTGTGGCAAATGCCGTCCTCTCTGCCTCCAACAGCTAAAGGGACAGAGAAAAGGTTCCATGTCCTTTCTCAGCGCTAAGAACGTTTTTACACACACCCTTTGGCAGGTTTCTTGGTTGTCTTGGCAGTGAATGAAAGAGCATGTCGGGAATGACCATTTTCTACCCCAAAGAATAAAGATGCCAAGAGACTAGAACTTCTTGCTTGAAAGGTTTATTTGACTCTGGTTTTTTAGGCAGTCTGGAAATCGTTGATTATCTTGTTGAGCTCGGGTTACTAGACTGGTTACCTGCCAGTTTCTCCCTAGCCTGTTTTACTAACAAGTTATTCAACTTCCAATATGTGTGGGCCCATATGACCACAGATTGGTGGATTTTAAATATTGTGGAATGGGGATATACCCCACTCTTTATTTGTGGCCCTCTTTCCTACCCTTCCTCTCTTCAGGGAGCACTCTCATGTGACTGACCTCCTCCAGGAGGTCCAGTTCTCTCCTCTATTTGGGAGCCAGAGAAGAGGTTCCCTCTCTTAGCCAAGGGAATGATTTCTTTTCATGTTACTGCCTGATCGCAAAGGCAAAAGGAGATCTTAGATCAGAGGCTCCCAAACTTTTCAGCATCACACCTCCTTTCTGATTTGAGAAATCCTCATGCCTCCTCACCTCTCCTTTTCCATCATCCAACCCCCTTTTAATAAAAATTGAGTTTGTAATTGTACAATTAAAAATAACCACAAATAGGTTTTCTTGATGCAAGGATTTTTCGCTAAGAAAATTTCACAGCCTCGCGCTCCCCTTGAATTTTCTTCATGCCCCACAGTTTGGGAACCACTGTCTTAGACCCATTCTCAACTTTTGAAATTTGAACAAAAGTATATAAAGACAATAAGGTTTTGTGTGGTCACCCTAGCTTTCAGCATCCCCTCTCTGGATCCTGATGGCTGGTACGCTGCCCTTGACTTGAAGGCTGCATATTTCCATGTGGCTATCCATCAAAGCCACAGGAGATTTCTAAGATTTTTGATCACATTGATCTTAAGTTTATGGTCCTGCCCTTGGGGCTGTCTGCTGCCCTGCATGTATTTACAAAATGTGTGGTGTTGATGGCTCTCCTAAGGAAAGCAGGGCTGTTAACGTTTCCTTATCTGAACAGTTGTCTGGTACGAGGTGGATCCAAGCTCCAAGCAGAAACCTTGTCTCTGCAGGATCTGATCCCTCTTCAATATTCTGAGTCTGTGGATCAATGAGGACACGCCAGCCTTCCCTTAGCACACTGAATCTGGTTACTGATGCTTTTTCCATAGGGTGGGGAGCTCATCCCGCTCGGAAAGTCTGGTCTCATCAAGATTTGGCTTCCCACATAAGCGTGTGGGAGTTGCAGGCTGTTCATCTAGTCTTTCAGGCTTTTCTCCCTCACACAAGTCCTATCAGAACACGCGGCTGAACAGACAAGGAGGGGCCAAGTCAGACTCTCTCTGTCAAGAGGCAGTACATCGTTGGGACTTTTATGTCACCAAAGCAATACATCTCAAAGCGTCCCACGTTCTTGTTGTTCAGAACAGTTTGGCTGCTGATGGCCTGAGCAGACTGTTCAACAGAGCTCATGCGTGGTCTGTCAGGCTGGATATCCTGAGTTTGGTTTTTCAGACCTGGGAGGGGTCTCTTACACAAGCCCATTGGCACTATCTGTTGTGATGACTACAGTGCAGGTCACAACGAGGGCTCTCTGCAAGTGTTCCTATTTTTCAAACTACTATATGCCAATCTTCCCATTGACCTACTTCTTCATACACGGGGCTGGCAATGCCTTGCTGGCATTGGTTTTCCAGTCTGCTGAGCCTCTCTGCCAGGGCTCGTTTAACACTACCTCCCTGGCCCAACCCCATCTCCGAGGATTGTGGTTGCTGCTGCATTTGAACTTTGGGACGCTACATTTTACAGCCTGGATGCTCCCTGGCTAATGCCGGAGGAGGTGGAGCGTGTTAATTCTTCTGAACAGCAGAAGCCATATGTTTAGGTATTTACCTGCTGAAGTGGAACTGTTCTCCTTGTGATCAAAGCAGAAGGGTGTTTAGCTAGTCCTGGCCTCTATTGAACATGTTTTAGACTATCCCATTTGAAATAACAAGGCTTATTGATTCGTTCCATCATAGTTCACCTGACAGGTATTTCTGCTTTCCACCCACCAGTCGTGGGTTGCTCACTCTTTTCTAATCATGTCAGATTCTTAAAGGGTCTGGGCAAGTTATATACCCATGTCATTGATCTCATTCCTCCTCCCTGGGTCTTAAAACTGATGCAAACAAGATTCGTCCTTTGAACTGATGGGTAGTATCTCTTCATTGCATCTTTCTTTGAAAATAGCATTTCTGGCAGCTATTACCTCTGCAAAAAGGATGACAGAGTTACAGATGTTAATAGTTTACCCGCCTTACACAGTGTGTTATAAGGACAAAGCATGTTTGTATCTGCATATGAAAGTGGCATGATTCGACATCAGTCAAGCCTTAGACCTACCAATTCTCTTTCCTAAGCCGCATTCTCCTAAGGATGAGGAGAGGCCACATACCTTAGATGTTGAAAGTGCAGTGGCTTTTTACTTAGACAGGACTAGGTAGACAGGACAGCTGTTTATCTCAGTAGCGGACAGAATGAAAGGCCTTTCAGTTTTGACTCAGATTATGTCCTGTTTTTCTTGTGCTACAACAAACGTATACTCTAAAAGCAGGGTGGTAACATATGCTACAAAATCTCAAGCAGTTTCTGCAGCTTTTTTGGTTCAGATATTTGTGTCAGAGGTTTGTAGAGCTGCACCTTGGTCTTTGATCCATACCTTGACAATTCATTATGCTACATCGTAGCATTGTGGAGACACCACCAAGCTTGGATGAATAGTTCTTCAGTCCTTGTTCAGGTGGATTATGGACCCCACCTCCAGTTTTAACAGCTTGAGAGTCACCTGAAGTATAATGAATATGTGCAATCATTCAAAGAAAAAATGGCTACTAACCTGTTCTGTAACTTTTCTTCAAAAAAAAAAAATACTGCCCATGTGCATTCCATGACTCCCCCACATCCTCTCTGTACAGGCGTATCTATCCAGCAAAGATGTTGGGGGCATCCCTGCTCTTTATCCCATTGTGCAATGGAACAGAAGTTCTAAGAGCGCATGATCTGCCCTGATGTGTACTACTAGGGGAAAAATCTCCAGCTGTAACACACTGGGCACACATGTACCTGAAGTGGAGTGGACATAAGCAACATATCTCGAAGAACAACAGTTATGGAACAGATTAGTAACAGTTTTTTAACAAATCCTTTGGTTCTTCTCATGGATCTTCTCTGAACCCTGTCAGTTTATCAACATCCAGCATGGGAAAGCAGACAGTTAGATTCTACATAAACTGGAGCTTGGCATCGGCCTTCAATCATGCATTCATTGAGTCGCGTTAATTCAGTCTGAGGCAATTAATGTGTGGATTGCTCTAGTTTGATCCTTATTTTTGAGGAAGAGACAGTATTTCCTAAAAAGCTGCAGGAGAAAAATTTTTTTTTCACTGCTTATGCTATCTGATTTTTAGACTTAGTGAAGAGTTGGACACAATTGTGTGGCTTTGCCCTTTGACTAACTGGAGTGGATGCTTTCAGTGGAAGTGGATGACAGTCTTCAGCCAATTCTTCAAAGTGTTACTCTCTCTTCTGATCACTATTCAAACGGAACCAGCTGATCTGTCTGGTTTAGTCTATATAGGTTGTATACAGTGCTGATCCCCATAGGATCTGCGCATCTTCCAGCACTGCATTAAGCAATGTGACTATAGATTTGGCCTGTGTGGTTTTCTCATTCTGTACCCCAAAGGGGAGTCATGTGCAGGGGAATGTCTTGTTTTGATTTTGTGTGTGTGTGTGTGTGTGTGTTTTAAATGTACCTGTTATGTGTTCGTGTTAGAGAAAGCAAGGTCAAAGAAATGCACATTGCACCTGGAGCGTACAGTGGTGAGGTTTCTAATGGCCCTTAGTTCCTGTGGGAATTCATTCTACAGTGCTGGCTTGGTCTTCGGACAAGGGTCTGTGTCCCACATAGATAAGTTTTATTCATTATTTTTGAGAATTCCATTGTATGAGAGGGTCCATACATTGTCATCCCCAGTGTTCATCCCAGAGTTTTGATGGTCTTTTAGATGGCCTGGGCTCATTTTGAAGATCAGGACTGAGACCTAGAACATAATTAAAACCAGTATAGTTAGCAAAGGGTGGTTTGATATGTTTATGGTAATTTGTATTGCAAGGACACACGTGCAGTATTCTGAATTAGTTGAGGTTTCTTATGTGCTGAAGACTTCATGCCCAGGTATATTACCTGTAATCCAGCCAAGAGATGATCAAGGCATGAGTATCTGAAACCTGGTTGTCTTTTGCCTGGATGGGACGGAGTTGCCTAGCTAAGCAAAACTGGTAGAAAGCATTCCTTGTTGATTCTTCTATGTGAGAGTTGAGCATCACTGGGGAATCCCAGAGTGCTTCTAGACCAGTGGTTCTCAACCTTTTTGAGTGAGAGTCCCCCGATTTAACACTAGGTAAAACAGGTGCCCCCCCAACCTGGCCTCTCCCACCCCTCCCTGGCCATAAACACAACCTCTATAAACATAGAATGATAGTAATAATACTAAATTACATAATATATTACTCTTACCTGAGTAAGAAACTAAGCTTTCCCTAGTGCAGCTGCCACTGTATGCCCAATGTGGTCCCACCTCTTTCCATCCCTCCTGAACTGAGGGTAGTGGAGGTGGGCTCTGGTGGATTGGCTGGGGCCACTCCAGGCCCCCATTGACATTGTGCTGCTTCTCTCCAGCTGGGCACCTGGTCACTGTGGACTGGGGGTGGAGGGGGGGGCTGTTCCTCTGCTCTGGCCTGCATGTGGCTTGAGGCTGCTGCACCCAGTGCAAAGCTTGGGGGGCTAAATGACCTCAGTATTACTGAAGCGTCATGGACCCCTCTGGAATCTTTGGTGCCCCCCCCCCCCAAGGTGATCCACCCCCCACCCCCAGGTTGGGAACCACTGTCTCGACTACAGACTGAACGGACTAATTGTGGGTGTGTATCTTCAATCAGCAGAGACAGCACTGAGGCTGCAGGCTCTTCAAAACAGTTTCCTCTGTTCTCCAGCATCCCCTCTGGTTAGCTTGGGTTCAGCTTCAGCCAGCTGTTCTTCATCCAAGAGCTGATCTCATCCAAGCTCTGGGTTATCTTGGTGGTAGGGCTGTGTAGATAGAGCTCTGTCTCAGCTGCATATTGCTGGCATTTGAGTCCATGTTGCCTCACAGTTCCAGGTAGGTTCTGAGAAGAGACAGAGAGAGACTTGATCCTTGTGATCTTTACGGGCCAGCGGCTAGTGGTGAAGGTACGGTTTCCCATTACTACTCACTGGGTGCATCCTTCCAGGGAGGACTCAGACCATTTTAGTGCATTATCCTGGGCCCATACCACATCTCAGTCGAGGCAGCAGACTCTTAGGAAAGACAGTAGAAGCTCATGACCAACAGCGTCAAACGTGTCCCATCTGTATTGGGCAGTATGATGTTCTTGTGATGGTACTGGACGCACCTCTTGTTGAAAAGTTGATGCTCAGCTCAGTTTGGCATCAGAGCCTGTGGTGACCTTCCGCTTCTGCAACTGGTGTCCTGTAGATTTTGAAGAGGAAGCGAACTAAAACGGATACCTGTGGGAGTGTGCCCTTGGTGAAGCGAAGAGCATCAGCACTGTGGGTTTGTTTGGAGAGGACCGATTGGATTTCAGAAGACAACAAATGTGCAGCGTTTAGAACTGAGAGCAAAACCCATCTCACATTAGCTAGTCTCTCTACATAGACTTTCCCTCTCATATATGCACCCTTCCCTGTTACCTTTCAGGTGACCCACAGGCACAGAGAAAGTGGAGTGTGCGTTTGTTACATTCTTAAATTCAGAGGTGCTCAGATACAGCAGTAGTGAGGGTCCTATAAGAGGAGCCCTTCGGTTTCACGATTCCATAGGTATGGAATTTGCCTTGGAATTCAACCCTTGCTGAGTAATTGTGTTCCAGAATCTCAGCTTTCATTTAAAAATACTTTTTAGCCCATGTACTTATGGAGATGATCTTGACAATGTGAGGTGGCTGTACCTGTGTTTTAAGAATCTTCAGTGATGGAGAATCTGCCACAACCCTTGATACATTCTTCCAATGGTTAATTCCTCTCTGTTAAATTTATCAGTTTCTTAAGCCAGTTAGACTGCCCACTTCTCTGGTACACCTCTGGTGAAGAAGGTTTTGAGATAAGTTGTCTGGATGGAGTAAAGAGCCACAGCCTGGGAAGCTGGGCTGCCTGAAGATTATAGTGGGGGCGGAGGGGAAGTCCTCAGAAATCATACTTATTTTTAACAACCCGTAAGTTTTATATCAAAACGTTTTTATCTGAGCTGCACATGTGAGTGCATGGGAGGGAAGAAGGGGAGAGAAGGAAACGTATTTTATGGCTGTAAAATAGATTGTCAGAGAATTTGGGAGTGGTTTTTTATAACACAAGAAATACACTCCTCTAGATAGATAAGGTGTTACAAACAATATCCTGAGGAATGACTTTTTAATTAAATAACTGCATTGTGATGTACAACTCATGTAAAATTAGGACAAATTCTTCTGACCATTTCAGCACCGAGTTCTGTGCAAAATGTCTGCAGCATTTTACAATGAAAAGAAGACTAGCAGTTGTACAGTGCTAATATGCAAGCTTTCAAAGAAAAACAGTGAGTCACTCTTCCATCTTCTATTAGATTACACGGACAATGATTCATCTAGTGGGTGGCATTTTAATAGCTTGTAGAAGATGTGACCTGTCCCTCCCTGGTAGCCTTGGAGGGAGGCCACACCCCCTTGCTGTCACACTTGCATGGGCAAACTTTGTACGTGGGATTAGCACTCCACCCTCAGTAGGCCAGGCCCTCTAGCAGGGCAGGGTGAGCAAGCAGCCCATAGCCTGGGGCCTAGGCCCTTGTTCGGTGTGTTGGACATGGCACCTCCAAGCCTGCCCTTTAGGGTTTGAGTGGCAGTTCCTCCCTGTCAGGCTTGGAGGGTGGCCATGCCCACTCCCTGCACAGCTCGTAGTGGGAATACTTAACTCTGTTCTTTTTCTAGCTGTGCTGTCTCTCTCCCCTGGCCACGATATATATTTTGGCGCACGTAGAGCTTGTCTTCACTGCGACAGTTAACCCGAGGGAGCATGTTTGAGTTACTGCACGTGAGCGACTCTAGAAACAGTGAGAGTGAGCAAAGCAACGCTGGAACTTCAAACTGGCACTGCAGTTGTACAGAGTGATTTGATTAAATGCAGCAGGAGCGAGAGAGCAATGAAAGTAAAGCTCCTTTACTTGGAGAATAAGGAGAGCGAATAACTGACCACTTCAAGAAGGCTGAGATGTTTAATGGCCATTTTGCTTCTGTCTTTCTTCACTAAAAAGGTTAATGCCATGCAATAAATATTAATAACAAGGGGTAAGGTAATAAAGCCTGAATAGGGAAAGCATAGATAAAATAACATTTAGGTAAGTTAGCTGTATTCAAGTTGGCAGAGACTGCTGAAATCCAGCCTAAGTAACTGAAGGTACTAGTTGAAGCATCCTCAGAACAGTTAGCAATTGTCTTAGAGAACTCTTGGAGAATGAGTGAGGTCCCAGGGGACTGGAGAAGGGTAAATATAGTACCTACCTTTAAAAAGGGAAACAAGGAAAGCCAGAGGTGGTATAGACCAGTGAGCCTAACTTCAGCACCTGGAGAAACAGTGGAACACCTCATTAAACAATCATTTTGTAAGTATTTAGATGAGAACACAGTAAAAGTAGTAAGAAAATTAAATTGGTCTGGGACAAATCACTGCAAACAAGCTCATTTCCTTTTTTGACCTGTGCTACTGCTTTAGTGGATGGGAAGGAAGCGGTACATGTGATTCATCTTGATTTTAGTAGGTCTTTTTACACAGTCCCACATGATGTTCTCATAAGCAAACTAGGGAAATGCGGTGTAAATGAATTACTATAAATTGTGTGCACAGTTGGTTGAAAGATCACATTCAAAGTTAACAGTGGTTTGCTATTAAACTGGAAGGTCATATCTAGTGGGGTCATGCAAGGGGTCTGTTCTGGGTCTGCTGCTGTTTGCTATTTTTATTAATGATTTGGGTAATGGAACGAAGAAAATGCTTATAAAGTTGATGGATGACATCAAGACTGGAAGGATTGCAAGCACTTTGTAGGACAGGATTAGGATTTAAAATGACCGTGACAAATTGGAGCATTGGTCTGAAAGCAACAAGAAGAAATTCAGTAAAGACAAGTGCAAAATACTATATTTAAGAAGGAAAAATCAAACGCTTAACTACAAAATGAGGAGTAACTGGCTAGGTGGTAATGCTGCTGAAAAGGAGAGGGCATCACAAATTGAATGTAAGCCAACAATGTGGTGGAGTTGTGAAAAAGGCTATTAACATTCTGGGGTGTGTTAACAGGAGTCTCATCTGTAAGAAGTGATTGTCCCCACTGTATTTGGCACTGCTGAGGCCTCAGCTAAAGTACTGTCCACATTTCAGTGTGCCACTCTTTAGAAAATGTGGATAAATTGGAGAGAAGTTAGAAGAGAAAAAAAATGATGAAAGGTTTAGAAAACCTGACCTATGAGGAAGAGTTAAGTCTTTAGCTAGTTTATTCTTGAGAAAAGAAGATTGAGGGAGGATCTGATAACAGCCTTCAAATACATTAAAGGCCGTTAAAAGGGGGATGGTGATCAATGGCTCTCCATGTCCGTTGACGGTAGGAACAAAAAGTAAAGAGCTTCTGCCTAGCTTACCCTACAGAGTTAGGTCGATGCCAGGCAATCTGTTGAGTGAGCTATGGAAGTTTCTAAAATTTTGTATCTGCTGATGTAACTGCCCTGGAATGCTGACTTAATAACTCGGCCTCCGCAAGATGTGTCAAGTCAGCGGAGCCGTGTCAGTCTAGTTCAGCACATTTAAAGACTAACAAATTTATTTATCTCATGGGCTTTCATGGGAGAAAATCCCACTTGGTCAGATGCTTGAAGATGGCGTACAGATGTATGGGCACTCCCATTCAGTTAAAAAAAATTCTTACCGTTAGTTTTTACATCTTGATCAAGCTGCTTCATAGATTCCTTCCTGGCCTCCTGCGTATGCTTGTATGCTTACCTGTGAGAGTTCGCACCTTCCTATTATCCTCATTAGAATTTGACATCCAAATGATAATGGATGCCTCTAATGGGATCCATTACTCAGCTGTTAGCCACTCTTTTGATCCTCTAATTGTCTTTTCTGATTTGGGGTATACATTTTGTCTGAGTCTATATTATGGTGGTGTTAACTGGACTCTGCTGCTTGCGGTCATTTAACTCTTTCCCTGGTTCTCTTAATTTACGACTTACTAGTATTCTCATTTTCGCGCAGCTCTCCTTTTTTAAAGTTCACGTTACCATATTGGGTTTTTATTTTTGGTATTATGCCTTTCCTCCGTCCCTGTTAAATTTCCTTACATTATAGTCACTATTACCAAGCAGTTCAAATGTAGTTACCACTTGGACCAGATCCTGAAAGTGATGTAAATCCACAGATATCCACATCCTTGGATGCAGATGTGGCTGTGTCCTTCACCATGTTTGGGGGCTACAGATTGGATGTGGGTGTAATGAAATTCATGCATGTATGTCAGACACACAGCTCTCCTTCTGCAAAGAGAGAAGTGTAACAGAGACCAACACACACAGCAAAGTCTATCCCCTTCCCATAGAAAGAGAGACTGAATATTCCCTGTCTTCCTCATCTTCCATACAGAGAAAAGTGGAATGAGAGATCAAAACTGGCAGCAAAATCCCCCACCCTCTTCTCACTGCTGTTGAGGAAGGCAGGGAAGCAGCCTGTAGCTACGGCTTCCTGACTGACTTTCCAGAAGCAGCTACCTCCCTCTCTAGCTGACCTGATACGCGGATAATGAAACCGGAAGAGATTTCCTAAATTGCTTGGTTGCTTAAACTGCAATGATAGGAAGGAGCATGGGAGATTTTGCTGCTAGCTTTGATTTATCAAGCACTGGATGGCTGGCACCAGTCTCCTCTGTCATCGTCCCTCCCTCGTTCTTCTGTTTCCTCTGCCCCCCCTCCCCTCGCCATGCTGCGTCCCTCGTTCTCCTGTCTCCTCTGCCTCCCTCGTTCTCCTGTGCCCATTTGTGGAAAATGCTGTGCAGTCACAGAGAGCCCTAGGGGGCAAAGAGGACAATCTTGCCAAGCCAAGAGGTGCCAGGGCTCAGTCTCTGCCAGCCTTGGCACAAATTAAGCATGAGCCACTGGCTGGGTGGCTAGAGAGCACTTCCCCGCCGCACCCTTAACTTCTGCATTTCGTCTCCTTCGCCCTCATCCCTGTGTCTGCGTCCTGCGTCCCTCTTCTCTGCACTGTGCCCTCTTTGCCCTGAATCCCTGCACCTCTCCTTGCTGATGGGAGTACGTTGCAGATGGAGACATAGTAAAAGCCTGAGTGCGGCTTGTGGGTTGAATACAAGTCATTTTTTGCAGATTGGATATGGATCTAAAGTTTTGTATCTGGGCAGGGCTCTATGGAGGCAATGCTCCCCTGGAGCTAAATCAAGAATTGCCTCTCTCCCTTTACAGAGAGTAACTTTCTTATTGAGATGATGTTGATATATTATCTTGTATTGCTTTACAGACTCACTGGTAGCATGATATTGCTGCATGATTTGTGCTCAGGTCTTCCAGTTTCTGCTCTTAGGTTGTGAGAGCCATTTGCACTTGAAGTGGTTTAAATTTTCCTTTGCCTTTCCAGATCTTCCTCCTTACGGCACTTTGAAGTTCAAACATGCTGTGAAGCTGACTGCCTACATGCTGGCTTCTAACTCCGTCCCTTTTCTATGTCTACAGCCTATGTCCTTACTAGCCTTTTATATGTGTTCAACAACTATTCTTCACAGCCAGTCAAGTTCCTGTTGTTGAACTCTCTCCAGTAGAGCTGTTACTGCATTTAATTTTATCCCCCCTCTCCGCACTCAGTGCAGACAATACTTGTTTTGTTCTAAATCAACAGTGTTAATCTATTTTTATTCTTCAAAATATGGTCCAGAACCCCATGTCATCTAAAAGCATGCTGCCCCTTCTGTTTGCCACTGAATGGCACATCTCGGTGATCCCCGTTTGAAAAGTTTCATTTCCCCATATTAACCCTCTTCCAAACATAGACTTCAGAGTTTTTATTGAGGATGAGCTAATGTCTGAGGAGGAATCCAGCCTGAGAGCTGGTGGGAGCCAGAAATGGAATTCTGTACACGAGTCTCATTAGCTAACAAAAAAACTTAACTGTATTTTAAAGTCAGAGCATCTTCTACTGAGGGCGTAAAGTAATCTTTGCTCTTTTTTAAGAAGCTCGGAGATTTTATGTGGGATGGGGAAAGATGAAGTCCCTGTTTAAGCTTCCTAGAGGTGCATTTCCTTACGAAGACACAGAGAAGGGAATTCTCCTTGCATTGTTGGAGCCAAACAGAAAAATTGAATTTGCAGATCGTGTGACCTGGGTAGACCACTGGCAAAAGTGTTACTAAATATAGCCCCCATGTACCAAGGAAACTCTCGAAGTGAGCCAATATATTTTTGATGAGGAGTTTGGTTAAGATGTATTTCTGTTGCACTCTGTGATTGAAGCATTGATTGATTGAATCCCCCTAGGAAACCCTGATTTCAAATTCTAGCTGTTTCCACACTCACTCTTTCTGCCTTGGTTGACACTGCACAAATTGCTAAAAGATGGACCATTTGGGGATTGTTGTCAAGGGCTATCCCAGGTTCAGGGAAGAAATCTCCCTGAAGTACTATGTCAGATAAAGAGAAGTCAAAACCCCTGGGGATGTGGGGTGGGATCTTTGATTATATTACAGCCTTTATAGTCCAGCCATCAAATGCTCCTTCTGAAGTGAATAGCTGAACTCCGAAACGTGTCATTTCAGGTGTAAAATTTCATTCTTCTTCTTCTCCCATTATTGTGCCATGGAAAGAGAATGAGAATGCGAGTATGTGAGTCTTTCACAATAGACTGTAAACTCTCCTTTTTATTCATATAACTTGCCATCGCTGCAGCAATTCATTCTGGGAGAGACAGTTAAATCCCTATTGAAGACTCGCCTCTCCCATCATGCCTATAAAATGGATAGCATGGTAAGGATTATTTTAAGGCAAACAAAATACTTAAGTGAAGCACCAAGCTGTTTTCCTACCCAATTGAGTAACTCTTTGAAGACATTACTGTAACCCTCACCTTTTTCACAGTCATGGGGCAAGTTGTCACTGTGGGACAAGTGAAGAGTCCCTGTTGCTTAATAGCAAGCTGGACTTGATTTTTCCATTGGTGTTTTGGTAGTGCCTTGAGATTGGAGCTCTGTGTGAAGGGTGGCTCAGAACTCTCCTTCCATGTGAGAAGACTGATTTGTTCATTCCTACAGGTGGAGTGGGCAACCAGGAAGCAAACTGTGAAATTTGTTTGTTTTTCTTACCTTAGCGATGGCTTGAGATGCAGAGTGGGCTGGAAGAGAGGGAAGAGTAAGCCAGCCGAGGCTGGCTGTGCCACGCATGTCAGAATGGGATCAGGATCTAATATCAGAAGGCCTGGCTGTCACTTGTTTTATTGCCAAGAGCAGAGCAACATGAAAGGCAAGGAGTTGGGGGCCATTAAAATACCCGTCACCCTTTCAGAGCAGTTCAGAGAATCCTAGGGCTGGAAGGGACCTCACGAGGTCATCTAGTCCAACCCCCTGCTAAAAAGCAGGACCACTCCCACTAAATCACCCCAGCCAGGGTTTTGTCTAACCGAGCCTTAAAAATCTCCAAAGATGGAGATTCTACCACCTCCCTAGATAGCCCATTCCAATGCTTCACCACCCTCCTAGTGAGAGAGTTTTTCCTAATATCCAACCTTGACCTCCCCAGCTGTAATTTGAAACCATTGCTCCTTGTTCTGTCCTCTGTTACCCTCGAGAACAGCCTAGCTCCCTCCTCTTTGGAGCACCCCTTCAAGTAGTTGAAGGTTGCTATCAAATCTCCCCTCAGTCTTCTCTTCTGTAGACTAAATAAGCCTAGTTCCTTCAGTCTCTCCTTGTACGTCATGTGTCCCAGCCCCCTAATCATTTTTGTCACCCTTCGCTGGACTCTTTCTAATTTGTCCACATCCTTTCTGTAGTGGGGAGCCCAAAACTGGACCCAGTACTCCAGATGCGGCCTGACCAGTGTCGAATAGAGGGGAATTATCACATCCCTCGATCTGCTGGCAATACTCAGTTGACAGCATGGAGGAAGTAGATGCTAATCTTGTAGCGGAAATTGTTGAAGGCAGGACCTTTTGTGAGGGGAGCAGGCTTCTAAACAGCTTTTTAGCCTGCAACTTCAGTGTAGAGGATAAGAGCCCTTGGCAGGCCAGATCTGGCCCACAGGCTCTAAGTTCGACTCTCCTGAATTTAAACTTTAAATACTATTTGAATTCGTTATGGTGGTTTGAGAGAGGGGCACAGGGCTGGTGCTGTCTCCATATACCAGTGCATGGCCACGGGACTCCAGAGGTTGCCAGAGCTGGCCCTGTGAATACCACGAAGGCAAAAAATCTCTGGTAGACCTGGCCCAGGATGTGCACGCACCTACCATGGAATGGACATGAGCAGCACACATCTTAGAGCAACAGCTTCAGACAGTTAGTGACCGTTTAAAAAAAAAACAAAAAAAACTTATAAACTGTCGTGTGGAGACTGCTGCAATATCCTGCTCAGAAGATGGTTCACTTGTTAACTCTGATGGCATCCTTGGGCTCCGTGACCCTGTATGTGAGGTTCCAAGTGACCCCTCTTCAGCACTGGTACTAAGGAATTTCAGACCTAATATGGCGAATATGTAAAACTTACTCTCAGTTCTGAGGAAGGGTTGTCTTTCTCTAAGATGATGGCAGGAACTTCAAAATGTCTCCAATGGAAATTTTGTTCAACCCACTTTCTCCTTTAATAATAACCTCAGATGCATCAGTGACAGGGTTGTAATGCATTTTTGCAATCTGTATATTTGAATCTTTGCAACACACAGTCCCTATTACAAATAAGTGCATCGGAAACTGAAGGCAATCTGACTAACTCACAGTGCAGTTCTTTCCCACATGGGAAATGAGGTAGTTCAAGCGGCGTGAACTATATTGCATGAACAAACAAAGCAGAATTGGATCATCTCAAATTTGCAAAGAGGCAATAAAACTTTGGGAGTTGTGTGTGTAGTACAGGGGTCTGCAACCTTTGCCAGCCCCTGTGCCAGCCCCTCCTCCCTGACCCTCAGCTGGTGCCGGTGGCCCCTGCTAATGAAAAAAAAGCAGCGGCCACCTGAAAATTCAGTGACAGCCATGGCTGGAGTTGAGTGAGGGGCACTTCCCGGACATATCCTTGAAAGGAGCTGATCGTGGAAAGAAGTTTGGTGGCATCCCTGGAGACAGGGGTCCCCAGGGGTGCTGAGGAAAGAAGTTACCTGGAGTGGCTCCTTTTGGTGGTGGCATGCCATGGAGAGGAAACTCTCTGGGCAGCTTCTTTCTGCAGAAACCCTGAGGCATGCTGCCCCCCCCCCCCCATCCACTCGGAAAGAAGCCACTTGGAGTGTCTTTCGAAGGCTGGAGCAACAGTTTCTGTGGTGCCACAGAGAGTGCCATGTACCATTCTGAATGGGCTCACGTTCCCCTGTCGGCACATGTGCTGGGGGTAGCCTACCCCGGTCTAGTTACCCATGTAGTGAGTCAGTACAGTGTGATTTTTAGACCAGCTGAGCAGAGATTCTTTGCAGATGCACGAATAATCTCTAAAAGATTTGGTGATTCAGGATATTTTCAGTCTTTTGGGATTTCTGGACTTTGACCTATTTACAACCAGATTCCAAACTGTGTCCCCATTTCTGCTCAGGAACAGGCTCAGACTGCCTGTCGTTGGATGGATGCATTTTCCTAGATTTGAGGAGAGGGTTTGATATATGCATTTCCTCCCTTTTCCTTCCTATCAAGAGTCCTTTAAAAGATAAGACCAGATATAACCAGGCTGATTCTTATCATTTCAGTGAGGCCAAGGCAACAGTGGTAGACCAAGTTACTCCATTTGTCAAAGGCAATTAAAAAATACTCCCATTATCAGTGGATCTGTGATCCCAATATAGGGGGAAGGTCTTCCATCTAGATCGCCTGAAAGCGTCTGATGAAGTGGGATTTTCTCCCACGAAAGCTGATGTGATAAATAAATTTGTTAGACTTTAAAAGTGCCACAGGACTCCTTGTTTGTTTTGCCGACCTAGACTAACATGGCTATCCCTTTGGAACTAAAGGTTGATTAGCTAAGAAAAAGGAATGAAAGTTATTGAGAGGTTTAAGCAGGAAAAGATATATGTAGAGGTGAGTCCCAGTCTATAATCCCAAATGGTAGCAGAGGCATAGTAATCTTTCAGTTTTCCAGAGTGTCTTGGGGCTACTCAGAATAACCATGGGGTTCTCCATCTTCTCATATGCTTATCCTGCCCGTTAGAATCCAGACAGTCCAGAGATGAAAAGTTTTCCTTGTGTCCGTGCTTAGAGCTCCTTCTCATAGAAAACTAGCTGGTAGTCAGTGCCCATGTGAGCTCTTCCTTCGATGGCAGAGAGGGGGATGCATTTAGAATCTTTGATCATCACAGACAACGATACTTGCTTTGAAATGTTCAGGAATGAGCACTTTCCTTTTAAAGTTCTTCATTTGCATTGCACAGGGCTTCTTTCTGGTGATGGGTTATGTAGTCAGAGGGCTCTGTACAATGTAAATATTTGCTAGTACATTCTAACAGGGTACAGAGACGTGTAAACAGTGCAGGCAGCCTGCTTTTAGTTGTCAAGAGGTTTAAACACTAAGTATATTCCTAACAATCAGTTTGATCCGGACAGTACATCCGTGAATTGGTCTGGCTGCCAGCTGGGTGGTTGTCAGTATTCTGCTCCTGGCTAGGGTTTGGTCAGAGAAGCTGGCACCTGGCTTATCAGTGTTTTAGACCACACCTTAAATGCTTCCTAAAGTTATTTCTGAATTCCACATGGAAATCAAAGCATTAACCAGCGTTGTTCTTTCCAAAGCTCCATTCGTCAAAAGGGAAGGGCCAGTTCACGTTCATTGGGTGCCAAGAGAGCACTATCGTAACTTACAACAGAGTCCGAGATCACCTTTCAAGTTTTGTTTCCTGTGATGGTAACTCCCAAAGGGAGAGCCGTTTCCTCTCTGTCCCTGTCCTGGAGGGTTAGACAGCACTCTGGACAGTATCAGAGAGGGGCAGTTCTCAACCAGGGGCCGTGAGCTGGTTTTGGGGGCTGAGCCCAGGTGCCAGCTGGGCTGAAACAGGGAGCAGAGATGCAGGGCTGAAGCCTGGAGTCCCAGCACTACCTCTGAGGCTGAACCCCCAAGCGCCAGCAACCTCCTGGGCTGAAACTGAGAGTGAAGCAGCAGGATTAAAGCCCAGAACCTCGAGCCCCAGGCCCCAGTGGGTGTAAAGCCCCAAGCCCCACTACCCGAGAGGGGCTGAAGCCCAGGTCCTTAAGCCCTGGTGCCCTTGTGGGTCTAAAACGTAGAGCCCCAGTGTTCGATGGGGCAGAAGCCCCAAGCCCTTTCTGCATGGAGCCTTGAGCTCCTCCGCTCCGTGGGTGAAGCTCTGACCCCCTCTCCACCTGTGTCTGAAATCTAGTCCCAAGGCCCAGCCCCTTCTCCCCTCTACACGCCCCTTTCCCCCCATGACTGAAGCAATGAGCCCTGCAGGGCTAAAGGTCTGAGGCACCCTCCTCCCCCACATCTGATGGCTGAACCCAGGAGCCTCAAGGTCATTCTCCTCCCTGTCATCTACCCAATGCTGCTCTCTTCCAACAGGGGCTCCCCTTCTGTAAATTTCCCATCTTCAAAGTGTCTGATGAAGTGGGATTTTCTCCCATGAAAGCTCATGCGATAACTAAATCTGTTAATCTTTAAAAGTGCCACAGGACTGTTTGTTTTTCTGCAATAGACTAACACGGCTCCCGCTCTGGAACTCTTCCAACAGGGAGAGAACGCTACACTCCCTAGACATCTGATGTGTACTGGCCTTCTATATCCAGCATACCCATCCCTTCCAGACCTCACTGAGATGCTTCATCGCAATAGTAGATGGCTGGAAGGGGCATACGCTCCTTCCAGCATCTCTCTCACTGGATTGTTCGCTGCCTCACTTCAGATTATTAGAAGTGCACCTCTAAAAACTACTTTCACTGATACAAGGCTTGAACAAAAGTTTCTTGAACCTTTCCCTCCCATTGTGTAGCTACAGAGAGGTTTTTTTAAGGAGCCTCTCTCAGTGCTTGGAAGATGAGAAAGTAATAAACCAATTATCCTGGAGCACAAGGTACCCACCAGAGTAGGAAAAATTACTGGTGGATAAGTAAATTTCACCCGTTTAACTACTTTGGTTGTGACCCTCATAACTAATGTTGTCCTGGAAAATTAACCCTATATTTACAACAAAAATCTTAATTCTGCAAGGTAGCGAGCTCTTTAAGCACAGCAAAGCAGTTAAGCATTTTCTCAATTTGAGCATTCACTTTGACTTAGCTTGGGGCTATTTTACTTGAAATTAAGCACATGACTAAATACTGTGTTTTATTGGGGTCAGAGTGTTTAGAACCTTGTAGGATCAAACCTTAAGGCAGACACATGTTGTCTGGGTGGTGTGGAGGAATTATTTTAGTCACAGACGTGTATTTTGTTTAAACAACTTAACTTAGTTTATTTCCTTTTCAGAGGTAGAATAAGGCACCCTGAAAAGACCCAGCTGTGATGCTTATTGTATATTCCATATATGAGGATTGATTTGTGGGACCCGAGTATTAACACTTGTTCTCTTGCATTGCAGCTGGGTTGTTCCATCATCATGTTCTGGAAGTTTGATTTGAACACGACGTCACACGTGGACAAGCTGCTGGATAAGGAGGATGTGACGCTGCGCGAGCTGATGGATGAAGATGACATCCTACAGGAGTGCAAGGCACAGAACCGCAAACTGCTCGACTTCATCTGCCAGCAGCACTGCATGGAGGAGCTGGTTAACCTTATCACACATGAGCCGCCCCTGGACATGGAGGAGAAGGTCCGCTTCAAGTATGTGCTCAGCTTCTCTCCTGGGCGGGAAGGAAATGAATTGGAAATTTTTCTCTGGTGCAAGGCTCCTCCCTTGGAAAAGGGCCTTGAGATTTAGATTGGGAAATAAATATTTGACTATTTTGTGCCTCACAGTGACTGTTACTGTATTAGAATCACAGTATTCCAGTTCTTGCTCTAGTTTTTCCACATTATTGAGCTTGTATGCAATGTTTTATCTAAAATTTCATCTCTTCTGTTTCTATGATTGGAAACTCTGGCAGCCGAGGGAGCAGTTGCATTTCAGAATCTCTCCCAGGCCATCCTTCTGTTATCAGAGTCCCAGAAATGATGGTAATGATCCTCACTGAGAAGCATTACCTTAAAATCGATACAGCACATACCCGAGAGGGCACTCTCCCAAGAAGGGAGGCTTGGAATGTAGAGTTCCGATCACACAGAAATTGCAGAATCATTAGAGCTGCGGTTCCCAACCTTTTTGGCTCGCGGGCCACAGATATACTTTTTAGAACCCTGAGGGGCAACCAGTCTATTTAATTAAATGTATGTTAAAATTAAAGTAATTAAATTCAGATTAAATTGTAAATAAAATTAATTAAAATCAATTAATTAAATTTAAATACAATTTTTAATTAAATAGACTAGTGGTGCTTCAGGGTTGTAAAAATTATATTTGTGGCCCTCGAGCCAAAAGATTTCTTAAAAATTTGAAAAAAATTTAAAGTTTTTTTTTTAAAGGGGCAGGGCCTGGATTGCCATGGGCAGGGCCAGTGTGTGGGCCCCAGCAACAGCACAGCCTACGCTCCCCCACATCCCCCTCTCCCCCAGCAGCTGGAGCCCTGGCTGGGACCGGAGGGGGGGGCGGGCGGCTGCAGCAGGGCTCCCAGCTGTGCGCCGGGACTGCGTAGCTGTGGCCTGGCTCCCAGCTGGCCCCTTGGGCCACTTTTGGCTCACGGGCCAGGGGTTGGGAACCCCTGCACTAGAAGGTGCACTGATGTAGCGAATGCAGTTTTCGATTAAGGTGCATGGAAAGAGCTTGTTCTTTTATAGCTTTACATTTTTGTTTGGTTATTGTATGAATTGTATTTACATTTACGCCTATTGCTGTGAGTGGTGGAAGTGAAAACTTCTTCTTTGACCTGTACCCTCTTTGCAAAGGGATCAGTAGTATTTTAAGGGTATTTATATCAGGCCATTAAATATGCATGACATTTCACAGACAAAATAATGGCTGGTTGCTTTCCC
Organism: Pelusios castaneus; assembly: GCA_007922175.1. NCBI lineage: Eukaryota > Metazoa > Chordata > Testudines > Pelomedusidae > Pelusios > Pelusios castaneus. The sequence goes on from ML686141.1 coordinate 1,005,657, forward strand.
AGTGAGTTTACAGTCTAAAATAGATGTAACAGGATGACTCTAAACTAATAGTGAAGAGAGTGAGTGCTATGAATACAGATATTGTTGTCTACTTTATCTTAAAGTGTTTGCATGGTATCTTATGTTTTGCCTTTGTGGAGAGCGGTTTACCTTCCAACCATTCCCATGCATTCCGAAAGTGCAAATATCCACAGGGTGAAGTGTGTATATACCAGTCTTTGCAGTAGTGCAGAGTTATCAGATAATCTGGTTGATTTACTCCTGAAGTTAAATTTAGTATAAGGGTTTGTCTACACATAAAAGTTGTATTATTTAATTACACTGCCCAGTATTAAGGTGCTTTATACCTGTATTTACTTGTGTTCACATTTGGGGTTGATCCGGTTTAACTGTTTTGCTAAAAAGATCCCTTCCCCTCAACTGAAATAGCTTTACTGATACAAGAGCTGCCTGTAGACTAGGCCTAAGGCTATGTACACACGGCAGATGTGCCCTGCAATAAGTTGTTGCTTAAAGCTGTTTTGTTACAAGGAGCAGTGCATGGTGGGCACCTGTCCCACCATGCACTGCCACAGCCAGCCTTTGGGCTGGCAGGGGGACTGTTTCCCCTGGCTAGCTGCCCCGGGGGATCCCCTAACGGGCTGGAGCTCACTGCCTGGGGGTTTCCTGGGACTGCAGTCCCACCGGGGGTGTTCCCCGGAGCCCAGCCACCTGCCTTGGGGCAGCCCCCGCCAACCACCCCAAGCCGGGTGGCTGGGCTTCAGGGCTGCTGGGAAGCGGAGCGGCTGGGCACTGGGGCTGCTGCTTTGGACGGCAACCTTCGCTGCCCTGGAACCGGCAAGGCAAGTAGCTTGAGCCCCGTCCTGCCTGGCTTGCCAGCTCCCTGAGTGGCGGCCCCAGAGGGCTGTTGCCGCACAACAGGCAAAATGTTCATGTGTACGCTCAGAGCTTTATCGCGTGGTAAGGAGGCTTACCGCGGAATAAATCTGTCATGTGTACATGGATTAAGAGAGCAGAATATCTGGCTAAAGTCATATGGAAAGCAAATACTACTTGAAGTTTTCACAGAACCTCACCTAGTTGGAAGTGAAACTGCTCAACAAACAGTTCATGGTTCTTTTAAGTGCTTGCAGATGTGTACTCCACTTAATTCACCCAGCCCACTATAGCCAGGGAGCTTTGCCTGTCAGTACACATAGGGATGGTGCTCATGGCCACTGTCCGAATAGCCTCCCAACCCTCTTTAGTTCATGCTCACCATCCTTGGTTAGAGTCAGAGCCTATTTTTCAAGACGATCTCTCACTCTCTCTAGCCTTGGGAGACAGACCTCTCCTCACTTCCAGACAGTCCCCCAACCTTAAACAGATACTCACCAGCAACTACAGATCAAACAGAAACACTAAAGCAGGAACATATCCCTGCAACAGACCACGCTGCCAACTTTGCCCTCATATCTACACTAAAGACACCATCACAGGACCAAATCAAGCCACCTACTCCATCAAGGGCTCATTCACCTGCTCATCCACCAATGTGATTTATGCCATCATGTGCCGGAAATGCCCCTCTGCCTTATATATTGGACAGACAGGACAGTCTCTGCGCCAAAGAATCAATGGACACAAATCTGACATCAGAAATTGCAACACTGCAAAACCTGTAGGGGAACACTTCAATCTCCCTGCTCACTCCCTTGACGGCTTGTTAATAGCTGTGTTGAAACAGATGAATAACAAATCACAGCTTCAAAGAGAAACTGCAGAACTTGAATTTATATGCAAATTTGACTCAGTTGCCTTGGGGTTAAACAGGGACTATGGATTTTTCTCTCATTACAAAAAGTGATTTGACCTCACCTTCCTCTATGTGCTGTTCCCCAGTGTTTGAATCCCAACATCTATTTTGATTTGCTGTTACAGCCTGACCTGATCCTGTGTCATACCCTTTCCTGCACTTAATTTCCTCCCATTCTGTAAGTTTCCCATCTTCCAAGCGTCTGACGAAGTGGGATTTTCTCCCACAAAAGCTCATGCAATAAATTAATCTGTTAGTCTTTAAAAGTGCCAGAGGACTGTTTGTTTTTCTGCAATAGACTAACACGGCTACCCCTTTGGAGCTTTCTGTGTGGCATTGCATCTCAGTCTTTCTGGGACTTGGTTGTACCCAGCTGATAGTATAGTTTAGTAGGGCCCTTTGCTATAGTTAGTAGTTAAGATAAATAGTTATCTTGGGGTAAAGCTGTCACAGGGCATCTGTCCCTACCTGATGAACCTTGCTGCTTAGCCAGTTCAGATGGCTTTGCAGCTATGCATGCACATCAAGCCGTTTATCTTTCACCAAGATGCACGGTTATTTCCCTCTTACATGACAACACAGGCTTTTATCAAGGACAGGCTTCCCTGCAGCCCTCAGTCCACAACCCAGGCTCATCCTTTCAGCTTCCTTCTGAGCTCCTCTTGAGATTCTTCTTACTTCCTGCTTCCTTGTATTTTTCCCAATTACCTTGTTAGCCCTGCGATTGTCTCTGGGTACTCTGTACCCCACCAGAAAGTGTGGAATTGCCCTCCAATGGGCCTGCAGCCTTCTCCCGGCTGTGGCACAATGATCAGTGTGCTGGTGTCGCAGATGCCCACGTTGTCTGTCGTCTGGGGTGGTTATCCCTATTAGGGACACTCTACATGCAGCGTTTGTTGTACCTGGGGGAAGGGCTCATTAAAGAAAGTTGCTTCATCTGCAGATCATTCAAAAAAAGAGTGTAGATGGCAAGGGACTTGTTTGAAACAGCACCTTCTGGAGCAGGCCACAAGGCCCACTGCATCACCAGCAACCTCCACAGATTGTCAGCTGCCCAAGGGTGTCTGAGCGGTTGCTTGCTCAGATGTGGTTTCCTGTCCTAGGAGGACGAGTGACTGTTCTCTTTTCTCTGGTTCTTCTAGACCAGGGGTTGGGAACCTTTTTGTCTGAGAGAGCCATGAACGCCACATATTTTAAAATGTAATTCCGTGAGAGCCATACAATATGTTTAAAACTAAATACAAGTAAATGTGTGCATTTTATGTAAGACCAACACTGTTAAAGTACAATAAGTCTCTGAATTCTTTTTAATAACGTTGTTATGCTGTTGCTAACCAATGATGAATAAAGTACTTCTTACAATTAATGCGACTTCTGGTGCTGCATGGTTTTGCTGATGGCTTTGTAGTCTGGTTGATATGTGGTGAGGTTAAGCTTCATGCAGGCGTTGAGACTTCTATCCGTTAAACGTGATCGTAGGAAGAAAAGGAAGAGAAAGGAAGGAAGGAAGCAAAGAAAGAGAAAAGAGGAAACAGGAAGAGGAAGGAAGGAAGAGGAAAGAAAGAAAGAAAAAGGAAGGAAAGGAGAAAGAAAAAAGGAAGACAAATAAGGAAAAAAGAGAGAAGGAAGAGAGAGAGGAAGAAAGAAAAAAGGCAGGCAGGCAAAGGAGAGAAAGAAGGAAAAAAAAGGAAGGGAGAAAGAAAAAAGAGAAGGAAGGGAGAGAAAGGAGGAAGGGAGAGAAAGAAGGAAGAAAAGAAGAAAGGGGAAGGAAAGAAGAGAAGGAAGAGAAAGGAAGAAAGCAAGCAAGCCAGCCGGACCCTACCGCGGCCCTGGGTAGCCGCCAGTGGGGGGGAGCTCACCCCAGCCCCGGAGGCCGATCCTAGTCCCGTGCTGGGAGGCCCCGGCGCCCCGGCCCCCCGGCCCCAGCACCCCGGCCCCAGCACCCTTGCGCCCCGGCCCCAGCGCCCTGCCCCCCCGGCCCCAGCATCCCGGCCCCAGCCCTCCCTCCAGCCCCTTCCCAGCCCCCTTACCTGGCCGGAGGCTCCGAGCTGCAGGGCCGGCCGGCAGAGCCGGTTCCAGGCCAGGCCGCTCCCACCCTGAGCACGCTCTCTCTGAGCATGCTCAGGGCGGGAGATTTGAATCTCCCCAGCCGGCCACAGCAGTAGTCTGCAGCTGGGAGGGAGCACCGGTGGGGACCCGAACGGGGGCGGGGTGGGGTCGGCGGGCGGGGAAGTTGAGGCGGCCGGCGGGTGGGAGACCAGGAGCCTGCCCCGGCCGCGGCCACCCCGCTGCCCCGGACGCATGGGGCAGGCCGGGTAGATTTGGCAGCGAGCCAGATGCAGCCATCAAAAGAGCCACATCTGGCTCGCGAGCCATAGGTTCCCGACCCCTGTTCTAGACAGAGATCTCATAAAATGGACTGGGGCTGTTCCAAGGCTGGAGGTATTCTTCCTTCCCTTAGAGGAGCGCAGGCCCATTCTCTGATTCATATAGTACATGAGATAGCACAGGGCTGTCTCCTGCTCTGTGGTGTTGAAGGGAGAGCCGGTGGACCCCATTTTGTTGACTTTGGTGAATCCAGTACTGACGACATCGGTGTCGGCATCAATTGTTTCCACACCAGCATTGGACTGACTTTGCTTTTCTGTTCCTGGCTCTCCTTTAATTCAAGAATGTTTGGCTGTGGTGGCTGCTTCAGCATCCTCAGTGCTGTCTGAACAGACTGAACACGTGCCATCTTCTGGGCTTCTCCTGTTTCACTGTGCTCATTTGAGGTTGCCCACCTTTTCAGTTCTGAGGGACTGTCTTCGGGGTGGTGATGACTCCGGTGCACACTTCCCATGTGGGAAAGTGCCAGTGTCGACTTCGGTGCTGGTGTCTCTTCCAGTGTCAAATGTGAGGCTTTTATCAGTGCTTTGAGCGCCAGAATTGATGCCTCCTTTGTGCTGGACTTCAGATGAGGCTAAACGTTGGCTGGCCCCTCCTGACCAGCTCCTCTGTTGCCTGCAGACTGCGTGGAAGGATCCTCAGCGTTGGGCTCAGAGACATCCTTCTCCTCTCCCTCGCTGTCTTATCACTTCCAAAAGCCAGTGAACTTCTCCTGGGGATTACCCTGGTACCAAGGCACCGCTCCCATGGCAGGGTCCTTGGCCCAGTTCCTGCTCGTCACCAATGCCATAGTCCTACCCTCCTTGAACCACTGGGATTTTCTGCTGTTGGTGAGGTCCTGATCCTCAGTGCAGCGTAGAGCAAGGTCACCTCTTCCTCCAGCAGCTTTTCCTCCTGGACCTCCGTCAATGCAACCACAGACAGCAGTTCCTGCTGTGAAACCGTTTCCACATGAAATGTTGTTACATTGGCTTGGCTCTCTTCCTGCCCTTAGTCACGAGACGACTCTGTGATGCCAGATTCTTCCTTCCCTTTAAGTGAGGATTTTAAATCATATCAGGACCTCCTGAGGTGTCTGGCTTCAGCCTTGCATATTCAGGCTGAGTTTGTTCAGGAGAACACCCACAAGTTGATGGATATCCTGCAGCCCTTGGAGCTAGGGAGAAAGGCTCTCCACGTAAATGAAACAAACAAGGAGTCCTGTGGCACTTTAAAAGACCAACGAATTTATCTATCACATAAGGTTTCGTGGGAGAAAATCCCACTTCGTCAGACACTTTGAAGTGGGATTTTCTCCCACAAAAGCTCATGCGATAAATAAATTTGTTAGTCTTTTAAGGTGCCACAGGACTCCTTGTTTGTTTTGCTGAACTAAGACTAACACGTCTCTATCGATGGAACTTGCATAAATGAAGTGATTTTGGAACCAGCAATAGCTTTTTGGAGCACCCCAGTGTCTTTCCCACCCACAGTGAAGCATACAATAAGAGATACTGTGTGTGTGCCCATGCATGGTTTCAAGGCTTGTACTTGCATCTGGCACCTAACTCTCATGTCATAATGGCAGCTAACGGGAGAAATAAGTTGACACCAAATGAGAAGGACCCTAAAAGGTTAGACGGGTTGGGGAGGAAAATTTATTCTACCTTGTGCATTTGTAAGAACATTACCAATTAGCAAGCACTCTTATCAAAGTATGACTTTGTAAATTGGAAAACAGTGGCAAAATTTACAGATAAGTTGACAGAATCCTCCAAGAAAAAGTTTTAAGGTTTTCATTGCAGAAGGCTGTTTTAGTGGTGGGGACATCACTACAGTTAATTTTGGATATGACTGACACTCCCTCTAGAGGAGCGGTTATAAAACCAGGGGTTGTGACCCCCTCAGAGTCACAAGGTTATTATGGGGGGAGTGGTCAGAAGCTGTCAGCCCTATGTGCATCCTGATAAGGATGGCATGGCATGGCATGGTCATCATTTTGGGGGCGGGGGGAAAGGAAATGTCACAACCTGAAATATTTTCAAAGGGGTCACATCAGAAGAAGTTTGAGAAGCACTGATCTAGAGTTATGGCCTCTGCTGTAACAATGAGAAGAGCTTCATGGTTGCAGAACTCCAGGATAGCTCTTGAGGTCCAAGAGAGGATCGAGAACCCACCCTGTGACAGTCAGTTTCAGATTTCCGAGGAAACTGACCAAATATGACGTCTCTTTTAAGTCCTTTCGAGCTAGGCTGTGGTCATTGGCTTGTTTGTCAGTTGCACATTTGTCAGTGTTTAGCGAGACCTAGGGCTTGGGCATGAGCTGGCACCTGGTCTGCCAGCATCACAGTAACAGCATCTGAGGTAGCTCAGACCATGTCTCCGTGGAATTTGCAGGCTCATTCAGCAAGGGCCCAAGCCGTGTCAGTTGCGCTCTTCAGTGATGTTCCGATACTGGACATTTCTATGCATGCTTTTACCACACGCTATGGTGTTACTACTGCATCAGCGTCAGATGCAGCAGTATACTTTGGAAAGGCAGTTCTGCAGTGGTTCTCTAAGTAAGCTCTGAGCCCACCTCTTTCTCTCTGTCTTTGAGGCACTGGAGTGAAATACACATCTGTGGAGCCCTGCGGATCCGTGGGTATCCGCGTTAGGTCCATGGGTAATCACATCCGCGGGTGTGGATATCTGCAGCCCCCTTGTTGCGGATTGGCCGTGGCTGCGGATTCTATTTTTATGCTCAATCCCTGCAGCTGCTCCTATGATCTGCTCGTCAGCAGCACATAGAGGAACAAGGAAGCGCTCCAGCCAATCCCAGTTGAGTTCTGATTGGTGGTCTGCCAGCCAATCAGAGTCTGTTACGACAGGCTGGGGTTTGGAGAGACACCACTCAGTCAGTTAGCATGCTGGCCTTTGATTGGCTCGTTCCCCATGCCTTTCCCGCCCACTTCATTTTCTTGTTTGTGGTTCGAAGGCCATGCTGTCAATCAGAAGTTTCATTGGTGGCCAAGGAAATCTGATTGACAGCAGAGCATGCAAATCGCAAACAAGACAAGGAAAAATGGTTGGGACCCATGTGGTGAATGAGCCAATAAAATGCTGACTTGGAGGCCAAGCTTGGTTGTGGATGTGGTTCCGGATCCACATAAAACCTGGCATGCAGATCGTGGATTGGATGAAGACTGACCTTGGGTGGGTGCGGTCTAGTTCTGGATCCACATTTTTGTATCCGTGCAGGGCTTTACACATCTGTAGCCACTTGAAGAAGAAAAAAGATTATTGCCTGCCTGTATGGTAACAGTTGTTCTTTGAGATGTGGGTGCAGAAATATATTCCATGATTTGCCCTCCACCCCTTCTGCATTGGAGTCTCAGCTCTTGACGCTCGCTGTAAAGGAACTGTTGGGGTTGGGGCCAGAGTTTTCCCCGGGGAATTGAAATGGGGGCGGGGGCATATTTGAATTTACACAGGGCTGTGAAGGCCAATGAGTTGTAAGACTGGGGTATGTGTGAAGGGGGGCCGTATGGCACCATAGTAAAAACCGAAAAGTGTTTCATAATCATTTTACTAGATTAGCACACAAAGTTGGCTACTCAAGCCTTCTATGAAGCACTATATCTACATCCTTCTGGGTTTCTTATTTTACAAAGGGATCTTACAAAACTAGGTGACTGGACAGCAAAATGGCAGATAAAAACCAGTGTTGATAAATACAAAATAATGCACATCTAAAACCAGAATCCCAACGATACAGACAAAATGATGGGGTTTAACTTAGCTGTTACCACTCAAGAAAGAGATGTTGGAGTCCAGTGTGGATAAGTCTCTGAAAAATTCTGTTCAGTGTGCAATGGCAGGAACAAAAGCTAATTGCGTATTAGGAAGGCAACTAAAATGATTAGGGGTTTGGGAGAGCTTAATAAAACTGGGACTTTTCAGCTTGGGAAAGGAACGACTAAGGGGAGATATGATGGAGGTCTATAAAATCTTGACTGCTGTGGAGAAAGTGAATAAGCAAATGTTATTTAATATTGCATATAACACAAGAATTAGGGGTCCCCTAATTAAATTAATAGGCAGTAGGTTTAAAACCAAGAAAAGGAACCATTTCTTCCCATAACACACAGTCAACCTGTTTAACTCTTTGCCAGCATATGTAGTGAAGGCCGAGACTACAATAGGGTTGAAAAAAGAACGAGATAAGTTTATGGAGAACAGGTCCATCAATGGTATTAACTGGGATGAGCAGGGATGGTTGCAGCACCTTGCTCTGAAATGTTCTTAGTCTCCTTTTGTCAGAAGCTGGGACTGGATGACGGATGATGGATAGCTCCATGACCGCCTGGTCTGTCCATTCCCTCTGAAGCACCTGCATTGGCCACTGTCAGAAGGCAGAAAAAGAACAGAGTCTAGTGACACTTTTAAAGACTAACGGTTTTATTTAGGTTACTGGGCTAGATGGACATTGGTCTGACCAAGTATAGCTGTTCTCATGCTCTTCTGTAATATTAAATAAAACACAAAAATGTTTAGTACAGAAACTCTCCAAGGTAACGAGCTCTCAAGATAGTGAGATAATGACCTTGGCAAATAAAGCATTTTAAAGATCTTGGCTTACTAGGAAACATTTATATATGTTTCCTGGTCACAAATCTAGCATTCCGGAGCAAAGTCACTAAAACAGAGTCCAACAATCAAATGTTCCTTTAACGTGCCCCTCCCTTTTCCCTCCAGCGTACCCCACTCGCTCTGGGAGACCCACAGTTCAGAGGTGCTTTTGCATGAGTTCACCTCCCATGGCAAAGTAGAGGCTGAAAGAAGGCACCTTTCTCATTCCTCCAGCTGCTTGCCACTCATTCTGGTCACTCTTGATGGCTGTGCTGTTCACTCTTGTGGATGGCCTCTTACACCATCTGCTGCCACCACCTCCACTGCGACCTGACCTCTGGGAATAGGTCTCTGCTGTTCCACAGCTCTCAAATTTCCAGTCTCAGTGGGGGAACTTATGATGCAGGCTGGCAGTCTCTCACAGAAACATTGTGCAAGGCACAGAAACGCTGGACGCTCCCACAGCATGTCTAAGCACTGGCACTTAAACCTGATCATCAGTGACTTCAGCTATAATAAACAAGGAGTCGGGTGGCACTTTTAAAGACTAACAAATTTATTTATCGCTTCTTCAAGCATCTGATGAAGTGGGATTTTCTCCCAGGAAAGCTCATGTGATAAATAAATTTGTTAGTCTTTAAAAGTGCCACAGGACTCTTTTGACAAGTTCCAAAGGGGGAACCATGTTAGTCTAGGTCAGCCAAACAAACGAGGAGTCCTGTGGCCCTAGCAAATTAAAGACTAACAAATTTATTTATCGCATGAGCTTTCCTGGGAGAAAATCCCACTTCGTCAGATGCTTTAGAGATGGGGAGTTTATAGAATGGGAGGAAATTAAATGCAGGGAAACGTATGACACGGGATCAGGTCAGGCTGCAACTGCAAATCAGAATAGGTGTTGGGATTCAAACACTGGGGAACAGCACACAGATCCTTGTTTGTTTTGCTGAACTAGACTAACCCGGCTCCCCCTTTGGAACCTGTTTTCAGCTATAATGGTCACTTCAAATAACAAGGCTCTGTATTATAGAGCCTGACCAGGCTATTTGACCAGGCCAATCCTTGTTAAAAGATAGAGGCAGAACCCACACCACCAAGCCAAACACCTGTCCCCTCCCCGTGCCCTCCTCTCTCTCAGGTGAGACTCGACCTGGCATCTGAAGCCTCTGCTTAGGGAGTCCAGTTCAGTCATTCCAACCAGTGCCTAACCTGGTAACACTGCATGTTACTCGCTGACAACTGGGGCGTGTTGGGAAAATTCAGGGAGGTCTAGGGGGTGGAGAGAAATCCCTGGTTGAGGGTGATGCTACCCTTAAATATGCAGGGGAGGGGACATTGAGTAAAAGAGCACAAGCAGTGCCCTACAGGTATGGGTCCTGTGGGTACTGATGGGGCAAGTTCTCCAGCTTCGATGCATTAGGCACATGCACCCCTGAGCAGTGCACGTCGGCACCCGCACCTTAAAGAAGAAATGTTACTCTAGAGCTAGAGCTAGGGAACTGCCTTTTGCCGTCTGACTTGGAGACAGGCCACTGAGCATTTTCCTTTTATTCTCCCAGTGTACTGCTGATGTATTGGGTTTAGAGTCCACAGGGCCATAGCCTGTAACTATAACTGGAGGTAGTAACAATTGCGACTTTTATCAATTAAGCCTATTTGGTCTTAAATTGAATAATTAACTTTCCTCTGAAGCTGCCAACATTCCACAACAGGCCTAATGGAATTCTTATAAGACATTCAGTCACCCCGAGAAGAACCATCTCGGCTTGTAAAGGGCTGACCCACATTTCTGGCTAAATATGTTCTGTGGGAGCCATCATATAAGTCTAATATCTATTGCAGTTGTCTTGAAATGGAAGTCGGCAGTGAAATTTGCACTAGCAGTCTGGCACTCCCTTCTCAGCAGACTTTACACACAAACTAACGCAGTTCCCGGGAAGTAAGTGCTTAGAACAGCATTTCCCAAAGCGTGATCTGTGGAGAACGCCGGCGTGCCACGCAATGTGAATAGGTGTTCTGTGAAAAAATTCCGATGCTAGCGATATTTTTCCTCCTAACTCTCTTAAATCAACTTTTGAGCAATAGGTGCGGCAGTCTTTCAGTATGAAGCCCCGCCCACCCCCACCAGCCTGTGTGTGTTCCCTCTATATATTCCAGGCCCAAAAGTGTTCCGTGGCCAAATTAGTCTGGGAAACGCTGGCTTGGAAGGTAGTCAAAAGGTGTTGCTATATAGAGATAACCAATTGTGGTGGTCACTTTTTTTCTTAGGTTTGATTTTTTTAACAAAGGAGCTTGAATAGAAAACGTTCTCTCTGTTTTGGTGTCATGGGCCTTTTCCCCTCTCTCTTCTTCCACTGGAGGGCAAATAGTTTTGTCAGTTTTTTAGAGATCCATACTTATGTCCAGCGTATTTATCGTTAATATAGAATCTGTATTTTTTTGGCTTTCTGCTTAGATTTGGATTGATTTGGTCAAAACTGTAAGAGACTAGGAGGTCCTGAAAAAGCAAATATGCTGGTCAGTATCTAATGATACAAAAGAGTGATGGGCCTTGCTTAATTAACCAACTGGGGATTTTGTCACCCTGTTCTTGTATTTTACTTCTAGAATTGCAAGGGCTCGCAGTGGCTGATGTGTGCATCATTTTGTGTTGAGGAATGAACATGCTTACTTAGAAAGTGAGGGGGATTTTTGTGTTTCATTTCTAAGACTTCTCTGTCTGTCTCAGAGTATTCTCAGGAAACGATAAACCCAGATTTGTGTGTGAGTGAGTTGGAAAGGGGAAAAAATGTGGAAAGAGGGCACAGATAGAAAGTCCACCGGTTCTCTTTCTTCTCCCTGTCCTGTGACTATGGAGCAAAGCTCCATTGGGAATGGCGTGAACTAGGTTGGTAGATCTGCAGGGATCTCCTCATCCACATCTGTCTTCAATGTAACTGGCCTGGCCATCCTCTCAAGAGCACTCCCACCTTTCCATTGCCAGGTCTTCTGTCTCTCCCTTTTTGGGGACGGACGGTCATTTTCACCCTGCTCTAAATGCAGCTAGAGATACTTGTCAGGGATGGGTGGTGGTGTGACCGTGAGCCCTTGAAAAAGTAGGGCTTTCCTAAATGAGCTTTGGTGGGTCACTTGTAGGTGGGCAGATTGGACTGGACATTGCTTAAGGATACCTCTCCAAAGATGATGAATTTATGTTGGGGTTTTAGTTCATAGCAATTATTATTTCAGCTGTCTTCTAAGAATCTGTGGAAGGCTCTAATCTCATCTTCAGTTGCTGCTTTGGTTCTGTGTCTCTAGATACCCGAATACAGCCTGTGAACTCCTGACCTCTGATGTACCCCAGATCAACGACAAGCTAGGAGGGGATGAAACTTTATTGAATATCCTGTATGACTTCTTGGATCATGAGCCACCTTTGAACCCTTTGCTTGCCAGTTTCTTCAGCAAGACTATTGGGAATCTCATTGCAAGAAAAACGGAACAGGTAGTGACTGAATCTGTTGTGATACAAAGACACTGATTACTGGTGGTGTGGCTGCATAGGAGCTGTGAACCCTGAACTGGCAATTTCTACCCTCCTCCCCAGAGAAGGAAAATGCTGAGCTTTGTAGAATTGCTGTGGATTACTCGAGTTGGAAATGGAGAAGGCTTCCTAACACTCTTACCATTTTGACGGGTGTGAATTGCTTGTGCACCCGGACACTAGAATATAGCTTTCACTTTCACTTCAGAGCACTGGTTATGTCTGAGGTATTGGCTGTATACTCAGGCCTTGTACACACGATCAGTTTATCGCGCATTAAAACTCATTAGTGCG
>ML686141.1:1030790-1078236 GCA_007922175.1 Pelusios castaneus
GGGAAGAAAAATAAATACAGGGAATGTGACAAGACTCCTTTGGAGAAACTGTACAAATCCCAGTTGGAGGAACATATAGATGATGTCTCAGCAGAAAATCATATGTTTTCCTTCCTGATGAGCAGAGAGAGCTTCAGGAACTACTGGGGAGAATGGCAAATACCCTCCAGCTGAGAACAGGTCACAACACCAGATGAAATTGATCTTCTTTGGCATATTACAAATGCACTAGTTTTTGGGGGCCAGCTATCATGTCCACTGGAACTGTGACTTGGGAAATGCCATGAGTCCCACCCGGGACTGAGAAGTGGAAGAGCCAAGACTTTGGTCACCAGGGAGAGTGAGTGAACTGAGTGCTTTGATGGCAGCCCCATAAGGACATCATCCCCATGATAGCCCATGCTAGCTTCATGCCTAAAATGGTCTCAAATTTCCAATTCTCATTGTATTTTCTACCCAGAGGGTGGACACATCCATACCTGTAAACAGAGAGCTCTGTTTTTACCTGGAAAAGTTGAAGCTCTTTAGAAAATCTAATAATGTATTTGTAGCACGTGGTAGGACGTGCTGGGAGAACCCATTAGCAAGAAGAAACTTTGATGCTGGCTAGCTAGATCATTGCTGCATCTTAGCTAGGAAAGGAGGCTTTCTTGGTTAAGAGATCTGCTCCATGAGACCCAGCAGAGCAACTGTAGTGTGATTTAGGCAGGTTTGCATGGTGAAGATATGCAACCCAACAACTTGGAGTTCACTATACACTTCCAGCAGATGCTGCTCCTTGGATTTAGTATCATGCCATTTGGGAGAGTGGTGCTACAGTCCATAGTTAGCTAAGAGCTTCTTGCCCACTGCTTGCTAACTTTCCCCAGTGGCAATGCACCGTGGCCCTTAAAGAAGAAAGAGAAGTTACTTACTAGTAATGCTGTACTGATATACAGGGTTCTACAGCAGATGTGTCCTGTGGTTCAGCAGGTCTCCCTGCACCTTCCTTCTCAATGAATATTGCTTGTGAGTCACCTCAAGTTTGAAACACACAAGGACCATCAGTCGAAGAAGAAAGAGGTTACATCCCTTATTCAGGAAGTGGAGCTGTTTTTTGGTGTGTGCTTCTGAAGTGTATTCCACTACTCACCCTCCTCCACTCTGGATTCTTATTGTAAAGTTATTTGTGATTGAGAAGGAACTGGTGAGGTGATTGGCCTCATGGAGCATGAGGAGAAGGGCACAGGTGTGGACAAATGGAACTCTGCACTTGAATCAGGAAGACTTTTTCACTAGCATAGTTCACACGTGTGTCTTGAGTGGAATACACTTTGGGTACCAAGTGTCAGAGCGCTCCACTTTCTGGTTGGGTCAGTAACTTCTCTTTTGGAAACCCTGCGGAAGCAGCGAGAGTTAGAAATTAAGCATTTAGGTGCATAGCCTCGGAAAGCATTTTTGGTAGCCCGTCGTGATTGGCAGCGTGGAAAAAGCACTTGCTTTGTACTGGTGTTTGGAGAAATGCTCACGATGTTTTTGTGGAAGCCACTTTGGAAAAAAAGATTTGGACACAGATGTGGATAGCGAGGTATCATTCAAATAGTCATGAATGAGTGAGGATGCACAGTGCCAACCAGAACGTTGTTGTGACGCTGTTTGCCTTATATTGTACATTGTACAGATTACAATGGTGAATGAAATGGGCATTAAAGAATTACCACCGGTTTGCCGCAGACGAGCTGAGGAGAGATGCTCCCTACCTGCTTCTGTCACTGCGCCTGAGTTTGAGGGTCACATCTGTGTATTTATAGTTTATAAAGCCAGAGGGGACTGTGATGGTCGTCTAGTCTGACCTCCAGCACAAAAGAGGCTACCCAATCTCCTGGAGTGATTTGTGCATGGAACCTGATAAATTGTAGTGGTGCTAAAGCATATCACTTAGTGGTAATTTGTTCCAATGGACAGTTATCTCTACTGTTGAAAATTTGCATCTGACTTAGAGTTAGAACCCTACTGACTTCAGTTTCCAGCCACTTGATCTTCTTATGTCTTTGGCAGATAGAGTTTAGTAGTATTTGCTCTCTTCTCCCTGAGATCTTTATAGGTATTTACTGTGATGGTTACCATTTAACCTTCTATTTGATAAATTAAATAGATTGAGTACACTGCCTTGGCCAGCTAGCAGCTCATCACAGACAGGCATTCCTCTCTTCATGTTAGATAGAGCTACTTTTTGATTCAGAGAGTTAGGGATGTTATCAGGTACATGCCCAAACCATAGGTAAGCAGGCTTCTAAACTGGACATATAGGTTCATCCGTGCCATATCTGCCATTGAGAGAGGAGTTTCCCTCATCTATCTTCTAAAGAAGAATTCTAGTTTCTTTGTTTCAGAAGTGATAGGGTAGTTTAATTATTAAAACAATTAATATTGCAAACTATTTAATCTCTAATGCCTTTCTTTAACTCCTGTGTATCATTTAACAGGCAGGAATGCGTGGAGCAGCTTTTGAAAAACATGTTTGATGGAGACCAGACTGAAAACTGTATAGTGAATGGAACTCAGATTTTATTAACGTTATTGGAAACAAGGCGCTCTGGGTAGGTTTTCCCCCATCAGCAAGAAAATGTTACAACTCAAAATCTAGTTTGACTTCGGTCAAAAAATAATTACTTGGCAAGCTTTCAGGGGCTGGCTAAGAATAAATACAGGAAAAGTTGTATTTAAATGCATGTGAGGGTTGTGGCCGCAGTGTGCTAACTGCTAATCAAACAGACAGGAAAACAGTCTTTACGCCAGAGAACTCGCAATCTAAATAAAAAGAAGGTGGGAGAAAGAGGTACAACATACATAAAGATGGCAATGATGGGTACGGTACAAGGATTTTTAAGTCCAATAAAATTAAATTTATTTTTTATTTCTATATTTTTGGGAGGCAAATGAGAGAGAATGGCAGGAAGGGGAAGAATAAACAGGAGCAAGAGAGTAGGGGAAAAGGGAAGATATGGAAGAGGGGCCTCAAGGTGTAGGTAGGGAGAATAAGGAAGAGGAAAAGGGTGCATGGAGAGGGGAAGGGGAGATGGCTGAGGCAAACAATTTATCAGTGAACAGAAAATATTTGGAGCTGAAATTGTAACAGTTGGGTTGTGGACACCAAAGACAGCTAGGGGCTGTGAAGACCTTAAATGGCGGGGACTCCAAGGATCCTGGCTGGGCCTCTCCCGGTTCTTGCATACAGTAGGTGGAAGAATATTCTTCAGACATCTGGACTGGGAAAATGCTATAACTAGGTGATGGCACCGTTCTCTGTGTCTGTACCCCAAGCTCACTGCACGCGCTAGGGACTCCTAGCATCCCTCCAGCCCAGACAAACTTCTTGTGTACCTCCAGTCTCTGTCCCCAGTGCAAGGGATTCTGTCTTCCATACCCCCTCAACCCCAGGCCAGTGCCTGTGAGTTTCCCCATAGCCTCCTCCCCCTCCACAAGTGTCGCCCACTCCCCTCACGCCAGGGACTCTATGCACAGAGGTAAGAGGCTCTCCCAGATGCCTCCCCATTCCCCTTGCTTCCTCTCTGTCTCTTTCAGTCTGTCAGTGAGGGATATTGTTATGCTGGAATATGCTAGTTTCTCCCATCAGCAGATTCTTTGTTCTGTAGGAAATGTAGATAGAAATGATTGAAATGGGAGCTCTGCTAGGAGGCTGCAATAATCAGACGCCTGTGGCTCTGTGGCCCCATTTCCTCCTTTCGTGTTTTCTGATTTATGCCATAATCAATAGGGCTCTGTTGTTGATGCAGAACATTCCCTGACAGTTTGGAATGGATTAGATGAAGTGTTCAAAACTTAGGTTACATTGCAGAGGGAAAATGCTAGTGAGTTGAGTATATGTCTCTCCCATGGTCAGCCAGTAACTCTGCAAACAATAAATGGGGACTGAAATCATAGAAATGTAGGGCTAGAAAGAACCTCCGGAGGTTTTCATGTGCATCCATCTTTGCTGAGGCAGGACCAAGTAAACCTAGACCATTCCTGACAGGTGTTTGTCTAACTTGCTCTTAAAAACTCCAGTGATGGAGATTCCACAACCTCTCTTGAAAGGATGTTTCAGAGCTTAACTACCTTTGTAATTAGAATGTTCCCCCCCCCTTATATCTAATCTAAATCTCTGTTGCTGCAGAATAAGCAAATTACTACTTGTCCTACTTTCAGTGGAAGTGGAAAACAATTGATCACCATCTGTTTTCTAACAGCCCTTAACATATTTGAGCATCATTACCCTTCAGTGTTCTTTCTCCAGACTAAATATTCTCCGTGTTTTTTAAACCTTTCCTTGTAGGTCAGGTTTTCTAAAATGCTGATCGTTTTTGTTGTTCTTCTCTGAGCTGTGTCCAGTTTATTCACCTCTTTTCCAAAAGTGCGTTGCGCAGAATTGGCCATGTTACGTCAGCGGAGGTCTCATCAGTGCTCAGTAGAACAGAACAGTTACCTTCTTTGTCTTGCATACCACATTCCTCTTAATACACTCAGAATGATATTGGCCTTTTTTCACAACTACAGTGCTTTCTTGGTTCGCACTCATTTATAATGAGCTATGATCCTAAAGCCTTGTCAGCAGAACTGCTAGCCCAGGGCTTGACAAATTTGCCTTCCAGTGAGGAGCCAGCCCAAAAGCTAAGGAGCCAGGCACTTCAGAAGGAGAGAACCCCCTGTCTCTGAAAACGGTTGCCGCCACCACCAGCGGTTTCAGTGGCAATGCAAAAAAGCGGTGCTGGGCAGCTTTTTTTCCATCACCAGGGGGCGCTCTCCTACTGAAGTACCGTGGCACAGGGCGGCACCATGGTAACCTGGCACCTGGGATTTGTCAAGCCCTGTACTAGTCTGTTTGCTCAGAAGAGAAAGAAGGAAGTCTGGGTTTGCAAGGCCGTCAGGAAACGTGCAAAGGAAGAATTATTTTTGTGGTTATGGTGCTAGCCAGTGACTTGACCTCTGGAGTCAATTTCAAGTTTTGCCACAGGCTGCTTATGGAGGCCTCGGGGTCTGGGTTAATTTTTCTGTGACTCACCTCACTTGTAAAAAGAAGATACTACTTCCCTGCCTCTTGTGAATACAAATGTTTGTTATGCACTCAGAAATAGCCCAGTGATCGGGGCGATCTAGTGAAATAGTCTTTACATGCTGCAGAAAGAACAGATGTGATGGCTAGCAAATAAGTTTGTACTAGCCCATTGGGCCACTGTGCTGGCATATATTTGTTTCAACTGTGGTAATCACTGGCCACTTAACATGCAGATGTGCTCACCCTTCTTGGAAAAGTCAGACTCTATGATGTTTCATTTAAGATGCAGGTAGAAAGGTCTAGAATGGAGAGGAACATTTATCTTTTTCTTCTTTCACTCCAGTGCACTGCAGTACTGTTGAACAGGGCTGGTCCTTTATAGATCTACAGCTATACATTACTACCCTCTGCTAGAAAGAGACGTACGGGTGTTCATGCCTACAAGTAGTTACTGCCTGTTCCTGTCAATCACTATATGGACATTATTCTTTCTGAACACGTGTTGAAGTTTTGTTATAGCTTTTAACAAGTATGTACAGAATTAACATTTCCAGATATCTCTTAATGGTGGAATATTTGAAAAGTGCTAAACACAAGGATGTATCTTAATTTTCCCTGACTATCCTCCAGTATGATGAGTAAACAGTAATTTCTCCTGTCAAGCCACTCTGCTTCGTGGATTGTAGTTACGTAATATTTTAAACTTCTGCCAGCTGTAAATAGCTTCTCTTGGAAATAGCTGTGAATTTGAAGAGGGCAGATAATAAGGCTGGGATGGATGAAGTCAGACCTAACTGCTATTTGTGGTTTTGTCCAAGTATTGAATATATCTTTCCCTTTCTCTCCACAGAGTGGAGGGACTAATGGACTCATTCTCTCAGGGAATGGAAAGGTCGCACACTGTCAATAGCAGCATCTTACATGGTATTGAACCACGGTTAAAGGATTTTCATCAGCTTCTACTCAACCCCCCCAAGGTAAAGCATCTCATCTCATAAAAACAGTCATTCTGGTTCAGATCAGTGGTCCATGAAGCCCAGTGTTCTGTTTTCTAACAGTGGTCAATGTCAGGTGCTTCAGAGGGAAAAAATAGAACAAATAATCATCAAGTGGTCCATCCCATCCGCCATTCCCAGCCTAAGGCAAAGAGCCTGCCTATCCTGGCGAACAGCCAATGATGGACCTATCCTCCATGAACTAATTCTTGTTGGATCCCCATTGTTGTCCTGGCCTTTACAACGTCCTCTGGCAAGGAGTTCCATGGGTTGACTGTGCATTGGGTGAAGAAATACTTTTTGCTTGTTTTTAAATCTGGTACCTATAAATTTCATTTGGTGACCCCTAGTTTTTGTGTTATGAGGAGTAAATAGCACTTCCTTATTTACTTTCTCCATGCTGGTCAAGATCTTATAGACCTCTATCATATCTCTTTTCTAAGCTGAAAAGTCCCAGTATTATTAATCTCTTATCTGGGAACTTTCCCATATCCCTAATGATTTTGGTTGCCCTTTTCTGTACATTTTGCAATTCCAATATATCTTTTTTGAGATGTGGTGACCAGATCTTCATACAGTATTCAAGATGTGGGCATACCATGGATTTATGTAGAGGCAATACCATAGGTTCTGTCTTTTTATCTATCTGTTTCCTAATGACTCCTAACATTGTTACCTTTTTTGACTGCTGCTGCACCTTGAGCGGATGTTTTCAGAGAACTATCCACTGTCACCAATGACTCCAAGATTTTTCTTGAGTGGTAACACCTAATTTAGATGCCATCAATTTATATGTAGAGTTGGGGTTTTGTTTTCTAATGTGCACTACTTTATATTTATCAACATTGAATTTCTTCTGCCATTTTGTTTGTTTATCTCATGAGCTTTCATGGGAGAAAATCCCACTTCGTAGCTTTTAGAAAATACTATCTGAGTTTTGTTACTTTTGATTCTGTGGTTTTTTATTTCAGGTACTGTGTGGTCACTGGACATCACTCAGTGGATAGAAGGAAAGGGTGTTTTCAGTATCGAATAGTTTCCATAGCAGAGAAAGTTTACAGGAAGCTGAACTGAATATAAAATCAGACTAATGACCCATTAGAATAATGACATTTTGACCTCTATAGAGATGGACTCAAAAGCCGGTTCCTCTTTTTGTTTATGGTAGAAAACTTCAATCCTGACTACAATCGGTGTCTTGGAAGAGCCATTGGGGAATGCTCGCCTTCACGGAGCTCGACTAATAGCTGCCCTGCTTCACACAAACACTCCCAGTATTAACTCTGAACTCTGCAGGCTCAGTACCATGGATCTATTACTTGTGAGTAATACAGTCTGGCCTACTGGGGAAGAATATGCAGTTTTAAACACAGAACATTGTCTTTGATCTGTATAATGCAAAACTGTATGTTTGTTGCATGCCGTAATCTCCTGAAAATAGGAATATCTAGAAAGGAGACTTTATACATTAACTATAGCGGGATAATGTGTTGAAAAAATCTCAAGATAGGAAGCAATACTAAAGGTATGGTAAGAGGCCATCCCTGGCTTAACCAGATCTTCTCTAGTGCCTCATAAATGAGAGAAATGTGGCACAGATGAACCTACTATAAAGTGGGTGCTCACATGGCTGGAAAAGCATACTCAGAGTGTACCTATCAGTGGTTCAGAATCAACCTGGAAGGGCATGTTGAAGGGGGTCCTTCAGGGATCTGTCCTGGCTCTAGTTCTAGTCCTCATATTTATAAATTATTTGGAAAATGTCATAGAGAGTGCACTTACAAAATCTGAAGATAACAACAAGCTGGAAGGTGTTGCAGGAACTTAGAGGAGAGATTAGAATGATCTTGACAAACGGGAAAAAAGGTCTGAATTAAATAGGATGAAATTCAGTAAGAACAACTGCAAAACACTCCACTTAGGAGGGAATAAACAGTTGCACAAATACAAAACAGGAAATGACTGCCTATGAAGGAGTACTGCAGAAAAGGATGTGGCGTTATGGTGGATCACAAGCTAAATACGAGTGAACAATATAACACTTGGGGGGGGGGGGGAGTGAACAGCATCCTGGGCTGCATTAGCAGGATTGTTATAAGCAAGACGCAAGGAGTAATTCTACTACTCTGCTCATGAGTGCTAAGGCTTCAGTCGGTGTATTGTGTCCAGTTCTGGGCACCACACTTCAGGAAAGATGTGGACAAATTGGATAAAGCCCGAAGAAAGCCAAAGAAATGATTAAAGGTCTAGAAAACATGATGTACAATCAAGGATGGATTAAGGGGCCCCTAGCTACCTACCACTGCACCCCCCGCCCTGGACTGGTACTCTGGGCCCTCACCACATCTGGGGGGCGGGCTGGTGCTGGGGAGGGGAGGAGGGTCTGGGGCCAAAGGCTGCGCTTCATGTTGCTCCCGCTCCTACCCCCATCCCCCACCCCCCCACGGGCTGGCTGGTCTACCCCAGGGGCAGGGCCAGCAGGCAAGTGGGGTGGCTTGCCCCGCCCCTCCCCGGGGGTAGAGCAGGAGTGCCACAGATCCCAGCCTCTGGCTCCAGAGCCCTGCCCCCCAGCACAGGCAGGGCCCCCCAACCCTGCCGCCGTTGTGCTGGTTTGAGCAGCGCAGTGGGGCCAGATCAAAGCTGGGGCCTTAGGAGCTGCAGTCCAAGACCCCCTTTAGACTGGGGCCGAGGGCTGCAGCCCCTATAGCCCCTGCATTGATCCAGCTCCACCTTCAATGAGGATTGAAAAAATTGGGTTTGTTTAGTTTGGAGAAGAGAATCTTGAAGGGGGACGTAAGTCTTCAGGTCAGTAAAAGGTTGTTATAAAGAGGAGGCTGATAAATTGCTGTTCTTTACCCCCATGGGCAGGACAGGAAGAAATGGGCTTAAATTGCAGCGAGAGAGATTTTAATTGGACATTAAGAAAAGCTTCCTAATTATAAAGGTAGTTAAACCGTGGAATAGGTTACCTAGGGAGGTTGTGGAATTTCCATCTTTGGAGGTTGTCTAACCTGTTCTCAAAAAACACCTGTAAGGGATGGTCTAGATAAAACTTTGTGCGGCCTCAGTGTAGGGGAGTGGGTTGGATGACCTCCCAAGTCCCTTCCAGTCATGTATTTCTATGATTCTATGAGTCTTTCAGCAATAATGTTATAGTAATTTAGCAGAATATCTGAAAAATAGCTTAGTTACATATTGTGAAGGCTCAGATGTTTCATTAGACAGCCTGCATATCTCCAAAACCAGACTTCTTTACCCTCTGCACAGCCTCACTGTGGTGCATAAATCAAATAAACAGAAAATGGCCGAGGAAAAATCATTTCTGAGGTACCAAGAATGGTATTGTTGAGTTATTGTCAGTGATTATTTTTCATCACGGTCAACCAGGCCAGAGGGTAGAGAATATATCTTGTGCTATGAGTCATAGTTCTTTCTGTGTATGATTTAGAGGAACTAGAGTGCATCATGTTTGGTTACAACTCATGTGTTGGAAGAGCCAAGGGAGTTTGTTGTGGAGGTGAGAGATCTGAGAGTGCAATGTGTAATGATGTTAAGGCATGTGGATGAAGGTTGCCTTAACTGGGGATTTCCTTGATTTTTAGTGATTGTTTTGGTGGAGTTAGCACTTGATTCAGCCATGACCCTTACGTTAACGGAGTGTGACCCTTTTGCAATCTCAGGGGACCTCGGGTTTTGGAGTGAGGCCAGCAGGGAAACCAAGCGGGACCATTAAAACACAACAGAGTCCTGTGGCACTTTTAAAGACTAACAGATTTATTTATCGCATGAGCTTTCGTGGGAGAAAATCCCACTTCGTCAGATGCTTTGAAGATAGGAAAGTTACAGAGTGGGAGGAAATTAAATGCAGGGGAGTGTATGACATAGCATCAGGTCAGGCTGTAACAGCAAATCAAAATAGGTGTTAGGATTCAAACACTGGGGAACAGCACATAGAGGAGGGGGAGGTCAAATCACCTGTTGCAATGAGAGAAAAATCCATAGTCCCTGTTTAACCCCAAGACAACTGAGTCAAATTTGCATATAAGTTCGAGTTCTGCAGTTTATCTTTGAAGCTGTGATTTGTTATTCATCTGTTTCAACACAGCTATTAACAAGTCGTCACTGTAACTTTCCTATCTTCAAAGCGTCTGACGAAGTGGGATTTTCTCCCACGAAAGCTCATGCGATAAATAAATCTGTTAGTCTTTAAAAGTGCCACAGGACTCTGTTGTCTTTCTACAATAGACTAACACGGCTACCCCTTTGGAATTTAATTTCATTAAAACACAGGCTGTCTCTTATGTCGTGTGTAGTATCTTACTCCACAAGTGATTCCTCTGATAGAATATGTGTGAGAGCTTCTACTTTGTCCTTCTTGTTTGTGTGTGTGTGTAAGAGAGACAATGAGTTAGAAGTTAGAAAGTGATCCGAAATGTGTCCTTAGTGGGTTTTTTTCCCTACCCTTTATTTTGTTCCAGGACTTATTTTTTAAATACACGTGGAACAACTTTTTGCACTTCCAAGTGGAACTGTGCATAGCAGCTATTCTCTCGCACTCTGTCCAAGAAGGGAAATCAGCAACAAACGACCTGGAAAGTAAAGAAGAGGTGCTGAATGGGAATGTGATCACAGAGAACTTGGAGACTCCGGACCATAATCCAGAGAATGTCATGGTGACGCATGTAAGTGTAATCATCTGACTGGAGAGCTTTGGATGGATGGATTCAGCACGGGTCTTGGTGAATGAGAGAGTAGCTCTTTGAACTGATCAAGAAGAGAGGGTAATGTTTGTCAAGGTGTCTAGACACTGCATGGCTCCTCCAGGTCTCTATAGAAATGAATTTACTTTTGTACAGATGATTTGTTCATTTTGCCATAAAGGAAAAATATCAGCCCTGTTAATGAGTTTAAAAAATAATTTTTTCTTTTACTGAAGATGCCCAGACACTTTGGTTGAAAAAGAACAATCCTCATGATACAGATTCTCAGCTTTCTCTGTGCCTGTGCTTCTAATGCTGAGAATATCCTCCACTGTTATCTTAGAACCAAGGTAGCTGTCTTCGTTAATGGTAGGGTGACACCTCTCAGGGTAAAGTGAAGAATTTTACAGGGAGAGGAGGGGGATTCTGCAACCTGGGGGAAGATTGTCTACTTAAGGAAAACTGGAGAGGATTGCTTGGAACTTTTATGAGTTCTGGTGCGGTTCCATCAAGATCAATCCATTTAAAATTTGTCTTAAAGTAATTTTAAGTGGCAGAAGGTGAAAAGAGGTGAACAAAAGTGATCCACTATCTAATCGGGGCTACCTGCACCACAGGATTTCCTTTGGCCAGAATCTGAAATGTTCTCACTGTCTCTCCCTCTGTAGCTATTCCGGAAGTGCTGTCTGGTGCAAAGGATACTGGATGCCTGGGAAGCCAATGACAAAATACAGTAAGGGTGTTTTTGGTTGTATGGAGGTCTCAATTTGAGGACTGCAGATTTTGACTATTGTTCTTTCCATTATTTGGGTAATGAAGAAGTTTGTGAGTGTTCTAGTTAATTAGAAGTCAGATTGTTCATATGTGAAAAACCAAATACAGATCAGGTAAACGCGTACATAGATGGGGCAGGTATAACAGACTGAGTTATCTCCAGTATAAATGCAAAGTTCACTTCAGTCTTGCTTTCTCAAGAACACCACACGGTACATTTTGATCCCTGAGTCTCTTCAGTCCTTTTCCGCCTAGCAGGCATAGGATTGGCTCAGTCTGATCACTGATTGATTTTGAGATTGGCACCTTCATTGGATAGCGTAGGAGTAAGCAAAATGCAGAGACAATGTGACTTTGTAAGTTATTTCATTTAATTTTGATTTTTTTTTTAAAAATTCTCTTTAAGGGAGGAGTTTGTGGTTCTAGATTAGGGATTTCTTTTGTTCTCTCTTAGCTTCAGCTGCTCTCACACACAACTAAAATTCCACAACTTTTTGAATATAGCACTGATTCAGATCTTAGTTGCTATTTCTTTGGTTAGAGGAAATGATGCCTAAAAAGTGACCTAGCTCTTTGCTAGTGTCTCATAGAAGCTCTTTGAGATGACTGGTGTACCCAGTGCATTTGGATGTGTTGGAAGCGCTCTCTTCCTTTCTCACTATTGGCCTGAGACGGTATGAACTGGTTTCTCTTCGGTGAGACAGCCTACCCCTCTAGCCTATTCTGTGTTGATGCAGCTTCTTCACATCTGCCATCCTGGGGGTGGATAGTATTTACACACATTAAACTGTGGCAGCAGCAGGTGACTCATAAGAATTTGCTGATGAGTTTTTTGTTAAACTGGCACTGACTATTTCTGTTTTCAGGGCAGAAGGAGGAATGAGGCGAGGGAATATGGGCCACCTTACCCGAATAGCCAATGCTGTGGTACAGAATATGGAGAAGGGTCCCATGCAGATCCAGATCAGTGAATTCATTAAAGGTACATGCTCTAGTTCCTGTTCCATTCAGTGTTTTTCTTACTGAATAGCTCTTTCTGAAACACTTTATTTTGCCTTGATTTACATTCTAGTAAGACTTCCTTTTCCAGTGTTAAAAAACCCAAACAAACAGATTTCTGGTTGAATGTCTACATTTGATTCAACAGGTTCTTCTCTCTCTACGGTGCACAATGCCATTCTGAAGTCTATGGAATTTTTTCTGTATAACCTTGGGCAGAGTTTGGTTCTTTTTGTCCTTTCGAGTCTCTTTTTCAACAAGAGGTGGTTCCTTTGCAGTAGTGTAGATTTACAGGGAACAATGGGGCCCTGACCCAGGAAACTGACAGTTTAGTTTAGACAGAATACATCAAGGAATTACAATAAACAAAGTGTGGGTGTTGGAGTGTCAGAGAGAAGCATGTGGCTTCTAAGAGTAAATGATCATAGAGGCAAATTGGAGGATTGGGCCAAAAGAAATCTGATGAGGTTCAACAAGGACAAGTGCAGAGTCCTGCACTTAGGACAGAAGACTGCCAGGCACTGCTACAGGCTGGGGACCGACTGGTCAGGCAGCAGGTCTGCAGAAAAGGAGCTGGGGGTTACAGGGGACAAGAAGCTGGACAGGAGTCAGCAGTGTGTCCTGATTGCCAAGAAGGCTAACAGCATATTGGGCAGTATCAGTGGGAGCGTTGCCAGCAGATGGAGGGAAGTGATTATTCCCTCTATTCGGCATCGGTGAGGCCACATTTGGAGTGCTGTGTCCGGTTTTGGGCCCCCAATAACGGAAGGATGTGGACAAATTGAAGAGAGTTCAGCAGCTGGCAACAAAAATAATTAGACAGCTGGAGCACATGACTTCTGAGGAGAGGCTGAGGGACCTAGGCTTGTTTAGTGTGCAGAAGAGAAGAGTGCTGGGGCTTTGATAGTGGCCTGAAGAAGGGTTCTGTGGAGGATGGAGCTAAGCTCTTCTCAGTGGTGGCAGATGACAGAACTAGTAGCAATAGTCTCAAGTTGTAGTGGGAGAGATGGAGGTTGGATATTGGGGAAAAAATAATCCCTAGAAGGGTGGTGAGGCACTGGGTTAGGTTACCAGGGTGGTGGTGGAATTTCCATCCTTCAGGGTTTTTAAGGCCTGGCTTGACAAAGCCCTGCTGGGATGGTTTAGTTGGGGTTGGTCCTGCTTTAAGCAGGGGATTGGACTTAGATACCTCCTGAGGTCCCTTCCATCCTTACTCTTCTATGATTCCAAGAGACTTGAGTCTCTGTCTGAGAGAGATACAGCGCAGTAGTTATTCTTCCACCTACAGTTTGAGAACCACTGTCGCTGCCCACTTTGTTTCTCGACAAGGAGATAAGGATTCTCAGTTCGATATATAAATGGAAAACTGGTTGGCACTGATGGGAGAAATCTGTCTTCTTTCTTTGTTTCTTATGTGCGTATCAAACCTAAATGTTAGTAACTTGAGAGGTGGCATTGGGTGAGAGAGGGTTACTTAGTGTTTCCAAAAATGTATTTGGTGTTTTGTGCTGGTCGCTGAAAGGTACTCTCACTGTGCCTGTGCTTTTCCATTCGAGAGTTGCGAAGGGAGAAGTCGAGAAGGAAATGAATTCTCCTCTCCTAAAGGGTTTATGTCTTCTCTGCCTCCAATGCACTCCTCCTTTAGAATGGGATGTGTGGAGTGTGATTCCTTTTGCAGCAGGAGAGCCACTTTATCCAGCCTTTCTAGATACACCTCCCCTTCCCTCTCTTTGCTAGGTGTCAGTGCATGAATCAATTGAGAGCAGACTCTGCCATATCTATCCTTTCCAGAAGGCAGCGGCAGCAAGAGGTCGAACAGTTGAATTAGCTAGTGTATTCACCTCCTGTAGTTCACTTGGCCATTTGGGGCTTCGCTGCCTGAGGAATTTGACTTACTTCTCTTGTCTGTAGCTTCTTAACCCGCTCCCTGCATGGGAAAAGAGCACGCTAAACCCTGAGCCAAGCTCAGAACTGGCTCATTATAATGTGTGGGCAGAACTAGCAGGTACACTACACAGTATCCCAGGAATAAGAAATGCCGTGAGTTAACTTGGCTTTGGAGGATGGAGCGTGGAGAGATTCCAGCCCTGATAGCTGTCAGCTATTGCCCTCTCTGCTCTTAAATGACACCAGAAATATCATATGGGAAAGAGTGGGACTGAATTTTTCCTTGCTCCTTGAGCTCTGAGCTTTGCTAACTATGGGGCGACCTGTTTGTTACAGAGCTCCCTGAGGACTGCAGAGGAAGGTGGGAGAGCTTTGTAGAAGAGACGTTGACAGAGACCAACCGGAA
Source organism: Pelusios castaneus (assembly GCA_007922175.1). Lineage (NCBI taxonomy): Eukaryota > Metazoa > Chordata > Testudines > Pelomedusidae > Pelusios > Pelusios castaneus. The sequence goes on from ML686141.1 coordinate 1,045,587, forward strand.
GAATACAGTGGATTTGGTGAGGACTGTGCTAACTCCTTCTGCATTTTTTAGATGGGCCTGCTGCTTTCTGGAGTGCGTTTTATTTGAAAAGAGTGGCTTTGAGATGACCCTTTCTGTGATGTTTTCCCTGATCCCACACAATGGGGCTGGAGTGCGAGTTGGAATGGTTCTCTCTCTCACTCATCACAGGAGAGGTTTTTTTCTTTGACCGGGCAGCATTATTGTTGTAGATCGGTAACCTCTCTGTTATCTTATGATGTTCCTTCTGAAGAAAGATAATTCCTACAAGACAGCTTTGGTCTCTGGCTTTGAGAGATTTTTAATAGGGTAGGTTTATACTGTGATCTCTCTTGGCTTTCTCTGGCATTCATTTTGATCGCTGGAATTTTGGTCTTTGTTCCAGGTGAGCACCCACCATCTACATTCTTCCAGTGAGGTTGAGGACATGGAGAATGCTTTCCCCAATGAACTCTCCCTCCAACAGGTGAGAGACACTGTGTTGTGTATTGTTTCTGAGAAGCACGTTGCATCTGGCTTCATCTTTAATTCTTCTCACTGTGATGCAGCTTCCTCACTTCTTACCTGGGTCTAAAGCTGCTTCTGTCTGATCCGGTGTTTCTCAACCTGTGATCCATGTGATATCCTCTGAGCCATGCAAGTGGTATTGGATGCAGCACACATAATGGAAGATAGACTGAGAACCACTAATCTAATCTCTTAGCAGTTGAGATGGTGTTACAAGAAGGGAAAGACAGTTTGGCAAGTGATTTTGAATCTTCTCACCCTAAAGTTTTTGTGACAGATGGGGAATATCACTCACTCACTGCAGCAGAGTGTAGAGCTGACCATTTGTGAAGATTTCTCTCCTGCTGAGGTACCCGTGGGGAAGCCACGCATTTTGTTTCAAAGAGGCCCATTGGACTGAATACTGGGTTGGGAGACCTGGGTTCTGTTCCTAGCTCTCCTGCAGCTTTTCAGTGTAATCTCTGTCTGCCTTAGTTTTCTCAGCTCTAAAATAGGGCCAGTGATACTGTCCTCTTTTGTAAAGTGCATTGAGATCTGTGGGTTGAAATGGTCATATTTATAAAATGTAGGGAAGGCAATTGTAGAGGTATTTTCTTATAAAATGAGAAAGCCAAATGAATGGGGTGAACCTTGGCTTTCTCGTGTATAAAGGCAAGTGTTCGAAGTCTCCTTTTGATGATCACTGGTAGAACCAGGTTCATTTGATCATCAAGAGGAATGGATTCACCCATCACTGGGCCCTAGGCAGACACACAATCTCTTCTGATAGAGAGTTAGCCAGGGCAAATTTGAGTGAGTGGTGGTATGACCTGGTGCGCACACAGGATCACAGCTTCACTCAGGTTTGTCCTGCCCACTGTTCCGTCATGGTGAGTAGGACCCTGAACAGTGGCAGGATGAGCTGCTGGTCCTGGCAGATATTCAGTATGGCCACCCTGGTCATGGCGAGTGTATTGCATGGCTGTATGGTGGGCCCTGCCTCTCCTGCCAATGAATTTGTGCCCGGGTTGCCTAGTTTGCCTGTGTGTAAATCTGGCCATAGTCATCCAGAGCACTCTGTGAGGACTGCTGAAGGGTGTGTTTGCATAGTGATTATCTGGTGAGAACAGGCGGGGAAGTGTCTCCATGACACATGGAGCAAGTAGTGACTCAAGTTTTGGAAAAGACGGGAGAGATTAGGTCCAGCAAAGGCAGTTTAGGTAGTTCAGGTTTTAGTATGAAACCAGGAGTGGCGGTTAAAAGGACACCCTTAACCTCAAATTTAGTGAGATTCAGAAAAAGAGTTTTGGGTTTCTTACCCCTAACCCCGAGTCCCTTGGCCAACTTCTGTGGCTTTGCAACCCCCCCAGTGTGTGTTTCCCCCCACTTGCAATGGTTAAAACCCCTCATAAAACAAGAGAAACTAACTGACCTCTCTCTATCAGGGAAATTGGAATTTCCCCTTGCACTGCTGGGATGGCAGTTTCAACAGCAGTGCTAACGAGGACTTGACTGTATCGAGGATCAGAAAAGCAGGTGTTTGCTGCCTACTGCAGCTAAGTTCTGACCGACTACAGTGGTGGAGATGCCTGCCCTAGAAAACTGAATTTTAACCATTCTCTGGCTGTATCCCGCAGGCATTCTCAGAGTACCAAATCCAGCAGATGACAGCCAACTTTGTGGATCAGTTTGGCTTCAATGACGAAGAGTTTGCAGAGCAGGAGGACAACATCAAGTGAGTTCAACGGTAGACTTGACAAGAGGGAAATTGACTATTGGCAGTCAGGTGGAGCCCCCCAGAAATCCAACCACTCACCTTCCTCACATAGAGGTGATAAGGCAATTCCAAAAACCATTAAGAAGGGAAAGGTGGATGGATTTTGTGTTACACCCACTGCAAAAAAAACCAACCTTCAGCAGTGAGTCCCAGAGCCCAGGTTTGTTCTCAAGGTCTCAATCTACGAAGCTGAAAGTAGCAGCACATACCTTTCCACTTAGCCTCTCAAGTGGAGTGGACCTGAATGTCGACATGGCAGTTTTATAGCCCTGCGAGCCCCAGTTATCTGACACAGGCCAGCCACAGGTGTTTTACTGAGTGTAGACAAATCCTCACAGCACTACTCCAGGCGGGCTGCATCAATAGAGCTTGAACCCTGGGTCCTGACTTAAGTCAGACTCAGACCCTCCACCTGTTGGGGTCCTGTGACCCTGGAGCTGAGTCCTTGGTTAGTGTGATCAGGCCCACCAGCAGCAATTCCATGCCCCAGGGCAGAACAGTCCCATTCTGCCTCTTCCGCCTATGGCCTCGCCCACAGTCCACCCCCACTTCACTCCAGGCCCCTTCTCCTCTTCTTCCCCTGGAAGGCAAGCGAAAGCTGGGGGATCTGAGCGGATGAGGGGGAGAGGGAAGGATGAGGACAGGGCAGGCCTAGGGTGGAGTGTGGATGAGGCCATGGGCAGAAGGGACCCGGACCTTTCAAAATTTCTGGGCCCTTAGCAGAGCCCCCTTTGCGTCCTCCATGCCTGAGTGTGATTTGTGTGTAGATAAATGGGGGGTTAGGCTTGAGCCTGAGTTCAAACTCTGCTTACGGTGCACTACAGGTTCACTCTAAAACAGTGATGAGGGCTGTGCAGCTATTATGTAAAATACGCTAATCTCATTATAAACACCTCTCACTGCCCCATCTCCACAAGATTGTTATTACCTTTATAGGTTTCTGTCATTAAATACACATTATAACATCTGACAACTGTTCTTCATACAGTGTTAAAAAGTTAGAGGTCTCCTACCATTTTTGTGAATCAATTTCAAACAGAAAAATGCGAGAGACTGGTGGACTTTCTGACCTGGTGATCAGTTGAAAAGGCACATTTCAGCCTGGAAAGCTCATGGCAGCAAAATGATTCTTTCATACTTTTGCCACATGCCCTGAGTCCCAGCACCAGTGCCCTGGGTCTGGCGGGGTCCTGGGGCCCGGCCACCACCAGTGGCCTAGCTCTTGCCGGGGCTGGGGATCCTGCTGCACGGCCACCGCCTGGCTCTGGCTCCCCGGCGTGGCTCAGGATCCAGGGTCCAACACGGAGCCGCCGGCAAGATTGAAATTATGGTAAAAATCAGAACTGTCAGACACATAGATAAATGCAGTCTGTTGGGGAAGAGCCAACGTGGGTTTTGTAAAGGGAAATCATACCTCACCAATCTACTAGAATTTTTTGAGTGGGTTAACAAAGCATGTGGACAAAGGTAATTCAGTAGATAGTGTATTTTGATTTTCAGAAAGCTGTTCACAAGATTCCTCACCAAAGGTTCTTAAGTAAAGTAGTCATGGGATAAGAGAGAAGGTCCCCTCCTGGATCAGTAACTGGTTAAAAGCCAGGAAACAAAGGGTAGGAATAAATAGTCAGTTTTCAGAACGGAGTGAGGTAAATGCCGGTGTCCCCGAGGGACCAAAATTCTTCAACATATTCATAAATTATCTGAAAAATAGGGTAAACAGTGAGGTAGCAAAATTTGCGGATGATAAGACTACTGAAGATAGGTAAGTCCAAACCAGATCGTTAAGAGTAACTGGGCAACAAAATGGCTGTAAAAATTCAATGTTGATAAATATAAAGAAGTTCTGGAAGGGCAGCCTCTTAGTCTAGTTCAGCAAAACACACAAGGAGTACTGTGGCACTTTTAAAGACCAACAAATGTATTTAATGCACAATCTTTCTTGGGATTTCTCAGAGTTGGAATTCATATGCAATTTTAACACCGTTGCCTTGGGCTTAAATAGAGATATATCTTGGCTTTCTTATTACAAAAGGTGATTTGGCATTCTTTTTGCCTTCTCTCTATCTCTACTTCCCCTCCTTCTAATATGGTATCTACACAATTTGAATCTAAACAACTGCTTTGATTTTCTGAAACTGTTTGACCTGAACCTATGACTTACACTTCTTTGCATTTATTTTCCTCCCATTCTGTAAGTTCTCCATCTTCAAGTGTCTGATGAAGTGGGATTTTCTCCCATGAAAGATCATGCAATAAATAAATCTGTTAGTCTTTAAAAGTGCCACAAGACTCCTTTTTGTTTTATTAGGAAATAAATAGATAAATATGATATTGCTGCTGTATAAATCTGTGGTATGTCCACATCTTGAATACTGTGTGCAGATTGGTCGCCCCATCTAAAAAAGAAAGATACATTAGAACTGGAAAAGGTACAGAAAAGGGTAATAAAAATGATTAGGGGTATGGAACAGTTTCCATGTGAGGGGAGGTTAATAAGACTGAAACTTTTCAGCTTGGAAAAGAGACAGTTAAGGGGGGTATGATCAAGGTCTATAAAATCATGATTAGCATGGAGACAGTAAATAGGGAAGTGTTGTTTGCTGCTTCTCATAACCCAAGAATTTATTTCAAGTTTAAGAACTTGAAATTAGGAGGCAGCAGGTTGAAAACAAATATAAGGCAGTATTTCTGTATACAACGCACAGACAACCTGTGGAATTCTTTCCCAGTGGATGATGTTAAGGCCAAGACTATAATGGTGTTTAGAAACAAACTAGGTAGGTTCATCAATGTGTACTAGCGAGGATAGGCAACAGAGTCCTGTGGCACTTTTAAAGACTAACAGATTTATTTATCGCATGAGCTTTCCTGGGAGAAAATCCCACTTCGTCAGACGCTTTGAAGATGGGAAAGTTACAGAATGGGAGGAAATTAAATGCAGGGGAGTGTATGACATAGGATCAGGTCAGGCTGTAACAGCAAATCAAAATAGGTGTTAGGATTCAAACACTGGGGAACAGCACATTTTTCTCTCATTACAACAAGTGATTTGACCTCACCCTCCTCTATGTGCTGTTCCCCAGTGTTTGAATCCTAACACCTATTTTGATTTGCTGTTACAGCCTGACCTGATCCTATGTCATACACTCCCCTGCATTTAATTTCCTCCCATTCTGTAACTTTCCCATCTTCAAAGCGTCTGACGAAGTGGGATTTTCTCCCAGGAAAGCTCATGCGATAAATAAATCTGTTAGTCTTTAAAAGTGCCACAGGACTCTGTTGTCTTTCTACAATAGACTAACACGGCTCCCCCTTTGGAATTAGCGAGGATAGGCATGTATGCAAAATCGTACTCTGAAGTAGCCTTAGCCTCTGTTTCCTAGAAGCTGGGAATGAGTGACAGGATGGATCGTTTGATTATCTGTTCTGTTCTTTCCCTCTGAAGCACATGGCATTGGCCACTACTGGAAGACAGGGTACTGGCCTATATGGACCATTGGTCTGACCCAGTGTGGCTGTTCTTATTCTCCAGCTCTTTTCTTGAGCATTGTGGTTATAAGATTCATTAATAGGGCCAAGAAGTTCCAATCTAGCATGCAATTGACTGATTATGGGGTAATCTGTTTTCCGCATTTTGTAATAAAATAGAAATGAAATCTATTATTGGTGGAAAACGCATCATAAATTCCTTCAGGAGTCATGTAGAGACAGCGTAAAACTTAAAATGAATCTGGAACTGAATGAAAATTGTAGCTGAAACATACTCTCCGTTCCCATTAGGATGAGGAGGAAGGGAAGGGGGAGAGAATGAAAGAGCTGTTCTGCTGTTGGATGTTGGTTGAAGAAACATGTGGAAGAAGTGACTCAAGATAAAAATGACCCTTTGTTTTAGTGGGATAGTCATTTGGATATTTTTAATGCTTGACAATGGATGCACTAACTTAATGGCTTTCTTTTTAGAAAAGAAGCTGATAGAATTTGAGACATAAATGACACTGCCCAGAGTTAGGCCTGTGTAAAATCGCCCTCCTCACCCTTTAACTATTCCAGGAGCAGGAACCCTCTCCTGTTCTAGTAACCGTCTCACTTAACTAATTGCCAGTGAGAGCTGTTGATTATTTTTGTGATTGGCATCGTTATCCACAAGGGATATAATCTGCTACATAAATTATTAGTGAGGATGGAATGTGAGTATATGACACGTTCTTCGGAGGTTTTGCTCAACTTGAACTGGCTTTATCTTTGGGAGCTTTGCCTCTGACTCAGGTGAAGGAACTGACTGAAACATTTGCTTGCAGCATATTTCCTCTGCAAGAGTTGGCATGGGACAGCCAGGAGGGGCTTTGTTTATGTTCTGTCCCATTACAGTTGCTCTGTAAGATCAAAATACCATATGAGCTAGGATAGTTCCTCTGGTCTGGCGCTAAGGTGTAGGAGTGTTGATCCTATAACTGGTATGTGCAGAGAAGCAGAAATACAAGGTTGTTACTTTTCCCTCGAGGAGTAGAGTAAAGAAATGATTGCCTTGTACTAATACAGCAGTGAGCATCCAGAGAACGCCAGGTAAGTTGGGTTGCAAAGTGTCTTTGTATGTTTAGCTGCCTTTACCCTTTTGCTTCGAGCACTCATGCCGATTTCTCTCTTTGCAGTGCACCTTTTGACAGGATTGCAGAGATAAACTTCAACATAGATGCGGATGATGACAGTGTAAGTGGGGGTTTTGGATATTTATTGAACAGGACTGAGTGCAGCAGATCAGATGCAGCCATTTCCATCTTGCTGTATTTTATTTATGGAGTAAAGAAAAAAGATGCCCCAGAACCTATCTCCAAGCAAGGGTATTAAAATCACCTTGCTTTAAGTCTCCTGCTCTTTCAGTCTACTCTTGCGTCATCTAGCTCTAAGACGCCATCACAGCACTGGCCATTGGTGCTGAAAGGTGTGCCTTCATCTTCCCTAGCAAACGCCCTACGAACCTGCCACTTTCCATCTGTTGAATAGGATTAGAAGTTGGTGACTAAAGATACTAGAGAGCTGATTCCCTATAGGCCCAAGTATTACCACCCCACCCTTTGTCTCTCCGTCAGAGTGCGCTGAGTCAGCACCTGACGTGGGGGCTGGACAGTGGTGCAGGTAAAGAGTCCTCCATGCCTGTTTCCTGACAAAATCTGTTCCCTTCAGAACTGAGGGCATTTGATTTCCTTAGTCTTAAAAATGCTTCCTTCCACTGCGTCCCTTCCAATGAGTTTGTTCTCCCCTCTTCTCTTTTGGCAACCATTCCCTGCAACATTTCTCAGATGCAAAAATTCATTGTGTTTTGCTTGAAACTGCAAACTAAACCCTGCAGCCACAAATAGCATTCAGTTTGCTTAGCTGTTTTTTTCCTAACTGGAGAGAGGGTTTTTTGGTGGTGAAATTTCACTACAGCTCTTGATAATAACAGAACATCATCTCATAACTGACACACACTTAGAACCTTGTATTCAAAGATCCCAGGGGACTCAGTGAACTTGGCAAACGTCACAAATTGCGTATGTTCAGAAATATGTGTGACTTCACCAGCCATTGAAACGCAGCCACTGCAGGGATGGAAAATCTGTGTGTTGGACAGGGCAAGAGTTCAGGAATATCTTATGCGTTAGAATGACAGTGTGCTTTAAGCAGGAAGTATGTAAATACTCAATTAAAAATTTAGCCTGAACACTGAAATTACATTTTGGGAATCAGTGGACTGTATCCAGGACCTCATCGCCTTGTTCTCAAAATTGCAAGCTGGGGAATTTGTGGGTGAGTGGTTTGCTTTGTGGGAAATGTCTCTGAGACGGTGGTCCCTGGGCAGAGACGCCTCCTTACCACTGTGGGTGAAGGGGAGAGACTTGTATCACACAATGACTATGAAGCAGGCCAGGTGGTGATGGCCTTATCTCTTATTTAGCCTCTTCTGGACTTCTTGCCTCCGGCACACCAATCTTCTGTCTGACTCCTGGCCCTTCCATTCTGACTTTTCCCTGTGCCTTATCTTGAGCGAGTGAAGTGAAAAGTGTGTATACACCTTCCGGGGGCTAGGTGCATAGAGACGCTGTGCTTTCTTTGTGAACTCGGCTCTGCTCCAGCATTTTCATTGCTTCTCCCCCGAAATCTACAGAACCTGATTTCTATTGAAATTTGTTTTAGCCCAATGCATCCCTCTTTGAGGCTTGCTGCAGTGAACGGATCCAACAGTTTGATGACAAAGAGGAGGAGGAAGATATCTGGGAGGAGAAAGAAATAACCTATGCAAGCCAAGTCAAATCAAGAACACGGTAAGGTGAAAGCAGAAGTCTGTCTTTTTTCTCTGAATACTACCAGGTGGTATATTCCAATTCACTGCTCCTTATAGCTGTGTGCTTTGGAGGCCATCTCTGGTATAGAGCCAAGGGCTGCAGAGAGATTGTTTGTCCTGAACTTAGGGCGAGACAAATGAGGCAGGCTTGAGGGCATGTAATAATGATGGAAATGCTACGGGACACAGCCACTTGTGGAGGAGAGAAACTACCTTTATTTGAAGAATTTTTAGAAGCCAGTCTCACCTCGCAGAAACTGAGTGCGAAGCCATGCCCTGTTACAGAGGATGAGGGGGCTTTTGGGTAAGGTAGGAGATAGTTTTCTTTAAATTGTGAAAAAAGATGAAAATGTTTGTTTTGGTGAGAATTAGGGCCCTTATATGGCTTGTAGCTGGTAAAGCAGGGCTCAGCAAAACCCGGGAACCAGGTCACCATGGCAACCAGTGTTTGTTGTCTGACTCCTAGCTCTGCCATGGAGTGCCTCTGGTGATCAAAAATAAAATTGCTGGCACCTAGCTGGGAGCCAATTTTGTCGAGCCCCATGGTACAGTAATGAATTTGTGATTCATCTCTTTGATTTATTCATAAGTTCTTCTATAATTGCAATTTTAAAAGCTGTTGTTGCCTGTGTGCTATATTTTGGACATAAATACAGTAGAGGATTTCAGTCTCTCAGCGGTCAGTTCCAGCACTTTATCAGCTGTGAACTCAAGTTTAAAAAACCCCAAACCCTAATTGGATGTTTGCGACCATTCTCATGCCACTGAGAATCAGCCTTTCAGTTAAAATCAGTGGTGCACATTGTAACACTGGCTAGTTTGATAACTTTAACTTTCCAAGAGGTAGATGAGGCTAACTTCCAAATCTAGTTGTCTGTGTTTTTATTAATGCTCATTTGTAATTCCAATTTTGTTTATCCTTCGTTGACTCATTCTCTTTCTTGTCTCTTACCAGTCTGCATTATCATACATCTCATATTTTCAACCAGTGCAGTATCGAAAGTGTAACTGAGTAAAATCACAGTGTGTGTTAGCACTTGGTGTGTCTACAGGGGAGTTTTTGTTTATAAATAACAAGTACAGACTCTCTTGTCCAACTCATATTTTCACAAAAATCTTAGTGAAGAAAGTTGGCTTGTACCACAGAAGATGGACATTTTAATTGAATTAGGCTGCCTTCTCCTTTTTGTGTACAACGTCGAAATGAAAAGTCAATAATATGTAGCTTCTGCCAGTAGAAGGAAAATTGTGTCTGTGCAGTAGTAAAGTTACAATTCACATATGATTGGATAAGAAAATTAGACTTTTAGTGATCATGTGAAAATTTAATTTTTTTACTTATCTTGAAAATGCTTGTATTTGTAAACCGAAATATGAAAGAATCTTTGTGTGTTAGTGTTTTATATTCTCAGGGGGTAATGCAGAGATTAGCTAGTTTAGCCCACCTATCCCTTCCCCCCTCATTTTGGAAGTAGGGAAAATATGGCAGAGTAATTTAGTGACTTGAATATATTTCTATTTAATTACAGTGAATCACATTTTGTACAATGTATGCTGTGATCTCCATGAAAAAGCTGCCCTCCCTTTAGTATTGTTTTCTTTTTCTATTCTCATCTTTTCCTCCCACCCACTTCCGTACTTTGGTCTCTTGTCTTTTCTGTTATGTTTTATTTAGGTTGCATGCTCCTCAGGGAAAGACTGTCTTTTTACGTGCCTGAGCAGTGCTGTACACACCTGTGTGCTATTGTGACTAATTGATTTATGAGAAATGATTAAGGATTGTTTGTATGGCTTTACTTATTAATGGCTTAGGAGGGATTCTGTACTGTTTTACTGGGAAATTATGGGAAAGAACTAGAAAATAGAAAATTTAGGCTGAATGTTGGGCAGAAATTCTTGAAGGACATTTATTAAAATAAGGAATATCTCCCGTAGGAAGGGTAGGAAGCCTGGTCATTTAGCCTATCAAAAACTACCCTAATCGAAGCACTAAAAGAAACAGTTTTTAAAGAACAATCTTGCGTTGCCCCCTTTTTATCCCTCCCGGTGGAAGTACAACTTAGGGCGTGGACTACATGGCTTACTGCAATAGAACCTCAGAGTGACGAACACCAAAGTTACAAACTGGCCAGTCAAAGATTCATAAAAGAGGGTTGGAAGGGACCTCGTGAGCTTATCTGGAAGTGTGCAATCAGGCTGCAGCAGACCGACACCCTCTCTCTCTCCCCCCCCTCCCCCTCCCAAGCAGCAGTGGTAAATATAGCACTGTACTGTGTTGTGTAAACTTCTAAAGAAAAGCAGGGGGGGAGTTGGTTTTTTTTGTTTAAAATTGAAGGTAAGGAAACTGTTTCTGTGCTTGTTTCATTTAAATAAAGATGGTTAAAAACCTCATGTTTCTTCTGTGTAGTAAACTTTCAAAGCTGTATTAAGTCAATGTTCAGTTGTAAACTTTTGAAAGAACTGTAATTTTTTTTTTTAGAGTTACAAACATTTCAGAGTTATTAACAACCTCCATATCTAAGGTGTTTGTAACTCTAAGGTTCTCCTGCAGGTCTTTCTAACTCTTACTTCTACACCTCAGGTTTGGAGTGTCTCAGACCTCAGAAAGTTCTTCAAAAAGTGATCTGGAGAATGGGGATCATGATGGCAGTGTGGACTCAGAAGAGGATGAGGAAACAGAAGAACAGTCAATACCTCCCACAGAGATCACCAACAAGAATAATTCTTCTGAGCACAAAGACTCTGATTCTACTGAAGGTAATAAGTTCAACATACCATTGTAATGAAGTCCTCAGAAACATGTCTCAGGCAGGCTTTCCTGGAGATCTACCACATGGCTATATGGATAGCCACCTGCAAGCCATTGGACTACCGAAGCCACTCTGTAATATAGCCTCTGCAACCGAGAAGTAAAATGCCCTTTGTAAATTTGCATCTGCTGAATCCTGCCTTAAAAATGTTGGATGGATTAGATCCTGCAGGTGCAGAGAGCTAAAGTTCTGAAAGATTGCAGTGTACAGTTTCAGTTACGTGTCTGGATCAAAGCAGGGTGTAACTGCCGTAACAGTCTCAATTTTTACTAAAAACCAACAAAGAAGATATTAATGAGAGGACTCCAGTGCTAACCCCCAGGATATTTTTCAAGGATTCTATGAAAAGCAAAACTAAATATATTCAGACACAACCTTCCTTCCTCCTCCTCCTCCTCCTTTTCGCTTGCTTAAACCCACACTGGCAGAGCCTGGGGCCGGTTCTATTCAACATCTTCATTAATGGTCTTGATGATGGGATAGACTGCGTGCTTAGTAAGTTTGCGGATGACACCAAGTTGGGGGGAATGGTAGATACTCTGGAGGGCAGGGACAGGATCCAGGGAGACTTGGACAAATTGGAACACTGGGCCGAAAGAAACCTCATGAGGTTCAACAAGACAAGTGCAAAGTCCTGCACTTAGGACAGAAAAATCCCATGCACTGCTACAGGCTTGGGACCGATCGGCTAAGTAGCAGCGCTGTAGAAAAGGACCTGGGGGTTATGGTGGACGGGAAGATGAATATGAGTCAACAGTGTGCCCTTGTTGCGAAAAAGGCCAATGGCATATTAGGCTGCATCAATAGGAGTATTGCCAGCAGATCGAGGGATGTGATAATTCCCCTCTATTCGACACTGGTGAGGCCGCATCTGGAATACTGTGTCCAGTTTTGGGCTCCCCACTACAGAAAGGATGTGGACAAATTAGAAAGAGTCCAGTGGAGGGCAACAAAAATGATTAGGGGGCTGGGGCACATGACTTACGAGGAGAGACTGAAGGAACTAGGCTTATGTAGTCTACAGAAGAGAAGACTGAGGGGAGATTTGATAGTAACCTTCAACTACTTGAAGGGTTGCTCCAAAGAGGAGGAAGCTAGGCTGTTCTCGAGGGTAACAGAGGACAGAACAAGGAGCAATGGTTTCAAATTACAGCTGGGGAGGTCAAGGTTGGATATTAGGAAAAACTTTCTCACTAGGAGGGTGGTGAAGCATTGGAATGGGTTACCTAGGGAGGTGGTAGAATCTCCATCTTTGGAGATTTTTAAGGCTCGGTTAGACAAAACCCTGGCTGGGGTGATTTAGGGGGAGTGGTCCTGCTTTTTAGCAGGGGTTTGGACTAGAGGATCTCGTGAGGTCCCTTCCAACCCTATTATTCTATGATTCTATGAAAGTGTGTACACATGAGCTTCGCCCTGAGTAACATAGAAATAATGTCGTGTAGTGCTTGCCACGGGAAGTGAAACTGAGGATAAACAAGAGTAAAACTGACTATACACAGGGTGCTGTCAGTTGCTCAAAGTAAATAGACTGAAATAAAGGGAGAGAAGTTTTCTGAAAACTTTTCTGCTATATTGATCTTCAGTGTTACTTGTGTCTAGAGTACAAAATTTACAGATAGAAATGTTACTTTTTTGAAGCTGGTGTTGCTGCATGAGTGCAAATCTGCTCCTGTAAAAAGAAAACCTTATTATTTCCATTACCTTCTGTGGTATCACAAAAAGACAGATATTTCCAGGCTATCCTGAGAGGGACAGCTACAGCCAGGCCACCTTAATAAAGAATATTTATACAACAGGCCTGCGTGGACAGCAGGCATTGGTGCAATTGCCTTTTATTTCTAGAACCCAGGTTCAGGTATTGGTGTAGTTCATTATTGCATACAAGTTTGGTGGATCTCCCCTAGTCTGTGCATGGTTCTCAACTGTTGATTGATTTGGCGCTACAGACCTTATCTTGGTAGATAATACATTGCAGCTCAGGAACGAAATCACTCCTAGAACTGTGTGTCTGAAACTATAGAGCTAGAAGGATGGTCTAGTAGATAAAGCACTGGACTGGGACTCAGGAAATCTGGATTAAATCCCTGGCTCTGTTAATTGACCACCAATGTGACCTTAGGTCAACTACCCAGTACACCAGTTCTCCCTTTGTAAAAAGGGGGTAATAGCACTTCTCTATCTTTTAGGGACATTGTAAAGTGAAATCCATCGATGATTGATGCACTCAGATGCTGTGGTGATGAGGCCATATCAGTATCTAGATGGACAGAAACTTGTGCAAATCTTGGTGCTGCAAACTGTATGCCTGCAGCTAGTTCATTACAAATACAGAATTTTATAAACCCATCTTTCTTAATTAGTGCTCTCCTGTTGGGGGGTTACCATATTTGTCAGAGAAACCAATTTTCAGATAATCACTAAATTACTTGATTTCTTTCAACCGCACAAGACACACTGACTGTTCTCCAATGGCTTCCTATTGCACAAGCTTTGTTTTTACCTCTAGGAATTTTCTCCTCACTGACTTTCTTTGTGAAGGCCTAAGATTGCCCAACATTTTAGGAACTATTGTTTATCTTTATGCCTTCAGGATCTGGGTGGACAGCTGTGTTTGAGCCAGTGAATTCAAAGCCCCCTGCACCCTGTGTGGCCATGGACGTTGGATCAAGCGTGTGGGATTCAGCAGCAGCAGAGACAGCAGCTCCAGAGGGAAAAGGATGGGCGAAGTTTACAGACTTTCAACCCTTTTGCTGGTAAATGAAGCATAAATACCAATAGTTTCTCCATAACTTTTGACTGAAGGAATGTTTGGGGTATAGTTATGTGGAATAAATGGCTAGGCCTCAGTGCTGTAGTCTTTCTCGTCTTTTCTCTAAATACTGTCTCTGTGGATTCTGGACCAGTACTCACCCCTTTGTTTACAGTGATTGAAATCAGTGGTATCCAGTCCAGATCCCATTCTGTTATGGTACTGGTATGTTGTCACTGTTGTGAGGCTCTGATTATATTGTAAGTTATGATGGTTGCTTGTAACAACTTCTTCTGGACCAGAGCAGCTGTGGCTCATTCTCAGGTCTCTTCTTTTCTAGCTCAGAATCAGGTCCCCGATGTAGTTCTCCTGTGGATACAGACAGCAGTGATTCAGAGGCAAATCCCAAGCAGAGTCAGGACAAGAACTGTAAGTGGGAATAATGTTTCGAAACGTGAAGGGTTCCTTTGCATCTTTAACCATTTTGATATTGCCTCGCTTCCCAGGTTTGTGGGGCAAGGTTTCTGTCCGGTTCTTTCTCCCAGATGTTGCTTAGGCATATCAGTGCTTCCAAAGATGGGTTTAGCCCCCTAACGAAACACTAAGAAATGCTGCTACTTTGCAGGGACTGACTTCTCATCAGTAATGAAGTGGTCACTTGAATGTTTATAGGACATGGTTAAATTGCTGAGACCCCACATTTGCACCTTGGAAGTACTATGCTGCAGTAGCAAATGCCTTCCTGCTTCTTTCCAAGTGTTTCTTTATGAAATCAGTGATGTAGAATTGTAACACCACAAAGTGTTCTCAGGGCTCCTGGACTCCAATCTGAATGAGAGGACGAAGGTAGTGGCAGAAGAGACTAGAGCACTGATGTTGGTGTCTTTAAGAATAGATTAATGAACTGATCTGGACCTTATCCCAGAACGAAGCTGAAAGGCTTTGAAATTTTAGTACAACTTCTTGAAAATCCATTCACACTCCTCTGTGTTCCATACTGTAATCTGATGCCAGAAGTGGAAATGCCAAACCACAGCAAGAGAGGCCATCCTTGCTGTGTTTCTAAGGTAGAGCCAGAAAGTGCTGGAAATCTAGTAATGATAAACATTTAAACCTTTGACATTTTTGTAGTGCAGCCAATGCCAGTTTAGAGCTTGAATCTCCTCTCAGCCTAAAAGAATCCCTCTATGCGCTTTGGTTTCCCGGTCCTCAAACTGATCTTGATAGTATCAACAAACCGACCTCAAGACATTAATAAACCCAAGAGCATCAAATCAAGAAACTCCTAGTTGCATTTTCATCTTACATCAAACCAGAGTTTTAAGAATCAATAATAGAGACAAAAATTGGTCTCAACCTTGCCACAGTTCCAAATGTTAAGGATATTAAAGGTATCTATGAAAATCAGGGTAGATTTCCAGTGCCTCCTATTCCCACCCATGCTTTTGGCTGTGTGGTAATCCTGTGACAAATCTGTTCTTTGAATATGGGTCAGTGGGAATCCCACGGTGGATGCACATGAGTCTGGATTCTTTTCGACAGAGACAATACACACACCGTGTGCTTCTCCTCTTCCAATGAGAGGGCATAAAGAATGGATTGGCTGCAACCCTCCCTTAGTTCCCTCTGGCCACCTGTGGCAGTGAATTGCAGCTCTACAAGTGCCTGACTGCGACTCTCTTCAGGGACCTTGAACCAGTTTTTTCAACCCGCTTAGTGAAAAATTCTCTCTTCACATGTTTTCCCTAAAGGATATTCCTTTTTTAAAAAAAAAATCGATAACTCCCATGTGCAGTGGGACAAAGGACTTTGTGCTAAGCTCCGTATCTCATGATGAAGTCAGAGCCCTCCAGGTGCAACCCTGCTTCCTTCAATGGACTGATCTCCATCAAGGATGGAGACAGCTGATGCCGTTTCTACCTAGGAGATTGTTACATTCTGGGTAAGTGTGAGTCCTTTTTTCGCAGGACCCACAAGTCCAGGGACATGTTGCTTAAGTCACAGTCCTTTTAGCAGCCTGTAGAGGTAGATAGAGATAAATGGTTCTGACCAGAGAGGGTGCATAACCCATTATCAGACACTACCGAGCACTCTTCATGTTCCGAGATAGGGCAGTGGAAAGACAGTGAAAAGGACACCACCACTCATGGGGACATCTCATCATCGGTGAATTCTCCAGCATGTCAGACCTCAGTGTCAGCAACCTCTGTGCTCATCCCTTTGGCGCAGGCAGTTCTGGTGCTAACAACTCAGGTAGCAAAGTTGGTGCCCGGGCCTTCTCATAAATGGTATACTGATGTGCATAGCTTGTCCAAGCATGAGCAGAGTTCCAGAACCGAGGGAAGACACGGGACACCACGCCAAGAGACAATCCCCTAAGCAGCGGAGCAGAGCAGGAGACCTGGCATGGATCCCAGTGCTGATCCCCATGACGGAGTTGAGCAAGGGCCTCAGATGTCCATGTCACCCCTGGAGCTGTTCTTACCAAAGAGGTGGCCAGCAGCCTAGCATCGCTTAGAAGTGCCCTTCAATTAAGCAAGAGATTCCTCCTTAACATTGCCAACACGTTCCTTCTCACCAGCACTCAGCAGAGATTCCCTCTCCCCTGTCATTGGAGTTATTAAAGAGCTCCCATTCTGAGAGCTGCCCCAACTGGCATGGGAGTGGCACGGTCCAGCCAGTCCCAACTGGGCCATTACTCATACAATAGACCTTATTCACCTTACTGGGGGTTGTCCTTCCACATGTGGAGCGGCAGCTCTCCTTGTTGCGTGTCTGGAAAAAGAGGATCCTGTTTCCCAGGGGCTTTTCTGGATAGGCCACTGCATAAGAACAGGTCATGGGCCCACAAGAATAGGAGATGATAGAGGGACAACAACAATTCCCACATCCCAAGGAATCCTCCTCATTGCTGAGTGAGGCAGTAACAGCAGGACCTACCCCAGCAGTAGATGACTTGAAAGCCTTCCATGACCACCGGCCCTGGACATCAGAGCGGAGAGTCTTGCCAAATGCCTCGTGGTGGCAGCAACACATATCAGAAGAATATTGGCATTCTTGTGTGTGTATGATCAGGGTGTGACTCAGCAGGAGGCTGCGATGCACCTAAAACATATCCTCTCTCTGTTCTCTCAGCTGACCCTGCCAGTGAACTCTGAAAAATCATCTTATCTCATCACAGGTGATAGCCTTTGAGAAGTCCTGGTCCGTTCTAGTTCACCGGGAGCGTACCTATCTAGAGACAGGTGCCTGCTGTGGCGATTGTTGGTGTGGGATAGACATGTCTGTATGGTTGTCAGGTTTCAGTGTGAGGCTCCTAGGACATGGGTCAATGAGCGAGTATAAGACGCAGCTTGCCAGTCTTCACCCGAAATCACTCCATTCTGGCTCAGGTCCGTCCTTTCCTCTGCCAAGCACCAGATGAACAAAAAGGTAGCGATTCCCCCTCACTTTGTCACTGAACTGAGCTGGTGGGAGGAACTCCGAAGTGTTCATGGAGTACTATTCTTTATCCCCTCTCCGACAAAGACTTAAATGACAGATATATCAGGTACAGACTGAGGAGCCTGAATCACCTACTAGTACAGGGGATGTAGTTCCCAGAGGACATCAGACAGGCCGTCTTATCTGTTCTTCTCAGCTCCGCAGTGCAAAGGCTGATGGACTACATACACAGAGAGAGGCACATGCTCCTGTCTCCTTTGTCTGGATGCCGCCAGGCACTGGACGCGGTGCCACCGGCATGGGATACACCTGGAGGCTCTTTGACACCAGTCTCCATTGCTTTGCAACCATCTTTCACTTCAGGCCTGACAAACTCACCACACCAAATATATCTGAAAAGATTTTTTTCCAGAAAGAGTAACACATAATTTGTCTTCAGAAGCTTGTAACTTGTTAGAATTCCCAATCATTGCAAGTGTATGTACAGATAATCTCTGAGAAATAATGTATTTATACTAAAAGCTTGCTTTATGCACTTGGAGTAGAAATGAGTCACCAGGAGCTAATGTGTTCTGTAGTGGCCCAGTTGGGTAAGGGGGTGTGTGGCTGATGAGGTGATGCGCAAGGCTAAACTACTGAGCCTTGCACTATGAAAGGGAAAGCACCAGAAGCAAGGACAAACTATCAAAGTCACTTAAAGGTGGAAGAGAAACTTTCCAAGAAGACGGGGGCCTGCCTGTCCGTAAATAGGAACTGGTGATTGTTATCAATATAACACAGAGAAGGGAGAAGCACTCTTTATCCATTCACTGAGGAAAATCCCGTGCGAACAGAGCTGCTTTCACAAATCTTTGGATTCTAGTTCTTGAGAACCAACCAGCTCTGCAGCAGACATATCTTGGGGGGGAAGGGGAGGAGTCTACTTTATGAGTTAGGGAAGGTGACGGCTGAGAAGTGTCTATCCAGGTTCACATATTATGATTCTGTTTTGTATTGTAACCATTTTTCTCACTACTCTCTTATTTCTGGTTAAATTCTTTATTCTATCTCAAACTTTCTCCTGTTTCATTATAGTGCTCAGTGCTGTGTGCTTTACAGAAATGGTGATTTAAGGTAGAACTGGTAAACTGGGGTAAACTGGACCTTTGGGGACAGAGGATCTGGAATTTCTATGGCTCAATGGCTAGATGTCATGGGAAGTGATTCAGAGGGACCTGGGAATCGGGGTGCATCTACTGTTAACCTGCTGTTAAGTGAAGCTAGGGCTGGCCTAAGTCCAGAGAAGAGTGCTCGAGTGACGAAAAGACTGGTCGTGTCAGGAGGCTGAAACTGCCGCTGCAAGAAAGACTCCTCTGGAGAGGAAAGGGAGGTAACATGATGACTGTCGGTGCTCGGTGTCCCGAGAACCATTGCACTCTTCCCCTTCCGGCTGTCAGTAACACACGGGATTTCCTGAGCAAACAACCGACCACCACTCAGGAGTGGTCCTTGTGGAAGTTTGTCATAGCACCGATGTCCCCGTGTCGGGGAAACCCAGTGATTGACATGTTGGCTGTCATCATTGGTGCCAAATGCCAGAAATTTTGTTCTAAAGTGAGCATGAATGTGCAGCTGTTACTGGACACCTTCTTTCTGCTGTAGTCCATGGCCTCTTGTATCCTTTCTACTGACTGCCCTGAGTCCCAGCGTGGCTTCCAAAATCAAGAGAGAGCGCTATAATTGTTCTTGTAGCTCCATACTGGACATGATAGTTCTGGCTGATGCCATGGTGCAAATATCTGCCTGGCCTTTCATTCAGCTCTCACACTGTCCAGACCTTTTCTCTTCACAACATGGCCAGATACTCCATCCAGACCTGAAGTCATGGTTGTTGCTGGTTCATCACCATGGACAAAGTGTCTGCTCACAGATCCAGGAAATCCTCATACAAAGCAGGAAAGCAAGTACCAGAAGAACATATATTCATATAAATGAAAAAGATTTTCCAAACGGGCAGCCCAAGATAGTCTGGACCCAGCCCAGCCCCTCGATATGACATGTACTGAACTACTTACTGCATTTCAAACAGGCCAGACTCTTGGTTTGCTATGTTTAGGCCCACCTTGTTCTGACTTCAGCTTGGCATCTGCCTGTACGGTCATTCTTGGCCTTCTCTCATCCCAGGGTATGAAAGTGTCTCCAAGGGCCTTTACCCACAGCCAGAGAACCACCCTTGCCTGAGACCTCAGTCTAGTCCTGTGACTCAAGGAGCCTCCATTTAAACTCCGGTCAGGCTGTGTACTGCGCTGCCTTACTCCGAAAGCAGTCTTCCAGGTGGTCATTACTTTGGCCAGGAAAATGATTGAGCTTCAGTACGACATTCCATACAGTCAGTGTGGGGCTGCAGCCACACCTGAAGTGCATTCCTACGGTGGTCTGGGAATTTCATCTAAATCTGTCAGTCATCCTGCCTGTTTTCACCCTAGAACCACACTTGGCGCAGGGAGAAAAGACATTACACACACTTGATTATCTAGGACCATGCTTTATGTTGACAGGATCAAATCATTCACACTGGTTCCCTGTCTTTCCATAGAGACAGCTGGGTCTTCTAATGGTCATGCCACCTCTTCAGAGAGGGCATCAAAATGATGAACACGCTGTGACTAGGTGTGTACCTCTCGGGTTCAGTCCACCGGAGATCAAGTAGCATCCTTTATCTGCTTCACAAATGTGTGCATTGACTTTGGTCAAACATTTTGCATTGGATTCTGTTGCTAGAGCAGATACCATGCTCAAGAGAGCTGTGCTGCATTCTGTTTGATCCTCTGTAACCCGTTCGGAGGGGATACTGTTTGCCAGTCACCAAAGAGAGATCCACACAGATGCCACCTGAAGAAGACAGATCAGTTACTTACTCTACAGTAACTGTTTCCTTGAGATGCTGATGTCAGTGTGGATCCCACGACTCGTCCTCCATCTCCACTTTGAGACCTCAGCTACACAGGCTTTGGATTGTGAGGGCCTGAGGAATGGTTGTGGCTGCTCCACCCTTATGTCCTTGCATGGGAACACAAGGAGGCACAGGGTGTGTGCGCAGCCCCGATGGATGCTACTGTGTAAAAAAAATAATCCTCACGCTTGTGAGGCACAAGTCTGCCTGTGGTGGGATCCGTACTGACAGCCGCATTTCAAAGAATCACAGCTGCTGTAGGGTAAGTAGCTGTTCTGTTTAGCTGAACATATCTGGATTTTACTTAAGTTTTAGCTGTTTTTCCTGTTTCTGTTTTTCACCTAACTTATTTACTCTTTCTTTGCAGTCAGCGCTGCCTCACCCTGTGTGTGGAATGTCTGCGTGCCCAGGAAGGCACCTCTGGTGGCTTCAGACAGCAGCTCATCTGGAGGCTCAGACAGTGAGGAAGAGGAGGATAAAGCTGATATCGTCACAGAAACCATCAGTACAGGTTCGGGCCAGGAAACCATCAAACTGACCATGGATGCTAAGAACGAGAAGGCTGTGTTCACCAGGTGCGAAAGAAATCAGCTGGGAATGGGGTAGTTATGGCCATGAGGGTTTTGTGACACGTAGTCTGAACCCAAATCTGGCATAAGACAATTGGCATCCACTGCTGATTTAAAATCATGTGTAAAGCTCTAATGGGATTTGCGGCCTGTTCATGAAAACAAGGTAAACACACACGTGTGGGGACATCCTGGCACTAAAGATTAATGAACTAGCTTTTTATTTTCTGAGCAGTGGATTCTGAATGTTGACCATAGGCAGTTTTCTTAAGATGCTCTATGGCCTTCCTGGGTGCTGATCATTAAAATATTTATTCCTGCTACACAGATGCCATCTCGGTTCCCAGGTGAAAATGTGGGACCCGCAGAGCTACCACATAACCATATCAGCTCACCTGAGGAGTAGGAGTGGAATAGCGGTAGGGTGAGATCCGCTAACAGGCCATGTGAGGCTGTGTGTTAGGAGTAACCCAGAGTATTACGATTGACATGGAGCTGCGTCCCACAGAGGTGCTGGGCAGGAGGGTTTGAAATGGCTCAAGTTATTCTGGTTTTCTCATTTTCGGCAGCAGTAAATTCACTCATAAATGGTAAGAAGCCCTGAGCTGCAGAATTAGAGAATATGACATTGCAAGTCCCAAGGTTTTTAATAATTTATGAACAGCATCTTTGGAAGAGCCCTGAAGTACCCATCCTCTATAAAGCTTTACCATAGGACATCTCCGGAAAGAGGGTGCATTTCACAAGTTTGTAGTTCTTTAAAGGGGAATAGACAAAAGAGGGTAAAGTTTTGAAATTTTAACTGGGGTACCCAATATTCTGGAAAGCTTCTAGGAGCAGATATTCCCCCAGTGTATGTAATGTGACAATTCACTCTCTTTTGGGGATGGTCAGTCTGAGGAGCCTGGCTCACCTATTCCCAGCGAACACTGGCTTGGGAATAAGAAAAAGTGGCTCATAAAATAGAGCTGCTGCTAAAGTGACATGGTTGTAAAACAAAGCGAAATTGCTGGAGAAAATAAAACACTGAGAGATCTTGGTTGATCCAATCTGAGTTGAGTTTTTTATAATCTGAAAATTTTTGAGTTTGTGTCAGCCCAGGCTGCCTTTTCTGCTGCAGACTTGAAATAAAAGTCTGATGCACAGAATTTCATTGCTGACAAGGATTGCTGCTTGGATAAAAGGGACAAATTTCCATGCCCAGAGATGACATGGCCCAGCAGAAACCAGGGTGAAGAAATTAAAGGTGGTCAAATGTTGCTGACTGAGAAATATGGAGTAGTAACTCCCTCTGCTGTTCATAATACACTTGGCTCTTTTTCCATGTCCATTAAAAAAATAAAATATTTGGAACATACTGCAGCAACTCAGCTCTCTCTTCCAAACGTATTTTTTCATCTCTGAACCTATGGCATTTACAGCCAGAGTTGTGCTCTAAATTTAACTGTCTGCCTTGGTTCAATTTAACACAGCAGCCATGCAAATCCTGTTTGGCATTTTGCTTGACTTTTACATTAGCTTCCCAGCAGATTGGGAAAAGGGCATCCTTATTTTGATGAGCTAGATCTGTTTTTTGTGCATGCCACTGCTAAGTCTAAACATCGTAATTTAAAATGAATACTTTTTAGGAATAAGTCTCTCACTTAGGTAAGTACAGTTGTAATTTTAACTAAAATGACAAGGTTTCCAGATCCCGTTTTATGCTTAGGATTGTGGCTGTGTTCAACTAATCCTGTTTTTGCAACTAAAGCAAATATTCGGATAACCACAATCCCCACTATAAAAGTGTGATAGCTTTAATACAGCCATAATCTGAACCAGAAGTAGAAACAAATGGCTGCTGGCGAAAGACAGAAACCTTTAATTTAGATTGTGGCCTGAGATGTATTTCGCTATTTCAGAACTACCTAGCCAAGTGAAACGTCTCATACAGTGTGGAATACCTTATTGACACTGTGTGATGTTCCCCGCCCAGAATCTGGTCTGGTGTGCGGCTGTGCCTCCACTATTGCCCACTCCTAGATCCTGATTCACCCCACTTTGCTAGGTGGACCACCACTCCTGTGTCGGTCCACACCAGCCTCCTGAGTGTAATCAGTCTCAGGCACTGTACAGACACTCAAGGGGCGGACCCCAGCGAGCACCCCCAGATACTACATCGGCAATTTCCGTCCTACAGGAATCGGGACCCTTCCCAAATCACTGTAGACTCAAAGGCTCCAGTTCGCCCATTTATCAAAGAAATGAGAATGCCTTAGCCTTGCCCTCTCATACCCTCTAAAGTTCACACAGCTTTAGATGAAACAAACACTAGTTGATTGATTAGAACGTGATTGTAAATGAGTATATAGCAAATCAATGCACAATCATTCAATAAAGCGGTCAGGAGTTATCACAAGAAATTAAAGATATAAAACACATCCTACCCTAACATCAGTGTTTACTCTCACTCTTCAGCTTATTCTCATCATTCTGACCCACAAGACTGGCTGCTGGTGGTGTTCGGCCAGTCTTGGCCCTCCTTGCCATGTGGATAGGTTTAGTCTCTTGGAGTTGTTTTCAAGATGGTGTTTTTTCTGGCCTAAAGCCCTCCAGAGTTCAAAGTGTCTGTATTGGTTTACAAACCCCTCTCAGCCCTCCTTCTTCCTCAACCGAGGTGATTTTCTTTGCTCCGCCTGAGTCAAGGGGCTCAATTTGCATTGTCTTTGTCATGTACCACTGCAGCCTCTGTGCTGAGAATTAGCCCTGAATCATGTACAATACCTAGAAACATGTTTCACATCTGTACACATAAATGATGCTGCAGGAAACATGACACTGTAACAATTGAGTATGTTACGTGCATTCATAAAGAAACCCCTTGAATGGCATAATTGGCATCAAACCGTACAATTGCATTGCAGAAGTAAACAGAAAAGTTACACAGATCATACCCTAGGGGTACACTTTCTAAAAGTCATTCTGCTTTTCTCTTCTATTTCCCATAACAAAATCATATAAATAGAAATCTAGGGGTTTATCAGTTTCTTCCCAGTTCTTTGCCGATTAGAAATAAATCAACTACACTGATTATCTGAAAACATTTTGGGTCTAGTATAAACTTTATTATGAAGTTCCATAAATTTTCAAAGTTTGGCCCCTGTGGTTTTATAGCCTAATCTAGACTAAGAATCTGATATAAGTGGCATTAAAACTCAACTCTTTCTGTGGCTTTGGCAAGTCAACATTAACATTTTTAACATGGTTAGCATTAATAGTTAACATTTTTTTACTTGGCTGCCTAAAATTAGGCACCTAACTCTGTATGAAGGCACTACTTAAAAGGGAGGTTTTTTCCAGACGTTCTGAACACCTTTGCCTCCCATTGTCATCAGGGAAGTCGGGGCTGCCTGTATCTCTGAAAATGAGTCCTCATAAATCTGTGCCTAACTTTAGATCAGGTGAGTGAGGTCATATCTTTTATTGGCCTAGCTTCTGTTGGTGAGAGAGACGAGCTTTCGAGCTTACACATAGCTCTTCTTCAGGTCTTGGGAATGTACTCGGTGTCACATGGAACAGATTATTTGGTACAAGTAGTTCACACACATTTCAGGGGACCAGTCAAGGTGAAGTGGCCCGTTATCGTCCCTCCAGTGATTGGTGTGGGAGGAAGGAGGAGAGAAAACGTGCCTTGGCACTCTTACTGAAGGAATATCGAGACTCATAGAAACTGTCCTCAAACCAGTCACCTCATAATGGGTCAGCTTCCTCCAGAGTACATCTGGCTTCCTTCAGAAACTCTTCAACTCCAGCAACCTCCCTTAGAAAATCATTCTAGCCAACACTCATGTCACTTCCCTATACGTGATCTCCCGTCACAGTGATTGGCATCAGAGTCTGCTTTAAATATGCACAAGATAACAGACACTCCTCCGATATCCACCCAAAGCACATTGCCAAACTCATCTATTTCACACTCACCCGAAACAGTTTTACAGTCAACAACAAACACTTTGTTCAAGCTATGGGAATGGCCGTTGGTACTAGGATGCCTCTCCACTGGGCCAGCCTCTTTGTGGGTCACTCTGAAGATGACTTTCTGGACAAATCGACCATGAAATCAATGATGTACTTGAGATACCTCAATATTTTCATCCTCTGGACAGACGAGCTATACTCCCTCATAGATTTCCACTACATCTTCAACAAGCATTATCTTCCATTAAACTTTGTAGAAAATGTCCATACTAGCTCAGCTTCCTGGGCACTGTGATCAGCTCCGAATATAGAACCCCTGTAGACAGCTATATACAAGGAACCTGTTAATCATCCATCTACCTTCACAAATCTGGTAACCACCCTAAATGCAACAAGAAAGCTGTTAACTACAGATTAACACTTGACTACTCTAACCAGCAAAAGACGAGTTCTAGTCTTATCTGGAACAAATCATCAAGAACGTTCCCGTAAGGAACAGACTCGTTCTCGGTGATTTCAGTGCCCCTGTGGGAAAGACTAGGAGCCCTTGGGACACATCATTGGCCAATGCAGCACAGGTAGCCTTCATGAAAATGGCCTGCATTATCCTTGAGCTGTGCTCCTCTTGTGAACTGATGGTCCCTTGTGGAATAACTATTATGATCTTTTTAATGATCAGTATAAGTGGCTCATTAGATCTCCAGCCATATGAATTTTAACCCTTCTTGGCTCGTGCAACAGATCGATCGTTTCCGAAAGCACACTTAGGAAAAATAGAGCAGAAGATGCCAAAGCCGGTAGGTGCTCAGATGCAGCCTTTCTTCATGCCAGTGTTACTCTGCTCTCCTCATCCCGATTTATTTTACACTTGTTATCTGGTCACTGTAGGAGCACCATGCCCTGCCAGGTGCCAAATGTGTAGACATAGCAGTAGAGATATGGTAATCAGTGCCCACCCAACACAACTTTTAAGATCCATGAGTCATACACATGCCTGTCACAAGAAGTGTACCTCATCCCACGCACTCAATGCCCCAGTAATAATTCTTTGCGTGAAACCAGACATTGTGCTTTCAAATGAACTCTCATAGAAAAATGATATAAAACACCATATCACCTGTGGGTGAATACTTTTCTCACCAAGAGACCTCACTATATCTGACCTCTCAGTCCTCATCTTCAAAAGAAACCTGCACAACACAGCCAAAAGACACACTTGGGAATTTAAACTCAACTTTGCTAGATACTAAAAACTACACTGAATAAGTACACTGGATTTATGGTTTATTACAACAATAGGTAAGCCATTTAATTCTCAGCTGTTCTCCGCTCACCCCACACGACTAGATGTATAGAGGTATTAACAAGCCCCTTCACCTTGAATGGTCCCTTGAAATGTGTGTTAACTATTTATGCTAAACAATCTGCCCGTTCTTGGATATAGCTGTTAGACTGAGTACATTTCCCAGACCTAAAGAAGAGCTCCATAAGCCGAAAAGCTTGTATCTAACAGCAGCAGAAATAGGTCCAATAAAAAATATTATGTCCTTGTCTCTTTAGTATTCTGGGTCTGTAATAACATTACATGCCACTTCAGATGCCCAGTTGTGAAAATTTTGGCATGAACTTCTGTGGCTTAGTTTGCACGTCCATTAAATCTAGCTAATGTTTATGCCACAGGAATGTTGAGAATTAATGAATTAACATGCATAGTAAAGTCCTACTATGATGGCAGGTGGTAAACAAATGCTTATTCGCCATTCCCTTCTCTACCACCGGAGCCCACACAGCGGAGAAAATACCCTCTCACAGAAAATTTTTTCTTTTCTTCTCTTTTTCTTCCCTCAGTCTTTGAGTTTCCCTTTGCTGGGATTCTCTCTATTCCCTTGATTTTGTTTTAATTTTAAGTTAAAAACAAAAAACGGAGCTCGCACACTCCAACTATGCCGGGCTCCCCCGGTTTTAAACGATTCGAAAAGTGCCGGGACTCCATACCGGCTTTAGACGGTCATGCCGTCTGTATTAGGTGCCTTGGTGAGGGACATATTTCAGAAAAATGTCCCCACTGTAAAAACTTGAGTTCCAGGGCGAAGAAGGACAGAGACTTGAGATTAAAACTCCTGTTAATGGAGAAGTCCCTGAGACTAATTTAGAACTAACTCATTTGTCATCATGTTGCTTCATAAAAGATAATTTCACTGGATCTGAATATTTTGTAAATCAGTACTGTGCTACACCAGAGATTTTGAAGACTTCAGTAATTGTCAGTAATTAACAAAGGGATTACCTTGCGGCAGACTGAATGTTTTTCCCATGTGTGCCCAATGCATTTTGTCTTTTTTAATCTCTTCCAAAGGAGTTGCAAAAGGTAGAAAAATGGTTTGCAGTAATTGAGAAGGACAGTTGGCTTGAGATTGGCCTCAAGTAGAAGATAAGATGAAATTCAGTAAATACAAGAGCAAAGTATCGCTCTTAGGAAGGAAAAATCAAACGCCCAATTTCACAGTGGTGAATTCCTGGCTAGGCAGTAGTGCTGCTGAAAAGGGTCTGGGAGTTAGTGTCCCACAATTTGAATATGCGTCAACAGTGTGATGCAACTGTGAGAAAGATGAATATTCTGGGATGTATTAACAAAACGAGATGGAAGGTGATTGTTCCACTCTGCTTCGGCATGTACGAGGCCTCAGCTGCAGAGTTCCGTGTCCAGTTCAGGGCTCCACACGTCAGGAAGGATGTGGAGACATTGGAGAGATTACAGAAAATAACCAAAAAAAAAAAAAAAAAGTTTGAGGAAATTAAAAAAAAAAAAAAACTGGACATATTTAGTCTTGAGAAAATAAGAGCAAGTGGGGGATCTGATGAGCTTTCACATAGGTTGAGGGCTGCTATAGAGAGGATGGTGATCAATTGTTCATGTCCACTGAAGGTAGAACAAGAAATTACTACCTCAGTCTGCAGCAAGGAATTGATAACAGGTTAGATATGAGGAAAATCTTTCTAACTAAGGATAGTTAATTTCTGCAGTAGGCTTCAAAGGAAGGTTGTAGAATCTGCATCTTTAAAGGTTTTTAAAATTGGGTTGGACCAAACACGAGTCAGGGGTAGTCTAGGTTTACTTGATGACCTCTTGAAGTCACTTCCAATTCTACATTTCTGTGATTGTGTGTCTCTATGATAATGATAAAAAAGGTTTTAAAATACATAGAGGAAACAGACAGCGGAAGTATTTTGCATTAGGGAATTTTGATAATCTCCAAGATTTTTTCCTTCCCGCATCGTATAGTGTTGTGGAATAACTAATACGATCTCTTTAATGATCAATATGAGTGGCTCACTAGACCTCCAGCCATGTGCATTTAACCCTTCTTGGCTTGTGCAACAGAGGCGCAAAAGGTTATTTAGGTAACCAAATTCCCTTTTCCTATCTTCTCCGGGCTTTGCAGTGTGCTTTATAGTGTCAAAAAGAGGCTGTAATAAATTTGAGGTTGATTAGTTTTTCTCTGTGTACTCTTACATGCGATGTTAATATAAACATTGATTCTTCTAGTATATGCCCCTATTGGTGCTTCACATTCTGAATGTGCCTTTTCATGGGCCATCTTCCTGAGATCTTTTTCCTTAGCGGTACCTGTGGTTCCACATCTGTGCCCTGCACACCTCATGCTCCAGACCAAGGGCATATAGGGAGGCATGGATCCACCACTGCTCAGTGCCTTTTCATCTGCTGGAGGTTGGAGACAGAACACTGTAATGTCCTCTACTTACCTTCATAATTTGTACCATCTTTATTTTTATCCCCGTATTTTACTTTTTTTTTTTTAACCTTGATTTTTATTTTAGTTCTCTCTCTTAGCACAACTTTTCCGTTTTCTTTGTGCTCCCACCTGCCCCCATTGTAGGCCATGACTCAGGCCCATCCTTGGTCTTTCCTCAGCTGCAGTTTATTCCTTGGCTGACTATACTCAAAAAGCTTGGCGTCAAACACTGCCCCATCTGCCACAGGTATTTCTCCCCCAGCAACAGGTATTCCAGCCGCCGTGGAGAGTCCCATGTCCCATCTAAATGCAAAATCTGCATCAGGTTTAAAAGCCGATCTTGCAAGCTGGGGTAAAGCAACTAATGCCCCTTTTTGTGTGATGATTTCTGAGACCTGGAAAGCTAAATTCTTTCCTGTACATCTGCCTCAGCCTCTTTGACTTACGCTTCAGCTTTGGGAAGCAGAGAGTAGGGGCTTCCAAACACTCTCAAGAAGAAGAGACCCTGGTTGGGTCTCGACGCATTGTGAGAGCTCTCGCGAAAGATCAGGGTCTGAGACACCTCGCATCCCGCTCTGACTACTACTGCCGCTTCTGCAGCTTTTGGTCCTGAAGATCCAGTACCGCCAAGGAGATCTTCTACCACCCGTCATAAAGAGAAGACTCCTGGCAAACAACCAAGCCCAACACCATTTTTTGGACCTTTGGAGCCCTGCAGATGCAGGGACTTAAAACCACTAGCCCTGACTTCAGCACCCCCTGAGGGCCATGTGCGTAGGGAGTGTACAAGCCTGTCCACCCCCACCATCTCCAGGACCACTTAAGATGGCAGAGTGCTGCCCCAGATCATCAGCACAAGGACCTCTGTGTGACAGAGGAGCCAGATTCCGCTTTCCTGAGTGCTACAGAGAGGATGTCTGACCACCAGACCAAAAGTCAGCCACTTGACCGACGTACATGCCGTTTCCCATCCAGCTGCCAGTACCACCCCCTTAGCTTCCCCATTGGTCACAGGGGATGACATATCTTCTGAATTGGACATCTCTGTCCAGGATTCAACCATCTTTCGCTTCCTTCCTCTATCCCCTGCGGTATACCTTGTGGAGGAGACTCCAGGATCTTGGCAGGAGCATCCCTGACGCTCCGTTCACTTTGCACGTTCCCACATTGGGAAATTTGGAAACCTTAGGCTCCCTATAGCAGGCAATTTGACCGGGTGCCTTTCCATAGAAAGGCACACCAGGAGGAGCAGCCCTCTGGACTCAGAGCATGTTGCACAGATGCACCACCTCTGCAGAAAGGCTTTAAGGAACACCAAGAGCGAAGAGGAAAAGAGGAAGTTCCCCCTTCTGATAAACCTTCGTTCTCTCCAGGTCCCTTCCGCCGTCTGACATGGCTGACATCACCGTTTTTCAGGGCTTGATGAAGAAGGTGGCTGAGACGTTACAGTTCACCCAGAGAAGGTGCTGGAAGCTGTGATCCCTGTGGGGTATCCTTCTCGCTACATCATGAGGCAGGATAGCACAGCCTTTTAAAGATGCCCTATTATCACCAGCTCATAACACCTGGCAGACACCTGCTACCACTCTGCCTAACTGCAAGAGGGCTGGCAAAGAAAATCACCTTCCAGTCAGGGGCTCTGAATATCTTTTGTTCTCATCTCACCCCAACTCCTGACTGATCAGCAACGGTAATGGAAGGAACAGGCAGAACCAGTAGAAATCTACTCCTCAGCAGCATTTCAATTTGGGATGGCAAAATTATCGTGCCCTGCTGAAAATGTGATTGCACACTATTCAAAGTTCTTTTGATTTATTGATCATTTGCCGCCAGACCAGAAGGCCACCAGACTCCTTGTTTGTTTTGCAGGACCAGAGGAGTCGATCTGAAGCCTTTACAAAGGGCACTCGGTAATTGCTGCTCGCCTCTGTCAGATGGCAATAGTTGTCTTCCCTTACTTGGATAGCTGGCTCCTCAAAGGCAGCTTCCTTTCTGAGTCCGGTCAGACACCAGCAAGACTTGAGCTCTGTTTCATTCCCTGGGCCATCAACTCAATGTGGGGAAGTCCAACCTAATACCCGTTCAGCTCATAGCTCAATCGGGGCCACACTGGACTCACTAACCAGTAGGGAGTACTGTGCACAGACCAGTGCGATACCTTGTCCAGCCCTCAGACCACAGAAAGGGTTTGTTGACAGCTCCTTAGTCAGGTGGCGGCCTGTGGGCTAACGATGCTCCTTGCAAGTCTCCAGATCCCTGATTGAGAGCCCTTTCTACTCCAGACTGACATAGCCCGTCCAAACGAGTCTTCATTCCTTAGGGGTTCCTTGATTCTCTACACTGGTGAAAGGATCCCCACTGGGTATGTGTTGGGACGCTCGTCTCACATCACCTCCCTCCAAGACCCGTCTTCGATTGGAGATTCACCTTCAGAAGTTTACTGCACAGGGCATATGGATCCTCAAGAACCATTGCTCCAGATCAACACCCTCAAGCTACGGGAGTCCACAATCCACGCCATCCTTTCCTAACCAAGGTCAGGGCTCGCTCTGTGAGAATTACAGTGCGAGGAGGGCGATAATGTAATACATCACCTGCCAAGAGGAGTGAAAAGACTCAGAGCTGCAGTAGACTTCAGTACTATAGTCACGTGCATTGCAGAGATGAACAGCAGAGTTACAAATCGATCGTCAGCCCAGCCCCATGTGGAACCAGAAGCAAGCAGGCATCGGGGGCAAATCCTACAATGTGCCTGTATTGCATTTAAGGGTCCCTATACCAAGCAGAAACAGCCCCGGGTCTGCACTGTTTCCTGTAAACCCTGGGCACTGTTTCACCCCACACCCCACCCAACCCTACTGGAAGTGGGGAGCTGTTTTTGCCCCCACCCCCAAAAAAGCTGCCACAGCGAGCTCCTGATGGCAGCGAGGAACTGAAGGTTGCAGCCAAAGCCTGGGCAGGGGCTGGAGTGGGAGTCAGTCTCTACAGGGCCGCAGCCTGTGCCCCACTGCTGCACTCCTGGGTCCAGCCCCTCTGGGAGTGCAAGGGGCGGGGAGAGTGGGGTGTGGCAGCTGGCCGGCGCCAGCCCCCTGCCACATGCAAGCAGTGCACTGAGCAGCGCGAGCCCTGGGGAGAGGCGGCTGAGTGTGAGATTGTAGTGCCAAGGGTGTGGGGCGGGCTCCCCCCACCCCCAGTTCAGCCCAAAGGCAAGAAACCGGGAATGGGGCAGGGCTGTCTGTGCCGCATCTGCAGAGATCTCTCCCAGCACTGACGGCCGGGTTCTGTGCCATGATGTTTGTCCCAGTTACCAACAAGCTCCATTCCCGGCGTTCTTCTCTTGGAGGTTTTCCTGTACAACGTGGCCACAGTTCTGGCGAGTGTGGTGTGATCGCTGCATTTACTGCACTCGGAAAGCCCATCTGTTGAGAGTACTCTCTCCGCTGTCCCTTTGCCAAAGTCTGGGAATTCCTTTAAATCATCTCCAGGAGGCTGGTGACCCTCCCTCCAGGGCAAATAAATAAATCAATCATGACTGGTCCCACTTACTCTTGTGAATTCACAGGTTAGAGCTTTTCCACTGATGATGTGACATCCGCACTTAGGCCTTTTACATGATGGCATCGCTGAGACACACCCCACTTAATCATCGCCGTGCATTGCGCGGCAAACTGTTACCTAGGCCAGCGTTGGTTCAGGTAGCAGCAATTTTAAATGGTCAGACACAAGCGGGATAGGCCATCTCAGCTACAGACAGTGGATGCGCTTCCTTCCACTGGAAAATCCAGAGTAAATTTGACATTGTAGTTTAATTGGGGGGGGGGGGACGGGGGG
>ML686141.1:1086490-1100936 GCA_007922175.1 Pelusios castaneus
AGAAGTATATATACACATTGCATGTGTATATATTTCTCCTCTGTGATTTCCACTTCATGCATCTGACGAAGTGGGTTATAGTCCACGAAAGCTTATGCTGAAGAAAATCTGTTAGTCTGTTGTACAGCAAAAACCAATGAGTCCTGTGGCACCTTACAGATTAACACGGCTACCCCTCTGGAAACTTCTACCATGCAAGGCTTTTGTTTTTAGAGACATCCTCGGAACTGTTAATCTCCAAATATGGGGTTGTTTTCTCTTAGGTATCCTTGGAGGGGTGAGAATTACTTAGCTGTAACTGTGGTCTGAAATTACAAATCATGAGATATCTCCTCTTGGCCACCCTCCTCCCCAGAGAGCTCCAGGTCCTAAACATCTGAAATTTAACTTAAGATATCCAGTGGGAGTAACTTCAGTGGAGCAGAAGGGGGCCCGTGTTCTGCTGGAACCAACCCTTTATGAGCTCTGGGCTTGGGGATTTCCAGCCTTAGTTGGGTACAGCAGCTCACCCCAAGAATACTGATGAATAATCTCCAACTCTTATTCTAGGTGAGTAATTTCCTGTCATCCAGCAGTAAACTTGGCCCTCTATCCTAGTGGTTCTGAACTCACGACACGTGGCCCCGTCAGCACACAGCTGCGGCCTATGTGACATCCTCAGGGCCATACAGGTAGTCTATATATTGTGTGGCTATGGCCCACATAACACAGAGAGCTGCATGTGCGGCCCACAACGGTAAGTGGTTTGAGAAGTGCTACTCTAACTTATAAAGGTCTCATTGGAATGCATCTCACTTGTTGGGTCCCTTCTGCTGACTTCTTAGCAGGCTGTGCCGGCATTTGTTCTCCGTTCTCCGTGGCTGGATAACAGGCTATTAGCAGCATTTGCATCTAGGAGAGTGTTAGCACATCTTCCTTGCAGGTCATGAGAATACGCTGGAGCTGGTGGCGCTGAGTGGAAATACTCTTCATGGGAATCGGTGGTTTTATGCATTTTCAGTGTCCTGGTTTTAGGAAACACAGCTTCCAGGATAAGTAGAATGCTTTTTATTGCAGTTAGGTTTTGCTGGTCTGTGAATTCATTCCTTACCTGATTCCACCTTGTGAGAACAGCGTATTCTGTTAAGAGGGAGCAGAATCCCCTTTTCTCCATTGGAATTTAACACCTTTCAGTCGCCAGTTTAACTTGAGCTCACGTTCTCCTCACACAGCGATGCCGATTGCCTGGTTATCGACAAGCTGACCATCACTGACATGGGACCAGCAAAGGTGTCCAAAGCACTGAACAGTGCACCCCAGCATTGTGAGGAGCACCCCCGCGCTCCAGCTGCTGGCGTAGCCACAACAGAAAGCACAACAAAAGAGAGGTGAGCGGGTCAGAGTGTCAGACGAACGGTAGTTTATTCCGTGGCAGGACGTTGGCTCCTGCAGTGTAACAGCAGTGCACACTAAAACGCATGCCGGTCTGTCTCGCCACCTGCTGGTGTGTGAGGCTGAAAGCGCAGTGTGTTAGACTGTTACGAATTAGTGCACACATCCTGCTCCTTCTTATGAATGTTATCAGATCTTTGATATATTGTAGGACTTTGATGGTTGATATTCACTCTGCCTAAGGAGACGCCTATAATACTCTGCCCCCAGCCCACCCGCAGGTGTCTTGTTTGCTGGCTTTGTTCTCATGGGTCATCCTGTGTTACAGATGATCTCTGACAAATGAGATGAGAGGGAAGTATTGTGCTGTGGCCAAATAGTTGCAGCATACAGATTTTCTTTAAACTCTTGTGCTCTGGTTCTTTGAGAGGCAAAGAAAAAGTTCTTTTCTTCCACCCTGGCACCTGCAAAATCTCAAGATTTGATCTGGGTGGTAAGCACACTGATAAATTTGGTCTCTCGCAACTGTAGTAGTTCCTCTAGTTGTGAGGAAGTTGTTTGCCCCTTTGAGGGGGCAATAAATCAGATAAGCAAGGGACTGTCTGTTTCTGTGGTGACAGAGCTGGTCTTTAGGGAACAAGAGCCTCGTCTTCTCTGCTAGAGTTTCAGCCAGTGACGTTCCCTTAAGTAATGGAGGTGTTGGGAGAACTGCGCCCCATAACCTGTGCTTTGGATCCACACCCTTCCTGTTTGGGAAGGTTCCTTGGGAAGTAACAGATCATCTTACTTGTGAAGACTGTAAGCACATCTCTGAGAGGGCAGGCTGCCCATGGCTTTGAAGGAAGCCATCGTGCAGTCTTTGCTCAAGAAGTTGAGGCTTCACACTGCCAGTTTAGATATGTCGTCCAGTGTCGCGTCTTCCCTTCTGAATGGAGAAAGTTGGTATGAGACAAGCTGTCTGAGTATCTAGATGCATTTGATCTTCTTGACCCATTTCAATCTGGCTACCACACCAAGACTTCTTTAGGTTCCACTGCTTGATGATCTGTTCGTGATGAATGCAGACCAGGTGGCCACGCTGGTGGTACTGGATGTATTTTATGCCTTCAATACAGTCAATCAAGAGGTGAAACTTGACTCATCAGCAGACCGTGGCTGGAGCAGACGGGGCTGCAGTTTGGTGCCTTCGTGCTTAGATCTCAGCAGATGGTTGTGGGCAATTCATAGACTTTAAGGTCAGAAAGGACCAGTATGAACATCTAGTCTGACCTCCTGCAAAATGCAGGCCTCAAAACCTCACTCACCCACTCCAGCAATAGGCCACCAACCTATGACTGAGTTATTTACCTCTTTAAATCATGATTTAAGGACTTTAAGATACAGAGAATTCACCGGTAGGTGAACCATGCCCTGTGCTACAGAGGAAGGTGAAAAACCCTCAGAGCCCAGGCCAATCAGCCCTGGGGGAAATTCCTTCCCGACCCCAAATATGGCAATCAGTTAAATCCTGAGCACGTGGGCAAGTCTCAACAGCCAGTTACCCAAGAAACAATTCTCTGTAATAACTCAGAACCCACCCCACGTACTCTCCCCTCTTGGGCCACTTGTATATCCACACGTAGCCAAATGTCAGTCAATTTCCAAAATAGGGTATCTGATCATACCATCCCCGCCATACATTTATCAAGTTCAGATTTGAAAGCAGTTATGGTTTTTGCCCCCACAACTCCCCTTGGAAGGCTAGTCCAGAACTTTACTCCTCTAATGGTTAGAAACCTGCATCTAATTTCAAGCCTAAATTTCTTGATGGACAGTTTATAACCATTTGTTCTGGTGTCCACATTGGTGCTGTACTCAAATAATTCCTCTCCCTCCCTGATGTTAATCCCTCTGATGTATTTATAGAGAGCAATCATATCCCCCCTCAGCCTTCGTTTGGTTAGGCTAAACAAGCCAAGCTTCTTGAGTCTCCACTCATAGGGCAGGTTTTCCACTCCACAGACCCTCCTTGTAGCCCTTCTCTGCACCTGTTCCA
The DNA here is from genome assembly GCA_007922175.1 of Pelusios castaneus. Classification (NCBI taxonomy): domain Eukaryota; kingdom Metazoa; phylum Chordata; order Testudines; family Pelomedusidae; genus Pelusios; species Pelusios castaneus. Next base: position 1,089,897 of record ML686141.1, read on the forward strand.
ATTTGAATTCATCCTTTTTAAACATGGGGGACCAGAACTGCACACAATATTCCAGATGGGGTCTCACCAGTGCCTTGTACAGCGGCACTAACACCTCCCTGTCTCTACTTGAAATACCTCTCCTGATACATCCTAGAACCGCATTAGCTTTCTTCACAGCCACATCACATTGGCGGCTCATAGTCATCCTACGATCAACCAGTACTCCCAGATCCTTCTCCTCAGTCTGTTCTAACTGATGCGTCCCCAACTTATAGGGAAAATGCTTGTTATTTGTTCCTAAATGCATGACCTTGCACTTCCCATTATTAAATTTCATCCTGTTCCTGATACTCCAGTTTACAAGGTCATCCAGATCTTTCTGTATGGTATCTCGATCCTTCTCCATATCGGCAATACCTCCCAACTTGGTGTCATCCACAAACTTTATTAGCACATTCCTGCTTTTTGTGCCAAGGTCAGTAACAAAAAGGTTAAATAAGATCAGTCCCAAGACAAATCCCTGAGGGACTCCACTGGTCACCTCCCTCCAGCTTGACAGTTCACCCTTCAGTATGACCCGCTGTTGTCTCCCTTCTTCCTGAAGAGCTTCATGTCTGGTGCACCATAGGGTGCTGTTCTGTCACCCTTCTTACTCAACTTGTGTATGGAGCTTTTAGGAGTGTTATTGAGGAGACCTGAGGTGCAATGGGCTGATGACGCCCAACTACATGTGTCTGTCTCATATGATTCAGATGACGCAGTTCAGCGCCTCACCCCATGTCTCGCTGAGATTGGGGCTGGCTGAGAGTCCGCCCAGACAAGAGTGAGGAGGTGATGGCGGTTTGGGGAAGCAGCTGGAGGAGCGGGTACAGGTGGTATCAACCCTTTTGACTGAAGGAGTACATCCATCATTGGATAATATTGTTCACAACTTCAGGGTGATTTTAGACCCCCAATTGCAGTTTGATTGTTTTACAGGAGTGAACCCAGCTTTCAGTTAGATCTGTCCCTTATCACAGCCAGCAGGCATTGGATTGTACAGAGCCTAGTGCATTTTATGAGACTACTCTGAATCCACCCCTGGGAACCGAGCGCCTAGGGCTCTAAGCCTTGTTTTGACATTTATTCTTTCACTGGCCTTGGAGAAGTCATTTCTCACCTTTACTGCAAGTTCTCCGTCTGTAAAATGGGGAGCGTTGCCGTACCCTCAGAACGCCCTGCCTGGGGCCGCGTGAACGTTGTAGAAAGGGCTCTGAAGGGCTGTGATGCCACACAAGTGCTGATTTATTAACGTGTTGTCGTGGCCACTGGAGAAGCGAAATGCTGGCAGGATGGTTTCAGCACCACAGAAAAGGGGAAGCAGACCATCAGTGTAAGGTGCGGGGGGCACAGCTGTCTTCGTTCTTTATTGCTCACTGTAGTGCTGTTTGTTTTTCTTGCAGGAAAGAGGAGGTCTTGCCATGCGTGGACGCCACATTAAATGGCCCTGCTTGATGAAGCAAATGCAATGGGACATGTCTGATCCAGGCCAGGCTGCTACCTGGTGATGCAATTTGTCAGTTTTTTTCATTTTAATTTTATTTTTTAATAAATGCTGCATTGATGAGAGAGCTGGCATTCAGGACCAGACACGCGATTTCAACACCAACAATCTGTTCTGGAAGACACTCGCCTTGTCTAAATGTAGCATTGATCAGTTAGTCGTCACAGGAGTGACTTGATCCTACTCAAGGAAGCCTTCTGCCTACTTTTAGTCCGTTGTCCCCCTCCTTCTTCCCTTGTTTTTGTTTTCTGTTTGGGGTTCAGTCCTATATCCTTAGTGTCATTGCACACAGTATTCAGCTTCTCTTCAGAAGGGTAGCAGGTCGAACGCTGGGACTTGGATGGTGCACCGTAAGTCCTGCCGTCGTGTGACCAAAGTTCCTGATGGAGCTGTCTTAGAGCAGCATTTGCACCGCTTTTGTATAGCAATAAAGCCTTATCAGAAACATTTCATAGGCGGTAAAGATCAAACCCATACCTTCAATGGGATGAGGCAGGGAGGGCTGGGATTTTGGGAGGGTGAAAGGGAAGGAAATGACATAGGGTCCCAAGCCAGAGGCCAGGTAGCCAAGTTATTGTAACGAGGAATGGGCTGTCTCTGCATTTCAGTGGGTTGCACGCTGCTCTGTTTCCAGGGGCACGACAGTTCACGTCAAGATCTTGGAACATTTAGGAACTGGCTTTTTCCGTCCGAGCCATCAAAACTCAACCCTCTGGATCTCGATCTGCGTTGGGCTGGCGAGCGTGCAAAGACGGTAGCATGTCGTGTTTGCAGCTGAGAGGACAGTCACCCGCGACTGCTGCCGCGCAGGGACAGGAGCTGACATGGCACAAACAGGTTATCAGATGCTTGCTGGGTTTTGGAGACTGGTTTTTCTGATTAGTGTGGAAATCCTTTTGTTCGGTTTTTAAAGTTTTTAATGGATGCAGGAACAGGAACACTTTTGCACTTTGTACCTAGTGGCAGCTTTGGAGAAGGTGCGGCCCCAGCACAGAATTCCTGCTGTCACCCCCCCAGGAGTCGATTGTGGAGGGAGCTGGGGAGGCACACTGCTCCCAGGCGCAGTGAGGTAGAACTGGACTGCGGAGAAAAGGACTACACCTAGAGCTGCCTGGGAGCAAGGTCATTTCAGATCGTGTACTTGCCCGTGGAACAGAGGACTCTGATGCAGAGCCAGTGTGCTGGCCGCCTCAGTGCGCTTGTTCCCAACCTGGGTTTGTGCCCTAGATCATCCAGATATAGAAGATGGGCTACTTCTGTCGCCGGGCTCAGGCCCATAACAGCAGATTGCCATAAGCGCTGCTCAGTCTATGCCCGCGCAGGCTTTAGACACGGAGCTGGGGCTGCTTTTGTGTGTAAGCTGTGTGCTGAACCCACCTGGTCAAATTTGAAATGCTGCCTATTTTACTACCCCAGATCTCAGCTGGAAAATCATTCAGGTCGGAATAAAAGCACGAGACTTAGCTCCTAGGTAGCCAGCTGGCTTATCTGAGATACATTCTCACCTGTGCAATCTGAAGGCCTTCGCCTTGTGCGTATGGAACAGATCTGTTCTCCTGAGTAAAAGCACCCTAACCATATTGCCGTTTGTTTTTAAAATCATTTCTTTTGAAATGCATGATGTGGGCCTACATTATGCTGCATAGTAAATGTTCTTAAAAGTATATTTGTATAAAAATGTGGGGAGTGAAATGTTCCTCCCATTCCAGCAGAGCAAATGGACTGTATCAGTGTCTAGAAGTGAGGTACCCGCAGCACCAGGCTTAAATTTCTTTGCACAGACATACGCATTTTGTTTTGTTCTTAGAGTAGAACGGTGATCGCCTTTATTGGCGCGTCGGATCTGACGTCCACAGCGCAGGAAGTAAAAAGAGATTATATTGAGCATCCTTCAGGAGCCGGCATGTTACTGGGGCACTTCTTTGTAGCTGTTGCAGCTGTGTTTTCTCTCCACTGCAGTTAGGTGGTCAGCAGATGCTTTACACCTCTGCTGTTCCTGAGGCCCTCACTCCCTCCTTTATGCAAGTTAAAATAAATGAGATTGTTCTGGGAGGAAAGCCTCACGCTCACTCGTGGGTCACTGTTCATGACGTTCAGAGGCCAGCTCCACTTCTCAGCCAAGGGATTTCAAGGACAATGTAATGATTAGTAATGGTGGAGACTTCTTAGGGTCTGATTTTCAGAGTTGGTGTTCAGCAGTTTATAAAAATCAGGCCTCTTTACGATGCTTTCATTTGGGCACTCAAAAAATTAACCGTCTCTCAAAGCAGAAATATTATTCACCAAACACAACACAACTGCAGCTGATTCCAGTAGCTGCTGGAAATCCTGGATTCGGTTTCACAGCCCCATGTAGTACCAGGTGAGGCAATAGCTCCTCCCAGTTCCTTCTCAGTTGCAGTTCTTGTCTTGAGGGGCTGCATTTCCATCTGCTGCCCTTCTGTGATTGTGAGATTGCTTGGGGAATTGTCCGTAACAGACAGAGTCTGGCCTTTCTCTTGGCTTGATGCAATTTCAGCCACTAATACGATCAGTTGCATCAAGTCTGCAGCGTGTGAATAGCAGATTTTAAACTTCTGTGTTTAATATTCCTTAGCGTTGAGCTTTGACTCCGACTTCAAGTGAAAGCTTTAAAAATCTCTCCAATAAGCAGCTCTAAAAGGCCCAGGGTGTTAGTAGCGAGTCCCCACCCTTCACTGCACAGGGTGGACGTGGCGGGGCTTTTCATCTGAAAAGACAACAGGAAATTTGGTCTCTTGTGCCTAATTACCTTAGGAATCAAGCATCTTATAAATAGTTCGATAAACTTTGAGAAATGCCCAAGATTTCTGGCTTTTAAGACAGTGAATGATTCCTCCATATTCTGGGGTTTCAGTTCTGAGTTATACCTCATTGGTTCAACAGCATTATGCTTCCTATCAGCTAGCGGACTGAGATGGAAAGTGGCTTTTATAGGTTTTCATCCTTAATATTGCAGAGATTGTAATTTAGCACAGACCCTGTCAGGTAAGATGTCCCTGCCTGACCCATATGATTTTATTAGTAAACTACGCACAAAACTGCAGTTGTCTGTACATTCAACTCCCTGCCCTCTAGATTTGCATATTGTATGTCTAGATTAAGGTTCCTCTGTCTCCGGGTCGCGTGGCATGCAGTTTTATCATTTGGGCCTCGTTGCTATCTGAACTTTCTTCATAGCCATTTTTGGCTAAAGTCAGCACTCGTGCTGGGTGGCAGTCTGGCCATTTGACTGCTGTATTGTACTCAGATGACCTTCCGTGGTGGTCTTCTTTTAAGGAGTCACAATGACTTGAAAAGCAGTTGAGTTAACCCTTTCCTGGGCCTTGCGCAATCTCCCTGTTGCAACTCAGATGTTTCCATTGTTTCTGCTGGCAGATCGGGGTATACTTTGACCATTGGAGGTGTTTTGCTCTGTGTATGCTGTACATCTTTGTCCTCCCGTTGAGTAAGCACTGAGTCCTGGGAGGAGTTGTTGCACAAGGCTGGAAGGAAGGCCACGCTATCTACCAAAGATGGATTTATTGACAGTCAGCTGCATCCTTCAGAAATAATGTTATTGTGCAAGAGACCTGATCAGAAAGCAACGAAGACTGGACAGGAGCGACACTCAGCTCTCCTCCCCCATCTATGTGCAGTGTTTCAATTTAAGCATATCTCTTCTTTAGTTTTGAGTGTGTGTGTATATAAATATACTGAAATCTGTATTGTGCTATGTATGTTCATATACACACATCATTGGAAATTGTATGAAACTTGGTGAAATGGAGACTCGGTGAACAAAGAACTTGATTTAGATATGTATGTACAGGTACATATAAACTCCAAGGCATGCATAGCCGTCTTTGTTGGATAAGAGTGAGGCTGACAAGAGTGTAGCTTGCAGTGGGAAAATCTGTTTGATCATATATTCTAGTTTAATAATTTTACCCAGCTGGGCGTGGAAATAAATGGATTACAGAAGTGCCTTGGCTGTAAAATGACTGGTTTATATCTCTGCTGCTGTAGACTACTTTATCTGCCAATGTGCTTTAGTACTGGAAAGGCGGAGGAGTTGGTTGCACACTTGATAGAGAAACATGTTCAACTCAGCGGTCATTAAAAAAGTCTTGCGTGGTAATGACAGCTCACCGTAAAGCTGGTAGGATTGAGAAAGAACCCTTCATCCTTTCAGGCAACATAATGCGATCTGGGACTTTTACGGGAGTCCTGTCATGATGTCAGGTGATCATTATCAAGTATCTACAAGCACTCTGTTGAAAATCAGGGTATTACATTTGTAAAAACATTTGTTAAATATGCGAAAGGCAGCTCTATTGTAATTGCTGTCAGGCAATCCTATTTTAGAGATGTATCCCACAGAAACGATTCGGGGAACATGCAAACTCAAGTTGTCTTACAATCTCTGCCTTGCTCATGTCTAGACTTGTTTCCTTGAATCCTCTTTCCCATTGTTCTCTTGAGGATTTTGGTGGCCGGTGCTGGAGAATGTATGGAGTGCAGCTGGCAGGGAGACCCGTTCTTACAGGTTGAATGGGACTCGGAGTTGGCTTCTCAGGTGTGAATCCCCCTGCTGGTAACGTAGAGGACACGGTTCACTTTAGAATTGTACCACAATAAATACAAAACATACTTGAACCATGGATATTTGATTTTGTTCAGCACAGCCGTCTGGAAAGCACAGAAAAATAGATGAATTGGTGAAATTTTTTTCTTTTACTCTGGCTTCTCTAAACGTCCTGTTGATGGCAGATGTTTGGGACAGAGGTGTGGTTGGTGGGTGAGAGGAAAAAGAGAGCTGAGGTCTACTGTTGAGAACATAAAGGCGGCTGTAAAGTTTGTCTTCGTTAACTGCTGGTGTTCTGAAAATCAGGTTGGGCAAGATAGCCAGCAAGTTGCAATTAAAAATGTCATCTAGCATTATTAAGAAGTCGAACCTAGCCAGCAGTTAGTCTACTCCAGAATGGCTTTCCTATGTTTCTTTCTAATGTCCCGCTCTCTCTGTTGTTCCCCTGTGAAGAACCCTCTGAATTTCTTTACTGCCTGGTTAGTAGCTCGGCCTTTGCTGCTAGTAATGTGCTCCGATATATGGTTTCATGATCCACAGAGCTTCTTTCCTTCCTTGTATTTTCTGTAATGCGTCCTGCCTTCTTAAATCCCTCCCATCGTACTCTTCATTATGGCTCCTTCTTCCAGGATGACGAGCCATTTCTGCTCCAGCCGGAATCAGCATTCAATGGAAGCCTCCTCATCTTCCTCAGTTGTCCAGTTTATCCCGCAGAGAAACGGTTCTTTCACCGTAGAACCCTCAGCACCTCTGTGAATCTAGTTAAGGAGCATGGTGTTAATAGAGGGAGCCCGGTCCAGTCTTATAGCCACGCATACAGCTCAGAGTCGCCTGCGGCTTGTGGAGTTCTTCTTGTGTCACTCGAATTCTAAGAAAAACACCGCAGTTCATCCTGTAATTTTTAACCATTCTTCTAAAGAGTAGGCTTGCATCTCCAGTCGCTCTTCCCATAACGGTAACCTCCCCTGAGCTAGCGAACTCTTTCCTAATCAGTTGGCTTGTCTCTAGATATTAAGACAGGTTTTGCTGTGATTTCTTTTTTAAGTGTCTATAAAACAAAAATCTGGTGTTCGCAATGGTTTGTGAGGCTTTGTTTCCTCCAGCCCCAATTCTCTGTGCAATCCTACTTGGGCACGTCGTTGTTCTGCAAACGTGTTTCTCTGATTATAGGTTGGACAAGGCAAGTGTACTGCGTACATTTATTCTTTCACCCGGACCGGTTTTAAAATAAAATACTCGGGATGGTTCTCTCCCCAAAGTGGCTTTCATGTCTCAAGTGACCTTTTCCTTTTCTCTCCTACCAGGGAAGAGGGCTTTTAGTAGGGGAATATGTTGCAAGGTTGCTGTGGCGTCTCTCTCATTTATTTGCTATTTAGTGGGGACAGTCTAGGCACCTCTTTGCCTGACACTGTATAGTGCCGCTCCGACCTCTGTAGCGTTTGTTTGTTTAGACATTGGAGGGTACATTTTTTTCTATAGCATGTTGACAGTGATCACCCCACAGAGAGGAAAATACTATGCTTTTATGAACATATAGTGTGGGTCCGTTCTGCGATTATTGTGTTTTCCCCCAAGGAACCACACACAGCCTCCTGGAAACAGCCGAAGGAGGGAGAGAAACGGGTGAGGGGTATGATGCACATAGCTATAATCCAAGGGTTTACTGCTAGAAATTGGTTTAAATGGGATCAAATGCCCTCCCTCCCCCCCCGCGCCGCCCCAAAAGTGCTTATTCACAAAGTGGTCAGTAGCCTAAAACCTGGAAGCTGGTGACTCCATGACATTTTTCTAAGATGCTGCAGAACTTTTGACATCCATAGGAACATGAATCTCACCTTATTGGTAGACTCTGACATCTCAGTGACGGCCATGGGATTGCTTCTTCCTTTTCCAGAGATGTCCCTCTCTGACCCACAGCACTTGTGTGGTTTCCATAATCAACTTATAAAGGGATTTTTAAAGGCCATATTATGCAAACTGCCTGGGTTTGTATCATGGCTAGAGCTTGGCTGGGAAGGATTTAGACAGTAATTAGTAAACATAATTCCCTTGGCCTGACTGCGTGATTACTGGGTAGCATCTCTGGCTTTCCCCCCCTGCTCTTTCTGAACAGAAGGTTGCAATGCTTTGCTTCAAAAATGGGCCTTGCTCATCTGATTCCTGCCTTTGCTACACCTTCCATTTATTCAGAAACAGGCTCGTGCAGAACACAGGCACCCCTTTGTCGCCAGCACCTGAGGGCAGTGCCATGAGTGGTGCTGGACTGGCAGTGAGATTTAAGCTGTTTGGTCTGCGTGGTGTAGCCGGGGCTGGTCCAACCATAGAGGTGAACTAGGCGGTTGCCTAGGGCATGAGGCTTTGAGGGGTGCCAAATTAGACAGAATTGAATTTTATCATATTTGAAAAAATATATGAATATATTATCTCTTATAAAACATGGGTGGGGGGCCGCCAAAGTCGTCGTTTGCCTGGGGTGCCAAAAACTCTTGGGCCGACCCTGGCTGAAGCTCTAGATGGCTTGGAGCCTGTCTGCCTGCGAAGCCCACCTCTCTCCCTGTGTGGGGTTACTGTTGGGACCAGCAGGGACACTTCTTGCTGCTGCCAGAGCATGCCTTGTAGAGGCTGTTTGATTTTGGTCCTTCCTTGCATTCCACAGGTCCAAGCCAGTGTGAATCCGCGGGGGTTCACACTGCGCTGTCACGTTCCAGGTGCTCTCCGCAGGCTGTCGTGGGGAGGAGGCAGAGAGGCCATTTACTACGCGTTACGGGATGGGATAAGACTACTGATTTGTGGACGTCTTTTTCAGAAATAATTTTTTGATGCATGTAAAAGGTGCTTAGAGCACAGAGGAAGGGGCACAAACGTACACATAAAATGGTTATTTCCTCTCTTCACCCAAAAGAACCCCTCAGAGGTGGGCGGGTGGGTGACTTCACTAGAAAATGATGGATTCGGTGCATATGTTTGTTTGCTTTAAGCATGTGATGCTTGTAAATGAATTTTACTATGGAAAACTGTCAAATATGTTTTAATTATGAATCTTATTAATTTTTTCAGCTTCTACTGTTACTAAACTTAAAATAACTTGGAGTAAACCCTACCTTACATCATCATTCATAAAAGAAATCAGATTTTTCCAAGCCTCTTTATAGCAGGCAAATTCCAGTCTCCACTGATCAGTAAAACCATGTCAACATGGCTTTCATTGTGGATAGTGCCTTAATCCGAAACTTGGATGATGACTTTGTGTCACACTTCGATGCATCTTAGAAGAATTTACATGTGAGTGTGTCAGGTTTTTTAATTTAAATTGAGCAGAAGTTTCTAGGAAGATGTTTTTTGAAAGCAGGTAGCGCCCGATCCAACTCTTATTGACTTTATAGTGACTAAAGTGAGGCTTGGTCTGCATTGCCGCACTGAGTCACTTGCGTCTATGCATCTTCACGATGCTGCGTTGACAGGAGATGCTGTTCTATCAATGCGGCCTTCTGCTTTTCAGGGAGGTGGGCCAATTCATTCGCTGGGAGAACGTTCTGCTATCGACTGACCATGTCTGCACAGACCAGCTCAATCAGTGCTAGTGCATCGAGTCTGTGTCCACATGCCATGACTTTTTATAGGGGAAACGAGTCGTGGGTTGAGAGAGATTTTCATTAGGAGATGACGGCCTTCACCAACAGCTTCAGGCAGAATTCCCACTGGTACATTTCCTAGTAAACCCCAAAAGGGACAATGAGTGTATCATACACTTAAACACACATTTGCTCTGATAACGTGGGTCACAAAAATGAGCTATTGGACTGACTCCTGGTTGTGCGGTTACCTTCTTTGGGCCATTAGGCCAGAACTCGTTTACCTCGTCGTTAAGCCTGAACTAAAAATGAAAACCTCCCAATCGATTTTATAAAACAATTATTTCAGAATGACCTTTTTCTTATTTTCCACTTTCAAAAACGGACTATAAAAATGCGGGAAACAGGCATTTTTGAGAAATGTATTTTTATATTTGACTGCTCAAGAGGCAATGTTTTCTAAAACAGTGGAGTTTTTTGTAAAGAACAGGGTCTTCCCCAGCTGTTTTGACAGTTCGTGTGACTATAAATGATTAAAAACATTTCTCATGTTTGAAAGATTCTGGTAATCAGAATATATTAGTGCGTTTCCCACTTCGTTAGGTTTTGAATAATTCTGTATCATGCACCAAGATGGTCTGTTGCCACGTAATAGGGTAATTTCGCCTAAATGAGGCCACTCGTGGATGCAGACCTGGGATATCACTAAAGCACGTCAGATGTTCATAAAACATGAACTGAATTTGAAATAATGATTTTTTTATTTTTATTTTTTTTACTGATAAATTGGTGACCTTCTGTGAATACTTTGGTGAAGTCTTGAACAGAGGTCCTCAAATTGCCAAGACTTCAGTTTAGTTCAATGAGTCTGTTTGCCTGAATGAAGTTACACAGGTGTTTGCAGATCCGGTCCTAGGGAGTATCAGGAAAATAGAGTTTTAACTTGTTATTAAAGCACACTATATCTAGGTTCCCCAGGCACCTCTGCTGTATTGACTGCCTCTGTGCCTGGGGACTGGTTTGTACTCGCAGCTATTTAAAAAGTGACGCCTGTGTTTTGCTAATGCTATGATCCCAGGGTCTTCAGCCTCAGCATTCAGTGGGGTTTTATCAACCACTCCCTGTCTCATGGTGAAGGTCTAGCAAGGATCCCGCACTAAGATATTAATCTCGCAAGTCTTCGTTTTCCGGGAAGCTTTAAATGCCAGACTGGGGCCTGGCCTTGGAATGACACATCTACAGACCCCAGAGGTGTGAGAAATCCACAGGCCTCAGCTCTGTGGAGCTGCTCCCCCAGTACAGAGGTGCCTAGGGTGAGGGAACAATGCTTTTGTCAGCCTGGACACCGCTGCTCAGGG
>ML686141.1:1100946-1120673 GCA_007922175.1 Pelusios castaneus
AGGGAGGGAGAGTCTCTGCAAAGGAATTACCCCGTCCGTTGCTGACGGGCGCAGATACACTGTGGGTCACAGCAGGGAGGGGGCGTCTCTGGCAAAGGAAGGACGCCGTCCGTTGCTGACGGGCGCAGATACACTGTGGGTCACAGCAGGATAGCTGCCCCACTGGAGCTGTACCGCTGTAGTGGAGAGAAGCCCTGATTAGCCATGGCAGAGCGTCGTGGTGCAGAAGGTCATCCCCTCCTTTCTGAACTGAGGCAACTGATGAAGTTTTCCAGGATTTGTTTCTAATACACTGATCAATTAGCCCACCTGCAATACCGTGTATGCCCCCCTCTCTTCCGATACATATCACCAGTAATCCCACAATTCCCAAATTATTGTGCACAAATCTTTAACTGGCAAACGCACCAATATGGCTTTGACTTTCAGCTATCACAGCAAATCCTGAGGCCTCCTTTATCTGTGCCACATTAGTTCAGATCAGTTTAAAAATAGCGTTAAATACACCCTAAAATGCACTGGTCATGTGTTGCAATTAGCATACAATCATTATTCACCCCTAGTTAAGAGAATTAATAATGACCTCCTGCCATCCATTTATATAAAATGACTGGTTGGCATAACATTCACCACACAAAATCTTCCTGTTGTCTGAAAACATCCAGAGCAAACCCAGTCTTTGCGTGGTGTATTTTATGTGTATATTCAGTGTTTTAGTAAACATAAATGTAAATTTTAATGGATAAGCAATTGTGCAGTTCCTGTAAGTAATTTAGGAAAAAAAATTAGTTTCCACTTCAATGCCTGAAAGAGCTGACTTTACAAAGGGTGTTGAAATGGCATTTTTGGCCTAGATATGAGTGGTGGAAAGACCTCTTGGGTCATCTAGTCCAGACAGCAGGGTTGCACTTTACAAATCTAATTTCGCTCTCGTTTAAAAGGATTGAAGCTGTGGTGCTGCCATCACTTCTTTTTCCAGACTTTTAACACATTAATTTTCCATTTATTTCATTGCATCATTCCTACTTATTTCCTTTTGCACTATGCTAAATGATTCCTCTCTTCCTAAGAAGAGATCTGTCTTGAAGGTGTCTGTTGAACACCTAACTAGAAAGGTTAACTGTACTGGCCTTCATATAACCCTTAATATCATAGCCGGACTACAAGTCAGGAATGATTTGTCACTGTGATACCAGTTTGCCCATCTGATCTGTCTGGGAGTGGGTCTGAAGTTAAATTTTAATCTCCCCCTATTTGGACACAAACCCACCATAATCGTCGGTTTTCTCAGACGGGAGGAAGGAATGAAACCACGTGCTATCTGTGAGTAAATAGTAAAAACGATGAGAGTCCTGTGGCACCTTAAAGACTAATAAATTCCTTCGGGCGTAAGCTTTCGTGGGCTCCAACCCCCTTCGTCAGATGCATGAAGTAGAAACTACGGTTGAGAGGTACATACATGTGCCAGGGTGAAGGAGGGCAAGCGTTAGCAAAGTCAGTTCAGGTAGGGTAGTTGAGGCCCATTCACATTCACACCAGTTGATTAGAAGGTGAGAAAGTGTCAACAGGGACAATCGCTTTTTGTAATGTTACCCCTCTAAATATTTAGTGTTTCTTGTGTCTAGATATTAACAAAAATTCACCTGCAACTGTTCACCTAATTCAGAAAATGTTCTTTCACTCAGATGTTTCTTGAAATCTCTTGCTAATTGTTGGAAAAACAGTGGCCTGGATAGCATCTTGGCCTCTTCAAGAAGGAGATATACTGCTCATAACATTGCAGGAAAGGAATCCTTTCCTTCTTATCCTGCCATTATCCATTAGGCAGTTTTACTTCCTTGGGAGGAATTGATAGTCTATCTGCTGCTCCAGGCTAACGTATAGGCAATAATGTCGCTACAGTATAAACCCCTGTGCCTTTATTTTATATAAAACCTCCATCTTGGCCTTGGCACCAGGTTGTTTCCCCTTACACAAATATCCAGAAAGAGAGGAAGAGGCATCCTGTCACCCAGCGCAAATCGAAACTATAATTAAAGAAAAAATAGCTGCTGTGTTGTCCCATGAGAGTCCGATTACCATTCAAAGCCCAGCCTCTCCCTGCTGACCTGTTACTCCATCGCGGTGTCGTACCTGAACTTAGGGGATGTCTACACTGGAGCCTCTGTTAAGTCAACTTAGAGAGTCCACATTGAACACTCCTGTTGACTGCCTGCGTCCACACTGGCAGGTGCTACGTTTACGGAGGAGCAGTGCATTGTGGGGAGCTGGGAGGGGGCCTGGAGGCCAATTAGGTAAACTTAAGGACACTCCCCGTCCACACTGGCCTAAGTCAACTTAATAAGGTTGACTTAAGTGTTAAGTCGACTTAAGGAAGCACTTAAGTCAACTTAATAAAAGCCCAATGTGGGCGCAGGAGGCTCCAGTGCAGACGTACCCTATTAGCTAGTAAATCCCTTGGGGCACAGCTCTTGTATTTTTACCTGTACTGTGCAGCAAAAAATGAGATCTTCCCCAAGGCTTGCAAAACAGGCCAAGAGAGTTGTAAACATCCTCGCATCATTACAGCTAAGTGTGAGGCCTGTCCCATTGTCAGATTGTGGTATTGAAATGTTTACAAACCAGTGATGCAAATTAAAATAATAAACAACATCAGAATATGGAAAACTTCGACAATGAAAATGAGTAACAGTAACACACACAGAATCTAGAACCGTTTCTGCATATCAGGAAATTGATGCGTGAATCTCTGCACATAAAGCTGTGGCTAGTTTCTGCTACGGGCAAGTACAGGTGGTAAGGCAGGGAAACCTAGTTCTTTCTAAGGGTCAGAAACATCACATAATGTACTCAGCTCCCAGAGCAACGAGAGCTTTAAAAATCCATTCAATAAATGGTATATTGTCAGACTGCTTACCAGGTATTCTAAACTGAGAATGCACTAGTTCTTTTCATCACTTAAAACGATGAAAGATGATTTAAAACTCTTGCCTAAGAAAATCATTAATCATAGCTTTGCACTTAGCCATAACTAATATTTAAATCTTTAATGACAATTAATTTATCATTTAAATGAAAATATTTTTTCCACTTATCAAATATTCCTCATCTGCATCTTGCTTTTGAGATGCAGAATCATATCTATTGAAAACCATTGAAAAGGCTGCTGTGCAACTCTTATTTCCTAATATTCATGTCTTTAACCTCGGTGGAACACCAACATGACTGAAAATTACTTCAAAGTACTATGAACTTTACACTCTACACAAGTCTTATGTAAGTGACAAGGCCCAATCCTGCAATTCGATCTATTATCTGTGGATCTTTATTCCCACGTGAAATCCCTTCAAAAGTACGAAGGCTCCTCACAGAAGCACAAGGGAGGGGTCACCAGGAAGTAGGATTTTTTTAGCTTTTTTTAACGTTCCTACGGACTGTTACGGGTGTGATATATGAACTAAACTGTTCTAAGAGGGCTCTGCATTTTTAAGTTGTGTTAGCACATGGCAGAAGAATTATCTCTAAAATTGCTTCATTAGTATTTTGTATTGCACTAGAGTCTGCTGGCCCCATTGACCTGGGTGCTGTACACATTTTAAAAGACATGCCATTGCTCAAGTCCAGTGCTGCTTAAAAATTTACCCTCTTGACATACATCACATACATGAATGTGCACTGAGTGTAACCCGATAAATACCCCGGGGGACCACAAAATACGTTACCCAGCGCTCCCATTGCAGTCATTGTCAGGACGGAGATCTGGGGCCTTGATGGTTAACAATCCATTGCCATCAATTTGGAATTCGACATCTTTTGCAGCAGAACCGGTCGCTCCCATTCCTCCTTTGTCCCAGGACGGCAAGTTGTCATCTCTGACCACCTGGGATGAACCCCTCGGACGTCTGGTCCCATGAGAAGGAAGGTGCTGGCTTAGCATGACTGTAGAGTCCCTCCAGCATAGCCCTGTGCCAAATGCAGCATGCCGGCGAATCTGCTGCACCCTTGCAAGGCTGATGCCAGGGGCTAGGTTCTCTGCGTAGATGGCGTATTTACCCTCGAACTGATGGCTGTAGAGTGTCTGCGTCCATTTCCACTGTCTTTGGAACCGCCCGTGATGTTTCAAATAATACCTCTCAGCTCTTAAAATTTTCACTGGACTAGGCTGTGATCTAACTGTGATTTTTGTAGCTTCATTCCTAAGAAGTAATTGTAGAGAAACCAGACTCTGCAAATCACATCATCTATGGCACTGCATATATGGAGAGTGTGAGTGTGTGAGAGAGAGAGAGAGAAGCATCACTGATGAGAAATTTGTAAATATTTAATTGAGGTTCTTCCTTTATTGTATTTAACGTGTGAGTGTAGAACATCAAAGAAAGATTTTTGCATAAAATGAAATTGTTGGGATTTTAAAACAAAACCATTTCTGTGCCTAGCAATTCTGGTACGAAAGTACAGATCTAGAGGAAAGAAAATAGTTTAACTTCCTCAGAGTCTTAAAAATTTGTATATATCTTCACAACTCTTCCAAATGAATTCTTCTCCCGTCTCCTCTTGCAGACAGTCCTGGCCAGAACAGGAAGGGGAAGCCCAGTTTAATCTGGTAGCTGGTGGGCTCAGGCTGTATTGGTCTATCAGGTATGTGAAGAGGTGAGGTGGAGGATGGGCTCCATGCAATATCGCACCCACAGGACAGAATTAAAACGTGAAGGAAGCGCAGGCCTGGAAGAGTTTGTTTTTCTATAGTGAGCTAGAAATAGTAGAAGCTCTTAAGGATCAGTTATTGATGTATATTGGGATTATTTATATTTCTTAAACTTGGTTCTAAAACCTAAACGTAAACAGAACTGCCAGATTTTCATGATCATTCAATGTACATTGTCTAAAACCCAATCCTAGGTACAGAAAGAAACAGAGGTACCAGCACACAGAGCTGTGAAGGAAGGGGCACGAATGGATTTTGTCTCAATAGAATACCAGATGTCTGAACATGCACCAGTGGAATTTGGGGGGGTTGGGGAGAGGGGAATAAAATAACTGGCTTTAAGGGTTAGTTAATCAAGTGCTAACATCCCTATTTTCCTACAGCCCACACAGCTTTTTGACCCCTTCTCTAGTACGGTAAAGTTGTGCTAAAGGGATGTTGTTATTACGCTAAAAGAAGAAAGTCGTATATTGAAAAAACGAACGTCCTAAGCAGCATTGACATCTTGGATCATTGAAAACGCAATCATTTTAAAAAAAAAATCCAGTTCACGTTTCTCATGGCTGCTGCTTGTTTCCTTTGGGCTTGTTCTCAGCTTGGACGATGAAAACAAGCTTTTCGTTTCTGGTCTCTCTCGTGGTTTGGCTTTCACATACTCACTGAATGCTGCCGTTTTGCAGTTGCCAGGATTTAAATCCATCTACCCGTCTCCCTTGAAATATGGAAAGTTGGGGAAATGTTTCTTGTGAACAGAAGTTTTGTAAAACTCTTCTATGACCACCCGACTGTTGGCACTGAATCAAGTGATGGTGCTTTGTTAATAAGGTAGAATCAAAACATTGGGAGTGGCCAGCGGCTGTACATTGTTAGAAAATACCCGTGATTTTCCCCCCTCTCCTCGTGTATATCTGAATACAGAAGAGCTTCCTCCTTCAGCCCATGATTTTACTAGTGTACAGAAGAGCTTCATGACAAATCAGTCAGGTCACAGTTGGCATAATTAAAGTAATTTGCATAGCTGAGCTCTCCAAGCTGCGTAATTTTTTGAATAGTGTGTGCCTCGTGCAGCAGAGCTTCTGAGTTCCTTCTTTGGGTCCTTATTCATGACCTCATGTTTGCTTTTTCCCCACTGTGGCAGTGAGGTGAGTTTAGACATAAGGATATTGGAAGTGCTTGGCTGTCTATCGGGGACCTGTTTACACTAGGAAATCCAGTCTCTTTGCAAGTTAAAGCACTTGAAATGCATAGAAAAAATTAAACCACTCTGAGTTCAGCCGTTTGATTTAGATGTAACTGGAACATTGTCATCATTGCAAAAATTCCACTGAGGGTCTGTAATAATTGGCTAATTTCCCAGAAAGGCCTGTGCCCAAGAAAATTGTGCTGGGTCCTCCTGCAGCCAGGTACAGCTGTGTTGGGTGTAGATGCGCTTGCAGTTCTAAAATACAGCTGAATGGGAGGGTCTGGCTGGGGCGAGTTGCGCTGTTTCACCAAAAACCATGCCTGATGCTAGTGGGTCTTTGTGGCCAGCCGCTTCCTCTCCAGTCCTGGCAATTGGTTTGTGAGTGTTCCCAGTCTGGGACGGGCGTTGAGCAGTTGCTGCGTCCACATGGGTATGTGAAGAGAGAGACTCCCTTTAAAGACCAAGGCACACGGAGAACAGAGCTAGCTGCGGCCATGGAAAGACCGTGGACAGGGTTTTACGGCAGAGAGGTCGGGCCAGACTTTCAGCAGCTCTGGGCTCTCCTGAAAACCACGTCGCTTTATGGAGATTTCTGACTCGTAGCTGAGCCCTTCTGGAAATCAGAGAGAGGGAGGGCGGGTGGACTTGGAGGATGTCTGTGCATAAAACTAAACTTCTTCCCCATCACCCCTAACAGCAGCCGGTCCCCAAATCGCAATAAAGGGCGGGCCGGCCTGGACGCAGTGAGGGAGAGGAGCCAACGCGGGGCAGCTGGGGATTAAGGGTCCCTTAGTGACTCCACAGCACGTCCGGGTGCAATGGCTGTGACTGGAGATGCCGACTCGGGGGGACTAAGTGGGTGCAATGACCGAGAGGAGCCCTTTCTATTCTCATGGTGCCTCCTGCCCTGAAATGTTCCAACTAGCTCTTTGTAAACAATGTGTATAGATGAGGTACTGCCTTTCCCCCCGTTCTTTTTCTGAGTGATTCCAGATGTACGTCAGTCTCTTTGCTGTCAAACCTTTTCTATTGTAAAGCTGATGCTGGTGGGGTTTGGGCTATTTTTTTTTTTTTTTTTTTAAAGAAAAGAAAAAACCCACTTCTGCGTCTCTCTGTTGTCAGTTTTAGGCTGTAAATTCCATCTATCAATAAAAACTGAAAATGCAGTTTGAGAGCAGTGGATTTCTCAAGCCCCAGGCCATGTCGCTGGCCTGTCTCCCTTTTCACCCAGCCCCGTCCCCGTGATTCTGGGAACGCTGCAGACGCTGCCCTTTGTTTCTTTGTCATCGCTGGCCCTGTTCCCAACACCTACAGCAAGAGCTGCATGTTAGTCATTGTGAAAGTAAGTGTGCAAAGGTGTAAAACTCGTGACACTGCTCCCTCGAATCCCGTCTCAGCACACACGCCAGACGCACTTGGTACATTGTTCAACACCTGTTTCCTTCCCCCCTTGCACCATTCAGGGTCTGCCTCAGCTTGTACAGTCTAGAAATCGCTATGGGCGGCCAGTGTTCGCAGTAGGACCTCTGAGTTACAAACACCTCGGCGTGGAGGTTGTGCGTAACACTGAACAAAACGTTATGGTTCTTTCTGAACCTTGACTTAACACAGCTTTGAAATTTACTGGGCAGGGGGCCAAATGCAGCTTTTAACCATCTTCATTTAAGTGAAACAAGCACAGACTGTTCCTGACAATGTCAAATCAGTTTTCCAACCCTTCCTGGGTTTTTTAGTGGTTCACGTTTAATGCAGAACGATGCTGAACTTGCTTTTCCCCTGGCTCTCGGCTGCTGCTTGCTGGTCCACTTCCTGCTCCAGCTCAGGCCTGTGGTTCGTAAGAGGGATGGAGGTTTCCAGGGCCGCACCAGTGGCTGGGCCCTGACGGAAATGGCTCTGGGGTGGTCAGACTAGCACAGTTGTTTTCGACCTTTTTTTTCATTTGCACACCCTTAAATTTGGAGTGGAGGGGAGGGTCCCGTGGAAATCTTAGCCTCAGGTTGGAATCACTAAAAGTTGTGGTGTGTTTTACCTAGTGCAGCCGTTACGGCAGAGAGGGGCTTGCTGCTTCATTACTGATTTTTTGCAGCAGACACATCGGCTCTAGCAGGTTGGGGCTTGGCCTTGTTAGCCTGTGAGACGGAAAGGCAAAGAGCAGGTAAATGTGACGGGTGTCCAGGCAAACTGACAGTCAAGCAGAAGTTTTAAAAAAGAAATGAGACACGTGGGGAAGAGAACGTCCCATCACTTTCAATATCTGCCTCCCTGATCACCCTCCTTAGTCCATGGCTGGATGACAAGCTTGGCCTAGGAGCTATTTCCCTGTGCCCCAAACCTAGGCTAATAATGGTGATTGTCCCCACCACGTTCAGTTCTGCATCTCGGAACCCGTGTGCAGTCAGGATTGCTGCTCACTGGCGCATGGATTGATTTACCTGCCAAGCTGGCTCAGAGCCCTGTGCCATCAAACCGTAGCAGCTGCCTCAGAGGAAGGTGAAAACTGCACCATGGAGCTCTGTGTGGTTTCATGCCCCGGCCTCCTCTTAGCTCTTTCTAAAACAGCCCAGTTCCTCCTTGCTCATTTATGCTGACACCATCCCAGGGGACGATGAATATTTCTGCATCAGCAGCCGTGGCCCATCATGGCAATGGGTTAACTGAGCAGGACACCTTTGTCTTGTTCCTGATGAGTTCATTTACAGCCCAGCAAGACAAAGACACACATGGCCCCTGCAAAGTATAACGTTAGTAGGAGAACAAATGAGGAGTCCTGCGGCACTTTGAAAGACTAACATTTATTTATTGCATGAGCTTTCATGGACACAATCCCACCTCAGATGAATGAAATGGAGGCTGTACAAAATCCAGCATGAAACTTTGACCTCCTCTAGAACTCAGAGGGCCGTAGAGCTGAGCCTGGCTTATCTGCCGTCAAGTGACCCAAGGAACCGAGCAGATCAAGTTGTAAGGTTCAATTTCTTTAGTTCAACCAAGAGCCAGTCTCCGAGCACGGACACGAGGAACAAATATTTGATAGTCAGTCTAGCAGAGAACTGTCTAACACGATAAAATGGCTGGATGCTAAAGTGAGACGAATGCAAACTGGAACTAAGACAGACATTTGCGACAGAGTTAACTAACCCTTGGCTCTACACACTGGGGTCCTGGAGGATTCTCTGTCCCCGGCAATTCTAAAACTGAGATTGGATGTTCTCCTGAAAGCTCTGTTCTAGGCATTCGTTTGGGGACCTTCACTGGCCTGTGCTATGCAGGGGCTCAGACTGGATCACAACACTCCCTTGTGACCTGTGAACTACATCATCTGGAGCATCTTCCTCTAGCAATAGTCACTTTCCATTCTGAATATTCCTGTAACCTTAAAGATGCAAGAATAGACATCTGAGGCCTGGTCTACACTACTGGTGGATTTCGGTGGCAATCAACTCTGCTTTTGGGGGGGGATTAATGGCGTTGACTTCTGGATCAAGCGGGTCCAAATTGCTTTGCAAACGATCCTGCACTACCGCCCGTGTAGACATTCCCTGCGATTGAGAGTTACAACTTAGAGCAAATACGTTCCCTAAGGATCGCTCACATTCTTAAGCGCAATGTTATGTTATGTTCAACTTGCACATAGACCTACACAGTTTCTTCAGGATGAGAAAGTAGGAGGAATAAAATCCAGTGATTTGCCCTGAAACTCAAGAATCCACCATTATCCCTCTCTGATTTCCCCTGGTAGTCAAAGTCTTGATACCGTATTGGGTGTATAATCCACAACCCAGTCGGATGCAAAGCCCAACACTTCTTTCCCTCAAGAGACCCATTTGTAGAAGGATGTGCCGCTGAGCCAAGAGATCGTTATATATGAATTGCAGAAGATCCTCTTAGAAATCTGTGTAAAGAAGGGAGCCACCGTGGAGTGGACAGCAAGAGTAAAATAGGAACGCTGGAGCTGGAGGAAAACCTCAGTGGAGAGTGCTCTGAGCAAACATGGTTCAGTACTATCTCCAGAGCCCTGTGTGGAAGAAATTGAGCAGTCTGGTGGCATTCTGCGTTGAAATGTTAGGGACATGCATATAATCGGAAGCTAAAGGGACCTGTATGGAAGAAATGTCTAATGGGGTCAAATATCTCAACTTCTTCCTTTCAAGGGAGGGGAGGAAAATCAGGGCTCATGGGACCAAGATGTGAAACTGATCAATCCAGGTGATGTTTAGATGGTGCGGCCAGAGCAGAGTGCTAGCTATCACCACCGCCTCACATCGCCCAGACAGAGAAGGGGGCAAGACGCGGACAAATCCTGACCCCGGGGAGCTACTGGTGCAGAGCTCCTGAAAGCACTACACCCTGCTACAGGGCTGAATGCTGGGAAGTTGTTCTGGTCACACTTGCTTTACGTGTCTCATGAAACGTACTGGTTGGTTGGGAGGGAGATGTTTGCTGGCAGCTGAGGCCAAAACGGGAACCACTTCTTCCCCACTCTGCTATGGCTGGATTCGAGCTGGAGACATGAAACCCCTCCACTCACGGGGGGGGGGGGGGGGCGCACAGACAGGCAGGTTAGTGCCAACACCAGGGAGAGAGAAGAATCCTTGAGGAGTGAAAATAAATCGGCAGCCCAGAAAAAGCACAGCACAAGCCCGAGCCCGAGCCCTGCGAGTGTGTCTTGTAAGATGGATAAGGTGGGCGCTGGTGAACGAATTGAACCCAGCTCTGGGAAGGCCCCTGGGCCATACAGCCCAAGATCTTTGCAGACAGTGGAAGAAAATGAGGCCCAAGAGAATAGGTGTCATATTAATTTTTTATTAAATTCCGTTAGTTTTCTCTTTTATATAACAACATTTTTCCTCTAGGCACAATACAATACAAGGACTCTGTATGTTTGACACAATGTACAGAAACTTCAATAATCTACAACTGCTCAGGTCAGTGAGAAACCTGCCTGCCGCACCAGCTCCCTGCCACAGCCGTCGTCAGAGGGTGAAAGAAAAAGGGACCCTGGGGGTTAAGACTGTACAAAGATCTCTGGACCAAAATAAACAGGGGATGCCTTTAAAAATGAAGCCGGGAGGCGGGCCAGCCACTCTGGCCCTGAGGTGGGGCTGGGCCAGGAAAGGGCAGGCCCCCGGAGGCAATGGCAGGAAGCTGGTAAATGTAACCGAAGGGGGGAGGATGCTAGCGGTGCTGATACCAGCTCAGGTGTGGGGACCACGCACAGCTGATTGGGGGGTGCGGGGCAAGCGCACGGCTCTAGCCAGTGAGCCCTCATCGGCTAGCTGGGGTCTCGGCTCACCATGGGGCAGGGGAGGGACGGGGATTTGTTTCGGTACCGGAGAGTCCATTACCTGGCTCATGATTCCACCTTTGCGCAGACAATAAGTTACAGCAGTAAGCGGGGTGCGGGGGGGGCGTGCACGGTGTCCCTGCTACGCAGTGCGTCCAGGCTCTGAGCCCTGAACGATGGATCCGTTACGCTCTGGGACTCCCAAGGCAGCGAAGAGCCCCCTACTTCCCCAGGGGCTGGGCTGGAGCCTGACTCAAGGGGGAGGCCTCTCTGCGTGGCTGGGCCCAGCACCCAGGATTGCGAGTGGAGCTGCAGAAGGGAAACTGCCCCACCCCCGCTGCAATCTCCAGCTGTGCCTCCCTGGTCCCTGAGGGCCGAACATCCTGGGCCCAGGCCTTTCGGGGGGCCCAGCCAGAGCCGAGCCACAGAGGGGCCTTTCCCCCAACCCTGCAGGGTTGTGCCCCCAGGGAGCTGCACTACCACGTGCTGCTGCAGGGGGAACCAGCTCCCCACAGCCTGGATCACACCACAGTCATGGGCTGGGCTGGACCAAGACGCTGCAGGTCCCAGCCTCCCCCCGCCCACCTGAGACCGAGGAGAGGGGCTGCCTGCAAACAGGCCATGGACCTGCCCACCCAAGCTCCCTCCTTCCTCCCAGGGCTGCTCGCCCCCCGGCTGGGAGCCAGCTACGGCACATGGGGGCCAAGGGGTCCCGGCGCTCAGCCATCTCTCCATGGTGCTGTCCCGGGGAAGGGCTGGGCAGAGGTTGGCCAAGGGCCCGGGGAGGGCGGGGGGGAGGAGCAGGTCAGTGTGCGATTTGGGCTGCGTGACCTCAGAAAGCACTCAGGGCTGCCGGGGGGAATCTGCGGGTTTCCAATGGCACAGGGGATGAGGGTCCGTCCCACGGTGCCTCCGGCAGCCCTCGCCCCGCGCAGGGCCAATGAAGACCCTCCATGGCATTCACAAGATCAGAGCCCGCTGGGAGCCACGCAGGGCCCAGGGGAGGTGCTATGAACGCGGTACGAACGGCCCCTCTGCCAGCCTGACTTGCAATGCCATCAGCTCCTGCACAGCGTAACAGACGGATCCCGCCCTTGAGCCGGCAGGGCCCCAGGGCCTTTTCAGTCCAACGTGCCCGGGCAGCGGGGGACGGAAGGTGTCCTCCTCCTCAGGCAGAGCTGGCCTCAGCTCAAGTGCCCAGTCCGGGCCGTGCCTCTGCCTCCTGCGCCGGGCCCTGGAGACTCCGCGCCTGGAACGGGGCTGCTGCCGAGCCAGGCTCAGGCGTCCGATAGGCAGCTCTGGATGCGGTCGATCCACTGCTGTGCCAGCTGCACATCCTGGGCGCAGAAATTGTAAACTCGTTTCGTTGTCTTCAGCTGTGGGGAGAAAAGATGAGAGCCGAGTCAGAGTGACCAGGGGGGACGGGGCAGGAGGACACCGCTCCGCGCCAGCTGGATGTGGCAAGCGCCTGGCAGGGTCTGCAGAGCCCCAGACAGCGTCAACATCCCGGGCCCTCCCCAAGACCCAGCTTCCCTCGCGTGTGGCACTCACGTCGAAGAAGGCCTTCTCCTCCACTGCCTTGGGGGCCCCCATGGTGGGGGTGCCCGGGGTGATGGTCTCCACCTCCGCCAGGTCAATGACCCCTTTGCACTCGGTGTCCATGCGGTTGTCATAGTAGCGCAGCTGCAAGGAAAGGTACCTGACATCAGCCATTGCCCCGCCCTGCCCCAGGAGCCCCGGGTTCACAGGACAGGCCCAGTCAGACGCTCAGGAACTGGAGGGACCATGCGAGGTCACTGAGGCCCGTCCCCAGCACTCACGGCAGGAACAAGTCCGGTTAAACCCTCCCTGACAGGTGTGTGTCTGACCAGCTCTTAAAAACCTCCAATGATGGAGATTCCACACCCTGCCCAGGCAGCTTATCCCAGCGGTTCATCACCCTGACAGTTAGGAGTTTTTACTCCAGTTGTGGCCTAATCAGGGCGGAGTAGAGCGGAAGAATTATTTCTCGTGTCTTACGTACAACACTCCTGTTAATACATCCCAGAACGGGGTTTGCTTTTCTCGCAACAGCGTTACACTGTTGACTCATATTTAGCTTGTGGTCCACTATGATACCCAGATCCCTTTCCGCAGTCGTCCTCCCTAGGTAGTCAATGCCCATTTGTGTGTGTGCAATGGATTGTTCTTTCCTCAGTGGAGAACTTTGCACTTGTCTTTATTGAATTTCGTTCCATTTCCCTCAGACCATTTCACATTTGTCTAAATCAATCTGAATTGTGATCTTATCCCCCAACGAACTCGCAACCCCTCCCAGCGTGGTATCATCCACACACTTTGTACGTGAGCTCTCTCTGCCGCCATCCAAATCAGTGATGAAAACACTGGACCCAGAACGGATCCCTGCCATACCCCGCTCACTGCGCCCTTCGGCGTGGGAGTGAACCTTGATCACTCCTCTCTGGGCGCGGTTCTCCACCCTCTTCTAGTAGCTCCGTCCAGGTTGTGCGTCCCCAGTTTGTTAACGAGGTCATGTTCTCTCTATCTGGTCACCCTGAGCCCGACATGTCCACGCCAAGGCTGGCCCAGTGACGCCCCTTGTCCAGCCCCTGGCTCCCCCGTACCTGGTGTTTGGTTTTATCCAGCACGAACCAGCGGGGCTTCCAGGGCTTCATGAAAGCTCCTTTCTTGTATAGCGACCCCTCGTAGGACCTGCGGGAGCCGGGCAGCGGGTTAGCGTCTAGGCACGGACGCGGGGGGGGGGGGAAGGGCTCAATTCCCGGCAGCCTGGGACTGAACGAGCCGAGCTGGGACTCTGGCCCCACAGGACCCGTCCCGTCCCAAGCCAGACAGCTCATTGCTGATTGCAGCGCCCCCAGGGCCTGCCCCACCCGCCCCCTCCCCCAGGCAGCCGGAGCCCCCGCACCGGTTCTCGCTCTCCGACATCTGGAACTGGCTGTAGAGATTGCTGGTGCTCTTGCGGCCTCCCTGCTTCCCGCTGGACGGGGCGGAGGTGCTGCTCGTGTTGCTGTCCAGGCTGAGGTTGAGGGTGGAGCCCACGCTGCTCTCCTGCAGGTACACGCCCAGCGAGCGCCGGTGGGGCACCATGCTGGAGGACATCAGCAGGGAGCTGGACGCCATCTGCGGAGCACAGAGCAGGGACGTGACAGTTGGGCCTGACCACACCCGCTAACGCGGTCTCAGCCTCGCGGGAGACAGTCTGGGACAGGCACCGTCAGCCCCTCCACGGCCACGCAGGCAGCTGGGGGCAAAGCCAGGAGCCCTGGGCCGAGCGTCTCAGCGAGGGGGAGCGCCCCACTCCAGGCTCACAGGGCCCCGCCCCACGGACGGCCCAGAAACCTACCCGGGTAGCCTCCTGCCGGGCGTCTGTGCGCTGGGAAGCTTTCACCTTGTCCCACAGGTCCTTCCAGCGCTCTGGCACCTGGTGCAGCTCCATCTCCAAGGTCTGCAGCTCCTGCAGGAGGAGAGAGGTCATTTGGGGGGCCCATCGCCCCAGTGAGACTGCCCCGCTATCTCACACTATCCCTGCCAGGAGGGACCAGAGCCTGGGACGGGGAGAGCGCTTTGCAAGCGGCCTGGGGGTCAGGGGTGACCCACCGGTGTTCCGTTCTGGTCCCCCATCGACAAGTATTAGAGCTGGAACCGGAGCAGAGAAGGGGAAGAAGAAAAGGAGCAGCTTCCATGTGGCGAGAGGGTGAAAAGGCTGGGACTGTTCAGCTTAGAAACAGGACACGAGAGATCTACGAAATCCGGAGTGGAGCTGGTTGCTTTTTACCCCTTCCCATAAGAGCCGACCGGGGGCACCCGGGGCAATTAAGAAGTAGTACGTGTACGCTAAGGGAGGGTTTCTTCACGACCCAATCACTGCCACGCGGTGCCAGCAGATGGGCCACCAGCCACGCTGGCCAGGGCCGGAACCCCAGGCTGCAGGTGTCCCTAACCCTCTGACTGCCCAAGGCTGGGAGCGGACGACGGCTTGTTCTGTCCCTTCTGGCCACGTCGCAGACGGGACACGGGGCTGGATGGACCAACTGGTCCGTCCTCGTTTGGGGACATCGCTCTCACCTCCAGCAGCTTGGAGATGGCGTCAGGCTCGACGCGGCTGCGGTTGTCGTAACATGGCCAGATGATTTTGCGCTTGGTCTGCGGGGTGCTGGAGTCCTGCCGATCTGCCTCCTCCACGTGGTCCGGCTGCCGCTGCACCAGCTCCCAGTCATAGGAGGGGCCCTCGGACAGGGTCTCCTGGGTGTAGTAGTCCCACACCTTCAGGTTGGAGATGTTGCTGTAGGGCCTCAGCACCTATGGAACAGGTCGGGAAGTGCCAGCTGCCCCTGCAATGCCGGGCCCAATGGACAGCCCCCAGGCCGAGAACTGCGCTGCCCAGCCCGGGAAACAGGATTCCCAAGGGCAGGCGCCTTCAGGAAACAGACTGTCCCCCACTGCTCTGCCGAGAGCTGGGCCGGGCCCTGGCTGCAGCGTTCCCCACCCAGCTCACACTGCAGTGTGGGCTCTGGGCCCGTGTACTTCCCCCAGCTGGGGGGCCCAGCGCACAGGCATAACGGCAGCTGGTGGAACCTGAGACGCGCGACTCCCTTCCTGCGCTGTCCCCCAATTACAACTCGGGCCCAGAGCAAGAGCCATGGGCGCCAGTATCCATTGGGGCATCGCTGTGGGGTGGGGGACAGAACAGGGCCCTTCCCAAGAAACACTGCAGCCAGCGAGTCAACTCCGTCGCAACTGTGCAGGGAAACCCAGGGCTGGCTGCTGGCTGCTCGCTGCTCCCTCATTCCCCAGGAATGAGCTGAAAAGATGCCATGTTGGTCAGCAGGTCCACGGCAGGAGCGGGGGGATCTGGGCAGGCCCGGGGCAATCCCTGAGCACAACATCCATTTGATTTAAAATGGCTCAGCTTGACCCCGGGCGACCTCTTGCCACAGTCAGTCAGTGAGAAGACATCTCGCTTCACCGGCCAGCCCTTTCTCTGCTGCCTTTGGTTCTCCTGAAGTGGAATTTTTCAGAACTTTTCCTCCCATGGAGAAGTTGGGTTTGGATTTTTAGCCCTTAGTGCAGACATTCCCCACCCCCAAAGAAAGATCTCCCACCAAAATGGTGAGTTCTGCCCAAACCCAACAGAAAGGGGGTCGCAATGGTGCTGCTGGCCAGCGGGGGAGGAGGGCTATAAAGAGCTGCCATGGGACAGTGAGGCCAGAAATGCTCAGCACAGAATTCGAATCCGGACCCCCCGAGTGCCCCTTCCTGACCCCCTGCTGCTGGGAGCCTTGCGCCGGGGGAACCTGTGGTGTTGCAGGAATTGCATTTGCTGTTCTTAAAGCCCCAGCTCCTGCAGTCTGGTGAAGGTGGGAGAATCTCAGCTTTGTTTTCTCTGAAAGCGCATGGCTAGCCCTCGAACACGCCCCGCAACGGTGGCGAAGCGGGAGAGCCAGCGGTTCTGATTTTACAGGGCTCGACTCCCTTCCAGGGCGCCCAGGAGTGACTGCCCACACGGCTGCAGCCCCAGTGCACTCTAGGGTGGCCCCTGGAGATTAACTCTGCGGCCCCACTCGGAAGCACACCCCAAGACGACAGGGGCAGAACTGGGACGCACGATCCGTGTTAGAGAGATGAAAGGCGAGGCGCAGCTATCAACGCCCTCCACACGGCCGCTTGCATGAGCGAGGTTTGGCCGCCGGCCCACTCCATTGCAGGGCACCGAGTTCGCACCCAGAGCTGGGCTGCCTCGATCCTGCCACGCACGGGGGTGGAGGAGGTCTCCGTAGCTGCTCTGGCCCTGGCACAGGCTCACCTCGCCATCCTCGGGGGCGTACACGTAGTTGAAGAAGATGGGGGTTTTCTTGTTCAGCCGGTCGATGTAATCCCAGATGGATTTGTAGACCTGCTGGCTCTTCCGCTCGCCCTTCTCCTCGTACAGGAGGCCTGCGGGGAAAGCGGAGTTCAAGCCACTCAACTCACGGCATCCAGGGCCGCCGCTCAGCACCCAGGGCCCAGGCCCTACCCAGCTCGATGCGCTCATAGTCCGAGTCCAGCAGGAAGGTGCGGAAGCGGTTGGAGACGTGGTGGTAGCCCAGGAACTTTAGATAGTACTGCGTGAACTCGAACTCCAAGGGGAACTGAAGGTGAATCTGCAGAGACGAGGAGACAGCCCTATGAACGCCAGGCTCCCAGCGCAGCCTGTCAGACAGGCTCTCTCCCCGCGGGTCGTAGCTGCGAGCCGAGCCCGCCAGCGGGAAACAGCCCCAGCCACTGAGGGCTCACCTGGTGCACGCAATCCAGGAACTGCAGAAAGATGGGAGCGAAGCCGCTGCTCTGGCCGGCCAGGGTCTGGGCTCCGCGGTGGCTGAAGCGGTGGCCGAAGGACAGCCACTCCTTCTCCACGAGGAGCCGGAAGCCCTCCATCGTCCGGTAGTAGGGGTCAGAGAGCAGCTGCACCAGAGACACCACCTGCGGGAGGGAGGCGGCCGGTGTCACTGCCCCGCGGGGCTGGGAGCTGACGCCAGAGGCCGAGAGGGGCCAGCCGGCTGCTGACAGCTCTGACTCCTACCTGCGTGGTGAGATCCCAGCCATCCTCCAGACTGACCAGCACCGACGAGCCAGCGTCCAGCAACTCCACCACCAGCACCGAGATCTGCAGGATCTTGTGGATCTGCAGAGACAGCACAGGGGTTAAGGAGGCATCGGCAGGCAAGAACGCCCCCACCGGCTGAGGGCTGCCCCAGCTTCCAGCCAGCGGGTGAGCCCGGCAGGTCAGAGCCTCTGCAGAACGTGATGGTGCCCTGAACCCACAGACTGCAGGGCCAGGAATGGGGCTGGGCTGGGCAAAGGAGAGCTGTGTGTGAAGGGAGCATACGCCATGTCCCCCCACTCAAAGAAAGCAGACCTCAGCAACCCACTCCCTTCCCCGCCCACCATGGCCCTTGAGGAGCCCTGGCAGAAACCCCCCCCCCAGGCACTGAGTGGAGCCAGAGATCCAGAGCACTGGGGCAGAGGGAACGGCTCTGCTCAGACCCCTGGGTCCCTGCCCAAAGCCTGACACCAAACTTGCCAAGAACTTGGGCTGGTTCTGGGGAGGCATGGGGCAGATGGCACTTTTCTCAGGCCCATGCGGCTGGAGGGCGTGCCTAGAGCAGGAAAGAGCATCTAGCCTTCATCCCGCCCCAGCACGCCAAGGGCAGGTGGGTCCCCCCCAGCACAGCGTCTAGTGGTGGCAGTGTGACCAGATCTGTGACAGAGGCCTCTGGGGCCCGCCAATCCCAACAGCTTTGCTCCTGGTCCCCTCCTGGCTTGGCCGGTGCCTGGAACTGCATGATCCCAGCACACGGGCGCATCCGCTGACACGAGCGTAGGAGGAGAAGGGACACGGGACGCCCTGACTAGCTCAGAACGTGACGTCTCCAGTGGCCCCTGGGTACTGAATCCCACAATGCGCATCTGTAACCTCTCACTGGCCGCCGTTTTCTCCAGCCACTGAATCGTTTTTGTGGCTCTTCTCTGCGCCCTTTGCAATTTTCCAGCAACCTTCTTAGCACAGGGACCCCAGAACTGGAGGCAGTGCCCCAGGAGTGCTCGGCCGTGCTGTGTGCTGCGGTAAGATCACCTCGCTCCCAGGCACCGCTCCCGCTCACACAGCCAAGGACGGCACTGGCCTTCTAGCCAGAGCACTGAGTGTTCACATGGCGTGCCTTGTCCCTGTGGCCCCTGGCTCCTTTCCAATCTCTGCCCTCCCCGGGAGCACCTGCATTCCCTGTTCCTAGATGCGTATCAGCCAGTAGCACCCAAGACTGTCCTGCTGCCCTCTCCGGGACACAGCGGCCGCCACTCTCCATCCCCCAACACTGCAAGTGGAGATTTTATCTCTACTCCCAGATCTTTGGGGGAGACTGAAGAGCTCCCACTAAAGACAGATCCCTGCTGGCACACGTCACTCCATGGCGGTTCCCACTCCCTGCTCCTGGCCGAGATCCACCCCACGTCTTTCAGGAGCTGCCAGTTCAGGTTCTCTCTGCCCCCAGACCCTGACTTCCGTGCAGGTCTCTGCCCAGCTGTCCTCCTGGCCCGGCAGGCAGTGAGAGAAGGAGGGCTAGTGTGGATGGGGTGCCCAAGCGAACATCTGAGCACTGCCGTGGACCTCCACTCCCTCCAGGGGATCGGACTGCTCTCTGAGTACACCACAGCACATGCCAGTGAGGGAAGAGCTATTGATGTTAAAGGGCAATGCTGGCGAAGAACCAATTCAGGCTGGAGATGAGAAGGGGGTTTCTACCAATGTTCCCTCTAAGGTTTGGCGGCTTGTGTGCAAAATTTTCAAGCCGTGTGCAAAACTTTTTCTGAATAAAATTTTTGTGTAAACTCACACGACAGAAATTATAGGCATTAATTGAAGTTAAAATAATTGTAAATAGAATTAATTAATTGTGTTTAATTGAATTTGAATGAATTTTGAATTGGAATTTAATTTTTAGAAAGGTTTTTATTTAAAATTAATTTTTTAAAAGTTTTTTTTTAAAAAGGAAGGAAGG
>ML686141.1:1120773-1176050 GCA_007922175.1 Pelusios castaneus
AGAGAAAGAAGGAAAGAAAAAGGAAAGCAAAGGAGAGAAAGAAGGAAGGAAGAGAAAGGGAGAGAAAAAAGAAGGAAGAGAAAGAAGAAAGAGGAAGGAAAGAAGAGAAGGAAGGGAAAGGAAGGAAGGAAAGAAAGAGAGAAAGAAAAAAGAGAAAGGGAGAGAAAGAAGGAAGGAAGAGAAAGGGAGAGAAAGAAGGAAGAAAAAGAAGAAGAGAAAGAAAAAAAAGAAGAAAGGGGAAGGAAAGAAGAGAAGGAAGAAAAAGGAAGGAAGCAAAGAAAGAAGGAAAGAAGAGGAAACAGGAAGCGAAAGAAAGAAGGAAGAGGAAACAGGAAGAGAAAGAAGGAAGGAAGAGGAAAGAAAGAAAGAAAAAAAAGAAGGAAAAGAAGAAAAGAAAAAAAGGAAAGAAAAAGGAAGACATAAGGAAAAGAGAAAGAAGGAAGAGAAAGAGAGGGAGGAAGAAAGAAAAAAGAAGGCAGGCAAAGAAAGAAAGAAAGAAAGGAAGAAAGAAAGAAAGAAGCCAAGGCCGCTGGCGGGGGAGGACCCTACCGCGGCCCTGAGAAGCCGCCGGTGGGGCGGATCAGACCCAGCCCCGGAGGCTGATCCCGGCCCTGTGCGGGGAGGCCGAGGCCGTGGATTAGCCCGGCCCCGGGCCAGGAAGTCGAGGCGGTCGGCAGGTGGGAGCCTGGGAGCCCGCTGCGGCTGCAGCCACCCTGCTGCCCCGGCCGCGTGGGGCAGGCAGGCAGGCCCGCGCTCCTAACCCTAGCCTGAGCCTGCCTGTCCCACCCTGGGGGCGGGGAAGGCCAGCCCAGAGGCTGGGCGCAGGCCAGGTCTGCCGCGGCCCCGGGGGTTGGAGGGAGCACCGGGGGCTGCCGGGATGCGCGGGGGTCCCTCACTGCTGCGTGGGGGGTGCGACGGCCGCGCAGCTTAGAGGGAACACTGGTTTCTACCCGCCCGAGGGGAACAGAATTCGTTCTGAGCGAGCAGGGCTCAATCGGATGGGCTGCTGTGAGGATGGAGGCAGAGCTCAGCACTCCCAGCCTCAGCTCCAGAGCCCAGCTGCCACCTGCCGGGGACGGGTCGGCCCACCCAATGTTTCCTGTTTCCTTTTTGAATCTCCTTCCCTGGAAGCTTTGGGGACGGCGACGGCTGGAGATGGGACAGGGCCCTGAGCAGCTCTGAGTGTGCGCTCGCTCTGCAGTGCGCGGCTGGTTCGTGCTCAGTCTGACTGCCATCAGTGGGCTTGGGAAGAAGGTTCCCCCGGTCAGACCGGCCATGACTAGGCGCTTCCTCCTTGCCCTGCAGCGCGGGGAGCGAGGACTTGCCAGGACCATCAGGGTGCGTCTCAGGTCACTCCTGCTCTCTGCCCAGGGCGCACCGTGTTGGGGTCAGCGTGCGGGGCTGGGGCCTGGACAGACCGGAGGATTTGGTCCCTGAACCGGCACGAAGTGCTGGGTTGCTGTGGGACTGGACCACAAGGTCCCTTCCTGGGACACACCCCAGCAATGCCGGCTCCCATCGGGCTGGAAGGCCGTGGCCCCCCCGCACTGACCTGGGACAGCCATTCGGACTCCTCTAGGGACCGCAGGTAGGTGAGGCTGGGGTCTGCGGCGGTGCAGCCGGGAACACAGGCCTTCATCAGCTTCTTGAAACTGGCCTTGACCTGCCGCACGTCGAACACCTCGATGGGCACCACCTCCCAGTGCTGCAGCGGGTCCGACTTCACGCCCTGGGGAGAGGTGAGCACACGCTGGGCAGCGCCACGCCCTCCCCTTCGGTTCCCAGCACAGCCCAGCTGCACCCGCACCACCGACGGAGAACTCGGCTGCCTTGTGGTGAGCCCAGAGCGGGTCTGCCGCTGGAGCCCCCCCGTCCCAGACGCTGAGCGCCTTTCCCGTCTCCCTGGGATGGGTGACAGAGGAGCCTGCGACCGGTGGGCTGAGATGGTCCAGGGGCTGGGCTGTTACCTTCAGCTGGGACTTGTCCCCAATGATGTAGAGGGAGGCGCGGTGCTGGCGCAGGAAGCTGCCCTCGGATGGGGCCCCGTTGTGCTGAGCATTCAGCAGGTCCTTTCCAGCCAGCCGGGACCCGATTTCCATGTTCAGGACGTAGTTGCTCATGCGCCCGCTGGCCCGGATGCTGCCCCACTTGCCTGCAAGAGAGGGCGGAGTCACTGGCCTGGCCGGCTCCCACCTTAGCGTGGACGTCCAGCTCTCCTCCTGGATACAACCTCGCTGCCCCGTCCCGGATCTCCTCCGTGCACTCGGGAGTCAGGTTTGCTGCTTGCTCCTCCCACTCAGCAGCATGTGGATTTGGGCAGCTGGGGTCAGACACCGGAGCCTTTATCCTCCCTGCAGGCCCAGCTGAGACGGCCCGGTCTGGGCACATCCCTGCCCAGCGGGCAGCAACAAGCCACCTCGGCAGCCTGCCCACGGCCTGACTGACTGGACCCTCTGTAGTTACTCCAGGGGATTCGCTCCCTCCCCGGCATGCAGCCTCTGGCAGACGTGGGAGGAGGTAAAGCAAAGCTGACCAGGGTCTGCACTTACCTGCCGCGCTGGGAGCTGCAGGAAGCCATTCGGTGAAAGGTTATGGGGCGCAGGGCCTTGTTAGCACACAGCAGGTCCCCGCGGTTGTGGGGTGTGACCGGGCAGTGGGTTAGTGGTGTGAGGGGCGTGGTGTTACGTGGGGCAGTCAGTCGGGTGATGGGGTTAGCGCCCGGCGGGGTTAGGAGGACGGTGGTACAATACCTCGGGGGCTTTCCCGGCCTTTCACCGATGAACCCTTGGGGGCGGACAGAGTGACAACCCTTGCTCTGGGACCTAGCGCTGAGAGATTACAGGACGGAAAGAGTCTCAGCAAGGGCGGCAGACCACGCACCCGAGCCGCACTCTCTGGGGACGGGACGGGCTACGGAGCTGGGGATGAGATGGAGCAAACGGCGCAGT
This sequence comes from Pelusios castaneus, assembly GCA_007922175.1. NCBI lineage: Eukaryota > Metazoa > Chordata > Testudines > Pelomedusidae > Pelusios > Pelusios castaneus. The sequence continues at coordinate 1,123,722 of ML686141.1, forward strand.
GAATGGCACAAATGAGCTGGCTCTTGACAGCTGCGCTCCGAGGTGAGCCAAGGCCTGGACGCTGGGCGCCCCACAGCCGACCCAGCACCAAGGCCAGGCGCATCTCGTGGGCGCCGCGTGCTCGGAAAGCCCTGGAGAAGCAACTACGCTACAGCCGGCTGCCCTGGGCGAGGCGCCTGCGGGGCAGGGAGCTGCGCTCCACGTTCCTCACCTCCTCGGCTAATGGTGCCTGGCCCATCGTCCTTCCCTCCCATCACCTGCTTCATGAGCGATCCCAGCTTTGGCTGCCTCTTGTCGGAAGAATCTGCAGCATCAACAAAACACCAGCTTTGGGCCTGGCTGTCCATCCCCCAGCATCCATCCTGCTGGGGCCGGGGGCAGAAAGCAAGCAGGAGGCAGTGCTGCCCGCAGGCCCTCCCCATGCTGCTCCAGGCTAACTTCTGCCCCCGCCCCTTCCCCGTGCCTCAGCAGGGCCCAGCCAGGAAGCAGTGGCTGGAGGGACGTTCCCAGCCCTGCCAGGGAGCCGGCCGTAAGGAGAGATCTGCAGCCGCCTCTCTCAATGCAAGGTCGAGCCTGGCATGGGATGGAGACAGACAATGGATGGGGATGGAGCCTGGCGCAGGATGTGGGTCGTCCTGCTCTCGGTGGCAGGAGAGGGAGACAGAGGCAGGAAAAGGCGGAGGGGCACGAGACTCACCTGGACTCACTGCTCCAAGTCCCAGCCGCTGGGTTCTCTCGGCCCCGCCCGTCAGGCCCAGCCCATCCCCACCTTGCCCGAGTCCCCAAGCTGGGCCTGGGGCGGGGATCAGAGCCCCAGGACATAGGCCCTTCTGAGACCTGCCCCCCACTGACAGTGCCCGGGGGGAAGGAGGCAGCTGGGGCTGCGCACGGCTACGAGCCCACAGAAGTGTGCTCAGGACCACTTTGGGGCAGGCAGAACCAACCTTCCTCTGCAGTAACTGGGAGAACCCCGCAGCCAGAGGCTTGCTCCTTCTTCCCCGTCCTGTGTCCTGCCCCACAGCTGAGTCTGCCCCAGGCCCCCTTACCTGCGCTGCTCATGTGCGCAGAGGTGAAGCCGCTGAGCGTATTGCGTCCGCTGGCGTCCACGTAGTGGGGCATGGAGTTGATCACGGCCTGCAGGTACTTCTCCTGCTCCAGGCTGGTGGAGTCCGTCTGCGACTGGCCTGCACGGAAAGCCACGGGCGTCACTGCCACGCGCTGGGGACACGCACAGCTGAGAACCTACCGGCCCGTGCTACAGGACACAGAACGCTCCCTGGAGTCATGGGGCTGGGACGTACCTGCAGTAGGGGCGTTCGGCGACTTGAAGAGGCCCACGACGCCCTTTCCGTGCAGCCCCCCCGATCTCAGCAGCACGGCCTTGGTGCGTGAGTTGCGCCAGCAGATGACCGGGAAGCGGTTCTGGCGGTAGCAGCGTGAGATCCGCTGGATGGTGTTGTCCTGGATGCTCTGGGGCACTATCAGCAGCCCCGGGTAACTGCGGGAGAAAGCAGGAGCCGTATGACGTTGGCAAGCCACGCTAGACAGGCCCAGGCAGCGCCCCGCACAGCCCCACCCGTGTATCAGTGACTTCCTCCTGCAAGGAACGGCCCCAGCCCTCACGTCAGGTATCGCCTCCGGGGGGGGCCCCACACCAGGTACCGCACCCCGCCCCAGGTCAGGCGTCCCTGACCAGTGGATGCCCTGCCACCCCATCCTGCATCAAGTACCCGTCTCTGACAGATGCCCCCTGCCCCAGGCCAGGTTCCCACCTTTGGCAGATGCCCCCAAGCCCCACATCAGGCACCCACCTCCAGCAGATACACCCCAGCCCCTGCCCCATGCCAAGTACCCACCTGCGGCAGATGGCGTACATGCGGTTGACGGTGGAGATGCGGAAGGGCTCGTTCTTGGAGCGGGTCAGGCTGTTACTGAGCGTGCCCAGGCCCATCCTCTGGTAGTCACGGCAGCAGGCTCGCTCCACCACATTGCTCATGGTCATCTTGTCCGAAGGTTTGATGGTGGTGGATGGGGTCAGGGTGCTCCTGTCCAGCTCTTCGGACACTGCAGAGGGAGGGGGCTGGGGGTCAGGCTGCCCCAGAGGCCACGACTCCTGCAGGGAGCCCTGGGTGGGGACAATCTGTCACACCCCAGGCCTGGCTGGGATGGGGGGTGAGAGCAGGAGTCACAGGACACCCAGAAACGGGCCCCAGGACCCTCTGGATCCAAAAGCAGGAGCCACCCCAGGTTGACGCCACCCGGCCGGGTTCTCAGCAAGCAGGCTGTGAGTGCGCGAGTGAGGCTGCCCCTAGTTGCTGATGGAGCTAAGGAGATGGGCTGAGACTCCCCCACAGGAGGCCACTCCTTTGCCAGGGACACTCCTGACCTGAGATCTCATCCTCGTTGTCCTCCTGGAAGTGCGGACTGCTGCTCCGCTCCCAGGAGGGTGGCGTGTACTTCTTGCGGGTCACGTACTGGCGGCCAATGGTCTTCTTGGCATTCTTCACCAGGTTCTTGGACAGCGTCCTGCAACAAGAGGGAGGGGGTGTGTGAGGACCACCTGGCAACACTCCCAGGCCCAGCCTGGCCATGAAGACTCTGCCCTGGGGGGGCTCCAGTGACCTTGAACAGCCCAGCACCAGAGGGGGGAAGAGAAAGACCCCAACACAGTTAGAACAAGAGCAAAGCAGAGGCAGAAGCGTCCCTTGGTGCCACCCACAGACACTCGTTTGCGCTAACCCTGCCACTGAAGGACGGGAATCTCGACACTGCCCAGCTCCAGCAGACCGAGGGCCACCAAGAAGAGGGTCTGTCCCCCACACCCAAAGGAGAGCCATGTCCTGGGTCTGGCAGGGTGGCCAGGTCAGCTACCGTGAGTCAGGTTAGAGACAGGAGCCAAGAGCTATTGTTAGGGACATCCATTTCCCAAACAGCAGCTGGATGAAGGGGAGAACCCAGAGGCACCGGATCCTCAGGAATCATGGAGCAGGTCCTCAGGGAATCCATTTTGGGGCACTTGGAGGAGAGGAAGGTGATCAGGAGCAGTCGACATGGATTCACCAAGGGAAAGTCATGCCTGACTGACCTGATGGCCTTCTGTGATGAGACCACTGGCTCTGTGGATGTGGGGAAAGTGATGGATGCGACAGACCTTGATTTAGCAAAGCTTCTGATATGGTCTCACATGGTATTCTCCTCAGCAAGTTACAGACGTGTGAGCTGGATGAATGGACAATAAGGTGGACAGAAAAGCTGGATACACACCAGGTTCTAAGGGTAATGATCAACGGGTCAACGTCTAACCGGCAGCAGAAAAGCGAGTGTCTCACGGGTTGGTCCTGGGGCCAGTTTTGTGGACAACCAGTGGTCCACGGAGCATAGGCTGGGAACCACTGACCGAGACAAACTGGAGGATTGGCCCTAAGAAATCTGATCAGGTTCAACAAGGACAAGTGCAAAGTCCTGCACAAGTCTGCAGATGACACTGGGCTGGGGGGAGTGGTCGATACACCTGAGGGAGGTACAGGAGACAGAGTGCCCTAGACAGATTGGAGGATTGGGCCAAAAGAAATAAGATGAGGTTCAACAAGGACAAGTGCAGAGTCCTGCACTCAGGACAGAAGAATCCCAGGCACTGCTACAGACTGGGGACCGACTGGCCAGGCAGCAGGTCTGCAGAAAAGGACCTGGGGGTCACAGGGGACAAGAAGCTGGATAGGAGTCAGCAGTGTGTCCTTATTGCCAAGAAGGCTAACGGCATATTGGGCTGTATCAGTGGCAGCGTTGCCAGCAGATGGAGGGAAGTGATTATTCCCTCTATTCGGCACTGGTGAGGCCGCATCTGGAGTACTGTGTCCAGTTTTGGGCCCCCAATACAGGAAGGATGTGGACAGACTGGAGAAAGTCCAGTGGAGGGCAAGAGAAATGACTGGGGGGCAGAAGAACATGATTTCCGAGGAGAGGCTGAGGGAACTGGGTTTGTTTAGTCTGCAGAAGAGAAGACTGGGGCAGGGGTGGGTTATAACAGCCTTTAACTATCCGAAGGGGCTTCCAGGGAGGACGGAGCTGGGCTTTTCTCAGTGGTAGCAGATGACAGAACTAAGAAGAGCAGTTTCGAGTCGCAGTGGGGGGGTCTAGTTGGATATTAGGAAAAACGTTTTCCCTAGGAGGTGGTGAAGCACTGGGATGGGTTACCAGGGAGGCGGGGAATCTCCGTCCTTGGAGGGTTTTAAGGCCTGGCTTGGCAAAGCCCAGCTGGGATGGTTTAGTTGGGGTTGGTCCTGCTTTAAGCAGGGGTTGGACTAGATCCCTCCTGAGGTCCTGGCCAACCTGAATCTTCTATGAGCTATGACCCCCAGACCCAGACTGGGCAGGTCTGTCAGACCTGGATGTCAGCAGCTGCCCCCACAGCCTGAAGGTCTCTGGAGATCAGGGGTCTCAGCTCTGAAGGAAGAGAGTCACTGGGGGCGGAGGGGCTGGCTGGGCTCTAGGTCCTCATTGTTCCATCTTGAGAGTGACTGTCCTTGACCCCGGGAGGCAGGGCAGCCTGATCCCCACGGGCAGGTGAGGGGGAAGACGGACACACTTGCCCAAGTTCACACAGGACGTCTGGGGCGACCCAGGGAATTGGACCCAGGTCTCCCCCACCCGAGGTTATATGCCCAGCCCAACCAAGGGCCATCCTCCGAGCAAGCCCGGAGGGGCTCTCTCCACAGCAGAGGAAGCTGTCCGACTGCTCGCTTTCCAGCTGTGGCAGAGCAGCCCAGCTCCCTCTGGGCCTGGCGCACAGGAAGCAGACGCTTCCCCCAGGCTCGCAGGACTTTGGGAGGAGGCACAGGACGGGTTCTGCAGTGTGGTTCAGGGCTCCGAAGAAGCAGCTGCAGATGGTGAGGATCGAAAGTGCTACACCTGCCGGCTGTGACTACCAGCACAGGCTGCCTGGGCCCAGAGACTGGGGAACGCGCCTGACCTGCAGCACAGGGGATGGTGCAGATGGACAAACACTTCCAGGCTTCACCTTCCAGAGCAGCTGCCACTGGGGCAAGGGCCGTATGGGGAGCAGACCCCTCCATTTAGTCTGGGGTGGTGGGGCTCTCATCCAGCCTGCACCACAGTGGTGGGGAGAGGCACCAAGTTTGCAGCGCAGCCCGGAAGCCCTGGGAGAGGGGAAGTCCCAAAGCTGTTAGCGTGAGGAGTGGGTGAAAGGAGAAACCGTGGGAGCAGTGACGGCTGTAGCCCGAGCCAGTGCCCGCTCGCAAGCCCCTGCCCGGTGTGAAGGAGTCTTACGTGGATGAGTGGCCAAGGTGCCCGAGGGAAATGACCCCCACTGCCAGGCCCTGGAACATATCGGTCACCTGCTGGGAGCTGGGTCACAAACACACAGGAGAGAGGCTTAGACGTCACGCAGCACCCAGCCCGAGGCAGCAGCAGCTCCAGCACGCGCAGGGGGACAGGATCAGCTCATCCCCAGCGCCCCACACCCTCCACAACACAGGGGGCCTGGCGGGGAGCCAACCGTTCGGGTTCACTGTCGGAGAAGGGTTCCTAGCCCTCCCTTCTGCTCAGGGCTGCACCCGCTGCCTCGGAGAGAGTGGAGGCACTTGGCTGCAGCCTGTTCCTAGCCCGCCCCCCCCCGCACCCGGCTGGAAAGTGAGCCGAGACACCCCAGCGGAGGAGACTTGGAGAGGCAAGTGCAGCTACCCAGAGAGGCGCTGCTTTGCTGGACAGCAAGGTCTGGCTCTGAAGGGCCCACTCGGCTGCCCTGTGCCAGGAGGGGGCAGAGGAGACTCCCGGGGTGTAACACGGGGAGCCAAAAACCAGCCCCAGGCCCAAGCCAGCACGCGGGGAGCAGGGCCGAGAACGCGGTACCTGAGCGAGGGGTTCTTCTCCTTGGCCTTGGGCTGCATGGCCTGCTTGGGTGACTGGCCCACGGTGAAGGCGAAGGTGCCCCGCACGTGCTGTGGGTAACGCAGCTTGTGCAAGTGCTTCCTGAAGACCTCAGCGCTCTCCGAAGCCACTTCCTCGTCGAAGGCGATCCGCAGCAACTGTGGGGACAGCACAGTAGGCTCAGACGGCCACCGGGGCACCCTGGGCCTCGCCCACCTCAGTCCCCGCCCTACAGTGGCACACAGCCTGGAGCAGAGCTCTGCCCCGGAGCCAGCAGCGATATGCTGGGAGAGGTCACCCCACCGCTGGGGACTCACGTCTGGTGCTCCGACGGCTCTACAGACCCTCCCGGATGGGTCCCATCCTCCCCGGGTACCAGCGGTGCAGCCAGGGGGAGGTTCCAGCCGTAGAACAAAGGCAGGCCCATTTCCTGCAGCATTGGGCACACACCGGAGACCCCATTTTACAGGGCAGACACGGTGCCCGCTTCAGCCAGCACCTGCCCCAGCCCACTGCTCTGTCCACAGGAACGTGCCCTGCCCCGCCTTAAACACAGAAACCAGACACGTGCATGCAATCGGGTGGGGAGGGGGCTCCCTCCCCTGCTCCAAATGGGATCATGGGCTGATCCCAGCCACCAGGGAAAGGTGGTTTTCCACGGGGCAGTCAGGGAATAGACAGCACACCAGAACCGAGCCCCCAATCTGCCCCTGGGCCCACCCCGTTCCAACCTCACTCCTGCCCTCGTCGACTGTCACTCCCAGCTGTAAAACAAAGGTACCTAAGCATCTGATACACACCCACTCCCCTACAAACCGCACCACAGAGGGGCTCACAGACCTGTACGAAACCACCCCCCGGCCACGCCCTGCCCAACTTTGTCTGACAGTGTGAACCTGCTGCTTTCGAAAATGGCTGCGAGCAAGCTGAATTTTAATGTTCAGATCCAAAAATGTTTGCTGCACCAACACATGGGAATGAACCTGCCAGCAAAAAACAACAAACCTGGTTGGCACGGTTCCTTTTCAGTCTATTAAGAACAGAAGAGAGAGGACACGTGGTAAAAATACACAGTCCTTAAATATTCCACTTTTTAGAGCAGCACTCACCCATACATTGTAATGTTAGAACTTAATTTCCGTGTAACAATTAACTATTTCCCCCTCTCATGTACAAAGCCATTTGATTCTTTTCTTGAATCTTTAGTGTTTGTTTTATAGCAGATAATGCTTCGTAGTCAGAGTCCCATGACCAGAGATGTCAGGAGGATGGTGTTTTTAGTATCAATAGAGGGTTGCAGCAGGTAGGTAAGGTAGTTGTTACAAGAACATAAGAACGACCATAAAGGGTTACATTAATGGTCCTTCTAACCCAGAAACCTGTTTTTTGACCATGGACAGTGCCAGATGCTTCACAGGGAAGGCACACACCAGGGCATTTATTGAGTGATCCATTCTGTTGTTTAGTCCCAGCTTCCGGCAGTCAGAGGTTTAGGGACACCCAGAGCAACAGGTTGCTGCCCTGACCATCTTGGCTAACAGCCGTTGAGGGACCTGCCCTTCAGGAACTGATTGAATTCATTTTTTTGGAAACCAGTCATACTTTTGGCCTTCACAACATATCCTGGCAAGGAGTTCCGTAGGTTAACTGTGTCCTGTGTGAAGAAGTGCCACCTTATGTTTGTTTTAAATCAATTGCCTATTAATTTCATTGGGTGATACCTGGTCGTGTTGTGTGAAAGGGTAAATAACACTTCCCTGTTGACTTTCTCCAAACCACTCATGATTTTATAGACTTCTGTCATAACCTCGCACCTTAGTCATAGCTGAACAGTCCCAATCTTTTCAATCTTGCCTCCTATGGAAGCTACCATCTCTCTGATCACCTTTGCTGCCCTTCTTCGCACCTTTTCCAAATCTAATACATCTTTCCTCAAGAATTGCCTGCAAGATGCAAGATGGATTTATACTGTAGCTTTATGGTATTTTCTGTCTTATTATTTATGTTGTTCCTATTATTCTGTTCACTTTTGTAATTGTGGCAGCACATTCAGCTGATGTTTGCAGAGATCCACAATACCTCCAAGATCATCTTCTTAAGTGGTAACAGGTAATTTCGTCTCCATTTTGTATAGAGAATTGGGATTTTTTTCCCATGTGCATTACGTTGCTCTTAACATTGAATTTCGTCTGCCATTTCATTTTCCACTCACCCAGTTTTCAGACATCCCTATGGAACTCTTCACAGTCAGCTTTTAACTTTACTATCTTGAGCAATTTTGCATCAGCCGCAAACTTTGCCACCTCACTCTTTACCGATTCTTCCAGATCATTTATGAATATGTTGAAAAGCGCTGGTCCCCGAACAGATCTTTTGGGGACCCTGATATTTCTCTCTCTCTATTGTGAAAACTAACCATTTATTTCTACTCTGTTTCCTATTTTTTTAATCAAGTTACTGATCCACGAAGCCCTTTTCTCTTACCCCATGACTGCTTACTTTGCCTAACAGCCTTTGGTGTGGGGCCTCATCGAAGAGTTTCTGAAAGCCCAAGTACATTATACCAACAGAATCACTTTTATCCACGTTTGTTGATCCCCCTCAAAGAATTCTAGTAGATTGGTGAGGCAGGAAAAAAGCCACGTTCACTCTTCCCCAACAAATCGTGTTCATCCACGTGTCTGATAACTTTATTCTTCACTATAGTTTCAGCATGTTTGCCTGGCACAGGTTAGACTTAACAGCCCATAATTCCCAGGATCACCGCTGGAGCCTTTTAAGGCCAATCGGCATTAACTTAGCGATCCTCCAGTCACCTGCCACAGAAGCTGATTTAAGCCAGAGGCTCCACACCACAGTTAGTGGTGCTGCAATTTCATATTTAAGTTTTCAGAAGTCCTGGTTGAAGCCCATCTGCTCTTGGTGACTTATTCCAAAAGTCCCTCCCCAGACGCCTCCTTCTGGGACAGTTCCTCAGATGCGTCAGCCAGAAAGAATGGCTCGGGTGTGGGACATCCTCTGCAGTGACATTCCTGGTTACTGCTGTCGGGGACGCACAGGACGCATGGGGAGGCTCAGGAAATCCATGCCAGTTTGTGCCCTCTTTGCCAAGAATGGAGTAAAGATGTGTGTAAAGCACGTGCACTAGGATTGCAGAAACAATGGCGCTGATTAGCCCCAGCCCTTGTCAGAGTCCAGACAGCAAAGAGGTAACTCTCTTCTTGTGAGCATCTTTACACGCCCATCCCGCACAGTTCAAAGCCGTGGGATGAGGGCTCCTGCATGTAACTTCTTCCTGGGTGGAGAGGGCAATAACTAAGTTCTTTCCTCCAGTGGCGGTTTGGTCTCGATAACCGCTTTGGATAGATAGAAGAACCAAGTTCAGAGCAGGGTTGGTTTTTTTACAATTATAAGGCAAAATTTACATATTACTTTGGATAGATAGAAGAACCAAGTTCAGAGCAGGGAATACGGACCCAGCAAGTAAGTTTAACGCATGCAGCAACTTACAAGCATTTTATAGAGCTAACACTTATCTTGAACAATATTAAAGTACAGGTGAGCTGGTCTGGTTTCTAGCTATGAATCTGTCAGTGGTCAGCTGACAGCTACAGCCTTGGCCCGAGCTGGCCCCTGATCTAAAGCAACCCAACCACGCAAACTATGCAAGGTGAGACGTCATCTGCATCACGGTAACGCATCCGAGGTGCTCAAGGAGTTCTAGCATGTGAATGCCGTCAGAGCCGAGACATACGGCGTCTTTGCAGACACACTTGTAAAAACTGCTTCTGACTGGAGCAGACGCTGTGCTTGACAGGTCCCACAAGGATCTATTGAGTGGTGATGGTAAAAACACCCATGAAGTACAAGACCCAACCAGAGGGGTGGGAGGCAGACGTACGCCTCTTCCAAGTAACTGGATGAATTTCTCTGGGCTTCCAGAAAACAAGGACGACGATGCAATACTTTTATCTGAGCAGCCGATGACGCACAAATAAAATCATCAGTCTGGCTGGCAGCTTTCAGGATGAAGCTGAACCATGGTGCTTGACAGCCACAACTGACACCCGTCAGCGGCATGTTCATCAAGAAACAGACGAGAGTGATTTTACACTGCACCCGCAGCAAGCAAACAGCACGGCTCCAGCAGAGAGGGACATGGAGGCGGCTTTGGATGAGAGGTAGCACAAAGGAACCCACGTACTTTCCCAGTCTTGCCCTTTGTGAGCAGTTGTAACACGGACCCTCTGTTTGGGAAATACCGCTCCCATTTCACGCCCCGACTCGTGATGATACCTCTTCTATTGCTGGACACAGCACGAAAATTGCATGGGAAGTTTTTCAGGGACACTGTTGGCTTCGAACATACCTTGGACAGGGTGAGTGAGACTCAGACGGTGAAAACTGAAGAAGAGTTTATTTCCAAGACCCATGGCTTGCTGAAGTCCACAGCACTCGCTGCTTTGTTTACACACCTGTGGTCTTCACAGGCTCTACCCCAACAAGTAACACTTTTTATTTCCACACACACAGAGCTCCGTACGAGGCAGGTGTCTGGAGAAAGGCCCACAGTCCAAACCCTATACTTCCTCCTCCAAGTGCAATGGGTTAGTTAGTAAAGAACTCACAGCATCACCACGCCAGCAGGCAAGAATCGGTGACGCAGGTGCAGAAAACACAGCTTGTTTGTTCAGGAGCATGCGGGGCAGTGACCTGGAACGAGGCTGACGCTGGTTTGATAGTACGGCCCTTACGCACTAAGGAGATGTGTCACAATTACTGACCTGATCTGAAGCTGATTCCAACGAAGTTCCTTGAACTCATTAACACGTGTGCATGAAAATGTTTACTTAATTTTTAGTCAGGAAAATATTGTCATTGGTTCTGAAAATCACAGTACTGTTTCTGATCGCTAACTCGGCTCGGATCCTTTTGTTTCAGGATGCCAGTTCTGAGAACCATGTACATAAGCTCTTGCCCGGCTGCATAAACACCACACTATTTCTAGTGCTCTTATAAATAGGAAACTGAAATTCAACAGCTTTATAAAAAGGCTGTTCACGTAACTTGGTCCCTTCCCTTACGCCCTACAGAACGGGACGGAGGGACACGATGGCCACAGTAAGAGGCCCCTGAAGTAGGTTAATCCTAAACGAAAAGGAAATGAAGATCTATTCGTCAGCCATTTCGGTGTGTTACTTGCTTCTCATGCACCGTGTAATTTGGAAGCAGCCATGTCTGGATGCAGCACACCCTAACGCTCCTACAAAGACTATTCCCAACTCTGAACACGGCCTCCTCCAGGACATCTCTGAGAACTGGCTGCCGCACCCAGACAGGTTCTGGCTATCCCTGTCCCCACAGGATTGTGCCTACAGCAGTCCAGGGGCAATGAGCAAGAGCAAAGGACTCCTTGATCCATGGCTATAGCACTGGTTCTTCTCAACCCGGCACCAGACCAAACACAGCCCATGGAGAAAGCAGCTCGCAGGGCCCATCTCCCTCCTGGGGCCTCTGCGCCTCGCCCCAGAAGTGCGGCAGCAGAAAGGAACACAGCCCAGCTGTCTGCCCGGGGAACACGTCTCCGGCAGGGTGCCGGACAGCCTGTCTCACCTGGAACGTGCAGGAGCGCAGCTGCAGCCCCTCTTGGATGAACTGATCCACCTGGGCCTGGACGTTGATCTTCTTCTCTTTGGTCAGGGAGGCGATGGGGAAGGACCGGATCACAACCTGCTCCCCCACTGGGGCCGAGGAGAGACCGAGGGACGTGTTAGCCGCACACCATAAGAACGGCCAGACCAGTGGCCCAGCTAGCTCAGTGCTCTCCCCAGCTCAAGGCCACAGATGGGCTCGGACATGCTGCCCACAGCTGCTCCGGGCCTTCAGCAGCGGCTCCGGGGCAGAATGAGTCCGTAACACACGGCAGAGAGGAGCTGGGACAGAAGCTTTGCAGCTACTTCAGGGGACTAGCAAATAAGACTGGGACCAAGAGGGTCTTGCTCAGCAAATGCGTAATTCTCTCCTTACAGTCTGAGTGACACCCCACTCCCCCAGCAAATTCTCCACATCCCAGTCTGCCAGGGGTGTCCTCACCCAGCGCGTCCATAGGGGTGCCCTTGAATACGATGCGGTACGTGGTGAGGAAGATGGCTCCCTCCGCAGGGAGCAGCTGGGGGCCCCCAATATTCCCGCCAGCAGCTTCTTCCCGTCCGTCGGGCATGAGGTACACGCGGAGGCCTTCCATCACGCACTCCTCGCCCACCAGCAGGCTGGGGCGCAGCAGCTTGGGCTGCAGGGACAAAGAGGAGGGTCACAGCCAGGCCCCATAATGGACCCGCTGTGCCCGTTTCTGCCCAGGGCAGACAGAGTCAGTCTCGACTCAGCGCTGAAGAGCCTGGCCTGGCCCAGCCCAGCCAGGAAGCCCGTGCCTGCCAAGGGATCCCATTGCGCCCTGCAGGCTCCGTCAGCCACGAACGTGGTGCGGGAAGGGGAGCCTGGGTCTCGCTGGAAGGAGGGGTGCCCGTGAGCGGCGAGACAGTACAGACCTTCTGAATGGGAGGAAGTCTCTTGCTTTCCCTGTGAACAGCATCCAGCGTCTCTATGTGCATCTGCACGATGTCTGGGGAGGGGAGGGAGACGCAGAGTTAACCCACGGGGCTGCACGTTCCCGACAACACAGGCTCTCTGCAGCCCCGCCGCCAGCCCCGCCACTGTCTCCTGGGGGATGCAGCCCTCCCCTGCCCTGGAGAGGACCCGCGACAGCGAGGCGCTGGCTGCAAACCCAGCCCTCCCCCAGAGGCCACCCCGGAGCCGCTTACCAGGGATCATGGTGTGCAGCCCCTTGAGGTGCTCGTGGGTGACACCGCTCTCCGTGCACACCTTGTCCACGAAACGGTTGATGAAGCGTACCACGTAGTTGGCCACGTCGGAGCTCTCGGCATCCTCAAAGCCACTTTCCGTGTCGTAGCTTTCGGCCACGCTGCCGGCGATGCTGACATGGGGAGACGGGGAGGGAAGTGAACCTCGGGTAACACGGCGCCCCCGGCTCAGCCTTGGGTGAAGAGCGAGCCCAGGGCCACACACGGCAACGGCCAGCTCAACCCCCAACAAGGGCGGCCCTGCCTGCCCCAGCCCCTGCTCCGCCTGCCCAGCTCCAGGCCTGCCCAGCTCCCGGCCCAGCCCCTGCTTCTGGCCCCGCCCAGCTCCCTGGCCTGCTCCAGGCTCCGCCCCCTGCCCCGCCCAGCCCCTGCTCCCTGCCCTGCCTGCCCAGCCCCAGGCCCGCCCAGTTCCCTGCTCCCTGCCCCGCCCAGCCCCAGGCCTGCCCAATTCCCTGCCCCGCCCAGCTCCCGGCCCAGCCCCTGCTCCTGGCCCCGCCCAGCTTCCTGCCCTGCTCTAGGCTCCACCCCCTGCCCTGCCCCCTGCCCTGCTGCCTGCCCCATCCAGCCCCTGCTCCCTGCCCTGCCCCGCCCTGCCCCAGATCCCTGCCCCCTGCCCCGCCCAGCCCCAGGCCCTGCCCCGCCCAGCTACCTGTTGGTGACAAAGCTGTTGCTGACGCTCTCCACGTCGCCGAGCCCTGAGCTGCGCAGCAGCCGGTTCTTGCTGGTGTCGAGGGGCAGCAGCAGGTAGCTCACGCGGTTGGCGTAGTGGATGGCTTGGCTGAAGACCGTGCTCTCCTCCTTCTGGATGAGCTCCTGCTGCTTCTCCCGGCTCATGGTTGGCCACAGCCTCCGCTGCTCCGAAGCAATCTCCAGCGCAGACTTCTCTTCCCGAGGCTCCTCCTTGCCCTCCTGACGGAGCAGGGGAACAGATCAGCCCTAGGCCCGAACAGGGAACACACCCCCAGCATCTGCAGCAAAGCGACTTCTGTCCCCCCTCCCTCCCAGCCAGTGGGCATCGCACCCTCCCTAGGCCGCAGGCTGAGCTGCAAGGAAGGAGCGCTAGAACAGCCAGGGCTGGTATTCCTGCCACGCCCTCACCTCATCCACATGGTTCTCCTCATTGCTCTCCAGGTAGAGGGCTCGGATGTGGTTCTGCACGTCGCAATAGAACATGGCCTCCCAGAACTGGGTGTTGGTCCACACGACGTGTTCCTGCACACAGCTGTAGGCAAACTGCGTGATGCCCGGGCTCAGTTTCTGGGGAGGGCGGAAAGAAGAGTGGGTGAAAATGCAGAAGCTTCCTACGTGCCAGCCCCCACCCACTCCCTGCAGTGAGCCCCTGCTGGGCTCCTTCATCGGGAGGGGCGATGCCCTGAGCCAGCCAGAGACCCCTCCCTGGCCCTGCACTGCCCACCCCTTTCGCAGGCCCAGTTTCCACCGCAGAGAACCCATGAACTGAGCTCTGCTACTGCACGGGTGAGGAACCCAAGGTCAGCGCTCTGTGGCCTCAGTGAACTGGGGTCCTGGGTGCCCTGGCCCGCCCCGTGATCTCGGGCCCAGAGATGAGCTGCATGCCTCCCAACCTGACCCCAAGCAGGGAGCCCCTGCTGCCCCCAGGGGCTGTCTACACTACCATTAAAAACATGGGCTATTTCACTGCAGCCTGAGCTCTGGGGCCCTTTCACCCCACTGGTCCTGGAGTCCAGGCCTCAGACCTAGCCTGGAAGTCTACGCAGCAGCGAAATCGCCTGAACCTGAGCTGGCTGGTGTGGGCCAGCCACAGGCTTTTAGCTGCAGTGTAGACAGACCCAGAGAGGCTACCCTGGCTGGGAGGAACTAGGCCAGTAGCTAGGGCATGGACATCTCAGCTCACACCAGAGCCAGAGTGCCAGGCTTCTCGGAGCCACGGCAGTCAAGAGGGCCGAGGCAGGAGGCAGCCTGGAGCCTCCCTGAGCTAGGGCTCCCTCCCGGGGCTGGGGAAGGGCAACCCGCGGAGACCTGCTGCCTACAACAGCCCCAGCACTGGGGCAGCCCTCTGCAGCTGCTCTGTCGTCCTGCAGCAGGTACGGGGCTGCTCTGGATACTTACTCGGCAGAAAGCAGTGACTAGTGGTAAAAGAGCTGCTGCGATCCCATGCTCATCCATAGCAGTGCAGTCCTGGGGCGGGGAGAGAGCAGAGATTAATGCCCAGTTCTGGAGACAGGGGCCTTCACAGTGAGGCCCCCAGAAACACAGACCCCGACACGCCCAGAGCTCTGGGGAGGGGTTAACTGGCGTTCAGCTACAGACTGCCACCCACACAGCACCCTCCCGGACAGGGGTGTGCTGGCTTCTCCAGCAGGCCAGCGATCTCCCAGCAGCAGCCCTGGTGTGTCTCCCACCCACGGCGGCTCTGGCCAGCCCTGTGGCGCAGTACCTGTAAACAGCAGTTCATCATGCGGACAATGAAGTCGAATTGCTGGTGGTCCAGTACGGCCCTGTTCTGCTGCACATGTAGGTTCAGCTCCTGGGTCAGGCAGTGTCTGGCTGCACGGCCCTTCATGGCCCGGAGCACAGCTGGAAGCAGCTGCAGGAGGAAGGGCAGAGGGTAGAGCCGAGGGATCCAGGCCCTGCTGAAGGCGGTTTGCAGCAGTGGGAGATGGCCTGCCTGCTGCATGTCCTGATGCTTTGGAAATCTGCAGGCAGCCCTCCCCGCCTGGACAGCTGGACAGCACAGCCCACGGTGACGTGCTGATTGCCCTGCGCTGCCACGAGCCACGCCGCAAACAAACCCCACACCCCGACGAGTAAAACACAACCACGCAGAGTTCACGTTGCCCACTGCTGGGCCTGGCTCCCAGGGACCAGCCCCTCGGCCCAGCCCTCTCCACAGGAGGGGCACTGGAAAGAGCAGCCCACATTCGCCATCCACACAGGTTCCACAGCATGACGAGAAGAGGCGTTGTAAGAGCATGTGGGACGGCGGGAACAGCCTGCACAGACGCAAGACAGGACACAGGAGGAAGCTCTTCTCTAAGCCTCTGGCTGATGGGACAGCGGGATGCAGAGCAGACAGTGCCCAGCTGTCTCGGTTCCTGCCCCAGCCCTGGATCCAGCCCCCTGGACACTCACCTTTTTGGCTTCTAGCATCTTGTTCTCAAAGACGTAGGAGATACAGTTCCTGACCACCTCCAGGCGGCGGGCGCTGTTGGCCTGGGCGCTGCCATTGCGCTCCATGATGGCGGCTGGGGAGAAGAGGGGCCAGTCACAGCCCTGCAGGAGTGGGGGGAGGCTGGGCTGTCCCCACCTGGGAGACAAGTGGCACAGCTGGGCCTGTGTGCTCCCCTACTCCCTCGCCGTGGGGCAGGGACTCAGCCTACTGGCGAAGCGCGAGGGGGATACAGGAAATGGGAACGCTGCTTCTCCAGTGCCTCACGTGCTTCACAGCCAGCCGGGCTGGGCAGTCGCCCCATGCCACAGGGAGGCAAACTGAGGCACAGAGAGGTACGGTGGCTGGCCACAGGGCCGGCGAAGCCAGAGTCCTGACTCCGTGCCCCCACTCGAGGACACAGCATGTTTCTGGTTTCTGCAGCAGCAGAGCAAGTGACCAGCAAGGAGGGACGCAGCGCAAGCCACTCGCCCCCCAGATCTCAGTGTCCGCTGACTGCGGGCGCCCAGTCTGAGGGGCGGCCCCAGGAGCTGCGGGTGCTTGGCATGCAAAGGGAGTGGGCACTCCCAAGTCTGGGCCCATAACATCTCCCGTGGACATGGGCAGCTCTGGCCCATCCCCCCCAGTGCCGGGAGACTGGCAGGGCTGGTGAACGCCACCCTCCTGCCAGGGCCTGTCCCCCCCCCAGGAGACATACCGATGGGGGGTCCCGACGGCACCATGCACTTCTTCTCCGCCTTCACAGCCGGCGGGGCTGTCTGCAGCTTGGCCGTGGCCTGGTCAATGATCCACTGCACCGTGCCCTCGTCCAAGCGGGGAAAAGGCCGCAGGTGCAGGCGCAGGTGACAGCCTTCGGCGGGTTTCTGCACCTTGTGCATGGTCACTGCAGGGTACGGGTTCTCCTGCTCCAGCAAGGGCTGCGGTTACTCTAGTGACAGCTGCCTCGCGGCGTCCGGGGACAGGGGGCGAGGCAGGATCGCCCTGGAGGGCCGAGGGCCGTACCAAGGCCTTCCCGCCCGTTACAGAGCCTGCAGCCCTCCAGCCCGGGCCCAGCTGCAGCGTGAGTGCCCAGAGCAGTCAATGCCCAACCACACATGGGGCCCGGAGAGCCAGGGCATGTGGGGCCGTGCCCTCCCTGAGACCCGCAGGGCTGTCATGCCCCAAAGGCCGTCTGGGCTCGGGGGCCCCCAGTCTGAAGGCTGGTGGGGTGGCAGACTGGACACCCTAGACTAATTGGGGGACACGTGGCTGGGGAGCCGTTACTCAGGACCCACCAGACACGCAGAGCACTGGGGATCCTCCAGACCAGAGAGAACTGGGCCGGGAAAGGGCCGACCATGGAAACCGCCACTGAACCCCTCTGCTGTCGAGGGCTGAGGCACCCGGGCTGGAGCGTCCCCACAGAGAAGAGAGTCCCGCACTAGGCGCACAGCCCCAGAGACGAGGGGAGAACAGCATCTCCTCTGGTGGGGCCCGACCCCTGTCAGAGGGAGGCCTGGCCCCCGCCCCGCAGCCCCGCTCTCTGCACTTACATTTTTGTACAGCTGCTCGGCCAACTCCTTGATGTGCCGCAGTATTTTCTGCTTGTTCCCCTCCTCTGCACGCATCCGCTTCACTTCCCAGGCCACCAGCTGAGGGGGGAGAGGTGTGAGGCACAGCCCCTGCACGGGTGCCACGTCGGCTGCGCTCCTCAGCAGCTCTGGGCCCATGCACAGCACTCCAGCCTGCGAGCTGCGGCCAGGCCCCTTACATCTTTTGCTCCCACCAGGGGAGCGCAAAAGCTCAAGACACGTTCTGTGGCCCTTGGTGGTTTACTGTCAGGGAGCCAGAGATGGCCAGGGCTGCCCGCAATCACCTCTTACCTCATCGAACAGGTCAATTGCTCGGTACGGGGCGCCCCTCTCTGTCACAAAGCCAGCGAATGCCATGCCCTCCAGGACCTTCGTGAGGAAGTCATCCTCCACCAGACCCCTCTGACCCAGGAAGGCAGCCTGCAAGGAACAGCACACGGACATCAGTGGCTGACCCAAGTCGCACAAGCACAGTGCTCACAAACAGGGCGTGTGCACTCCGCTCCCAAGGTGGGAAAGGGCAGGAACCAGCGCAGGCCACGTAGTGACTCAGCCCCCAACCTTCCTACCAGCAACCCGGTGCCGGGGCCGCGAGCCGGATGCAGGTACAGGCACGAGCCCTCCTTTCCCCCAACCCGCTTTGTATATTTCAGACCAAGGTCCTTGGCAGAGACCAGCTTCATATGCCTACGGCCCAAATGGATGACTTTTCCCCCTCCTCCCAACCCACGGCAGTGGGTCAGAATTGGACTCATTTCCAGACAGCGCGGCAGAGAGAGAGAGAGACGGACGTACCGCTCAGAACCGCACCGTACATGTCAGAGCTCAGGAGTTCCTGGTCCCAAGGCCCCTATCAAGATGCTGCATCCCCCAACGCAACAGATCTCCACAGTCTGTACAGCCAGCCGTGTACAGCACTACTTCAAATACAGCTGTCCTGGGATGGAACACGGGACAGCTGTCTGGCTGGAGACACTCATTCATAAATGAGCTGGGGAAAGGGTTAAACGGTGAGATGACCATGTTTGCAGATGACACAAAACTTCTCATGATGGTTAAGTCCAAAGCAGACTGCGAGGAGTTACAAAGGGATCTCACTAAACAATTCTACATATAAATTGATGGGGTCTAAATTATCTGTTACCACTCAAGAGACAGATCGTGGAGTCACTGTGGATAGTTCTTTGAAAACATCCACTCAATGCACAGGGGCAGTCCAAACAGGTAGCAGAACATTGGGAATCACTAGGAAATGCACAGATAATAAGACAGAAAATATCGTATTGCCTGTGACACTGTCCAGATTTAAGGGACCATCTATGATACTGTTTCATATTAATATTTCATAATTGCAGTAATCCATAGGAGCTATGACATGTTTGGTATCAAGAGAAAGGTAATGATTTGTTAGGAACGATTATATGGTTTATATGTAGGCGTCATATCTGTATTAGAAGTTATGAATGTATTTGTTATATATTATCTGTGTTTCAACTTATCTGAGTCTGGGAACTCCCCAGACAGGAGGTCTACAGACACTGTTTCCTTAATGGCCCATTGAGGAAGCTCCCAGGTACCAGGGGCCCAGGGAGAAACCTGCTGAGCCACTAGGGCTTGCCCATGTGACTCGACTCCAGTTTGATTTGTAAAAACTCCAGGCAGCGTGGGGAAGGGCAGAAGTGATAAAAAGCGCAACCCCCACTCCATCTTGTCTTCAGTCAACAGCCAACACCCATCTCTGGAAATATTCCTCTGCGATTGGAGAAAGGACTGGGGCCCACCCAGGTGCTGGGTGTTTACCAGAGGAACAAACCTGCAAACTGCTTTCCATGGACTCTAAATCATTTGTGCGTGTGTGATTCACTTTGACCCTTTAACTTCTCTTGTATTTCGCTTCTTTTCGTTTTATATGAAACCTTTAGTTGTAGTTACTAAGGGATTGGCTATCAGTGTGGTACTTTGGGTAAGATCCAAACCTATATTGTTCTGTGTGGTGTGGCTGGCCCTTTGGGGTCAGGAGAACCTATTTCTTTAGGGGATCGTGTGGCTAGGTGGGAGCCAGAGGAGCTGGAGTGCAATAAAGGGGCTGTTTCTATTTTGGCAGACTTCGTGGTAACCAATGTGGGGAGCCAGAAGCCTGGCTGTTGCTGATAAGGAGACTGGTTTAAGTACCACCTGTCAGTGTTTGGGGAGTTTGGCTCCCAGTTTTGCAGCTTGCCCTGATTTTTTCATGTTCAGGAGGTTGTCCCAGGAGGCCCGGGTCACATTGCCTCTTTATAAATCCATGGTATGCTCACATCTTGAATACTGAGTGCAGATCTGGTTGCCATATCTCAAAAAAGTTGAATTGGAATTGGAAAAGGTACAGAAAAGGGCAACAAAAATGATCAGGGGTATGGGACAGCTTCCATCGAAGGAGAGATTAACAAGACTGGGGCTTTTCAGCCTGGAAAAAGAGACCACAAAGGGGGGTACGATAGAGGTCTATAAAATTCTGACTAGTATGGAAAAGGGAAGAAAGTGTTATTTACTCCTCCTCATAACACAAGACCTAATGGTCAGCAAACGAAATTAATAGGCAGCAGGTTTAAAAGGAACAAAAGGAAGTATTGAAGTATTTCTTCCCACAACGGACAGTCAAGCTGTGGATTTCCATGTCAGAGGATGCTGTGAAGGCCGAGACTAACAGGGTTCAAAAAAGAACTAGCTAAGTTCCCAGAGACTTGGTCCATCAATGGCTATTAGCCAGGATGGGCAGGGATTTCTCTTTGTCAGAGGCTGGGAATGGCCGACAGGTTGGATCACTTGACGACTACCTGTTCTGTTCATTCTCTCTGAAGCACCTGGCATTGGCCACTGCTGGAAGCCAGGATACTGGGCTAGAGGGATCATTGGCTGACCCAGTCTGGCTGTTCCTATGTTTGCTGTATCTGACAAACTCCAGAGGGAGTCCAGGGGACAGAAGAGAATATAGTCAAGAGACTAAAGCATGAGTGGTATGTTTCACGTCTCATGCACAGCCTCCCCAACAGTTCCCATTCCTTCCTTCGTAACATGCTGCGGAAAACGCTGAATAACTCATCTGAAATAATTGCGTCCACACAGCCAGCTTTATTTGAATTTCCCTAGGAATCAGTGGGTTCACATGGCACAGAGGTTTCTGTTTCATGTTTTACGTAAGCACACAACATTCTGGGCGAGTCGCTCACAATGCGCTCCCGGGCTCTATGCAGTCTGGGATTTTTCTTGCAGAGCACTGTGAAGTCACTAGAATTCTGGAACTTGGGGGCAAAGTAACGAATTCCCATGATGGGGAGAGGTAGGCCCAGAGGCCCCCGGCTGTAGGCCTTGGAGTCCTTCCACATCCTACCCTAGAAAAGAAGTCCTCCAAGCAGTATAAAGGGGCTGCAGGGGAAGCAACCAAACAGACATTCGGAGGACCACATAAAAAAGGAGAGCAAGAGACAGTCAGTCAGTTGTTGCCTGGAGCTGGAAGAGTGAGAACTGGATTCCTGGCTGGCTAAAAGAGCAGTGGGACCATGGACCATGGGGGTTTTTCGCCTTCTTCTGTAGCATGGGGCACGGCTCATTTGCTGGTGGATTCTCTGTATCTTAAAGTCTTGAAATCATGGTGTGAGGACTTTAATAACTCAGTCACAGGTCAGAGGCTTATTGCAGGAGTGGGTGGGTGGGTGAGGTTCTGTGGCCTGCGTTGTACAGGTCACAGACTAGATGATCACACTGGTTCCTTCTGACCTTAGAGTCTACGCGCCTATGATAGCTCAGTGTGGGGAGGGACTTCGGGAGCTAAAAAGCGTTCCTGGCCTGCCTCTGGCACTGAGCCAGGACTTAGCCCAGGAAGGGCTGCAGGAAGACAGTGTCTTGGAATAGGAAGCCCTGGAAATACGCTCCCATCCAAAGGCTGGGAGAAGGGAAAGACCGTACCTCCCTGAAGGGGTTTGTTCAGTTCCATCTAAAGCCAACAGTGTGACAGACTCGGCCAGAAGGCCGCCACTGAAGAAACAATTGACCAGGGGAGGGGATGACTTGGCAGATGTCACCCTGTTCCATGAGCGGAGCGATCGGAGGCATGTGCTCACCCCAGAGAGTGCTCCCGGGAGGTGAGGGTCCCCCGTCACCACAGAGAAACCGTAGGCACATGCAGTCAACCGGGAGCACTCATGAGAGCTGGCTGCCGACCCAATTACAGCGTTCTGCCATTCTCCCGTCTTTTGTGAGCCAGTACCATTTTCCAACTGTCGTCTGCCGCAATCCTGACACGCGTTAACACGCAGAGGCTGCCCCACTTGCAGTCACGCCGCTGGCTGGCTTTAGGAGCTGCTGCCAAATCCATCTGGGGAGAGGAGGTGGTGGAGGATGAAATCAAGCAGCTACTTGTGGTTGAACTTCTCCTGGCTCAGCTTCACTCAGAGCACCGTTTCTGGCCTTGGGAAGCCAGCGCCGACTGGTGGGAAGGGGCAGTGATATGGATAAGCAGGGACAGCTGGATTTCAGGATGACAAAGGCCACTTTCCCAGAGATCTGTGCAGAGCTCAGCTTGGAGACACACTACACCGACCTGGAAAAGTAGTGAAAGTTCACCTCCTCCAGGTGCACGTGTGTAGCTAAGGAGTTTGGTGCCAGTAGAAAACTGCTGGGGCAGCTGTCATGTAGCCTAGAGATCTAGCCTGCTTGCCTGCACAGGGACGATTCCTCATATCGTTTAAGTATAGATTTAACTTTCCTTGTAGGTTTAAGTATTTGTTTTATGATAACAAAACCACAGATTCTTATACAATTAGCAATGCTGGAATGCACAAGCCTACAGGCCACATCCTGCAAGAGAGCTAAGCATAAATACGGCTCCCCCCTTGGCTCAATGAACGAAGAAAATGCTGACAGATGTGGTTATGACTTCAGCACCTCGACTAGTCATGAGGTATCAAAATAGGGGGGGGCTGTCCAGATTACGCCCAGACAAACATCACAAGTCCACCACAAAACCCACCAAAAGAGCCAGAAATAACAATAGGTGTGAAGAACACCCTGTCTAGAATGACCTGGAACGGAAGTGGGTATATCTGTAAAATGTCATTAATCCACATGAGCCTGCCAGCCTGGAGGAGAAGTGTACCTTGAGAATGTGGGGGTGAAGGAGCTAAGTTTAGACTTGAAGCAGGACCCATATTGCTCAGGGTATAAAAAGGGTAAATACTGTTGCCAGGGTGTGTTCACCAACTACTCTTTCTTTGAGGTAATTCTTTTGTTTGTTAGAATCTTTTCTTTTAAGATACTTAAGCAGCCTTAGTCATATAGTGCGTCTAGTTCTACATCATCCCATCCACACCAGAGTTGAGGGACCAGACATCTCTCTCAACCGGGTCAGCAGGAAAGGGGTGCGAGTCTATTAATCCAAGACATACAAGAGAAAAATATAACATGTATATCAAATAAGGCTAATTAAATCATTATCTATTGTGTTATCCATTTAATTGGATTTATCCATTTATCCATTTGTCTTTAATCACTTTTCTCTCTACCATTTTATGTTATCTTAATAAAAATCTTTAAAATATACCTATTTGATCACTGGCACAAATATTCTCGTCGTACACCCTGGGGGACCTTGTGAAAACCTCTGTAGCCTGATTCAGGGACTAGACCCTCACTGACTTCTGATCAAAGCCATTGGTGAGCCGAGAACCCTGTCCTATTACTAAACAACTCGAAATCAGGCAACGGACAGGAAAGAGAGGCCACTGCTGCCCGGGGTCAAATGCGCAGCAAGTTACTAGTGGATCTGCAAGTTGGGGATCCCAAACTGGATTGGGTCGCTGGTGGGACCCAAGTGCCTGTTCTTTGTCCCCCAAATCAGACCTCAGAGTTCATCCATGAAAAGAGTTATTTCTCTGATCGCTGTGGGAGGCTCATCAGTATTAATACAGGGTGGCCTGGAAAGATCCATGATGCCCAGATCCTTAGAAACTCAGCCCTGTTTTCTCTGATGAGAAAGGCCGCCCACTCTGGACACGAACTGTGCTGTGACCGCCAACGCTGCTCTGGGACACAGCTGCAGAACGAGAGCGGGGCATGTGTTTGGAAAGCTGACAGATGTGCAGGAGCCTGACGGATGAGCACTATCCTCCTGTGGGAGCTGCTTGCCAGAGACTGCGCACCATCTGAGAAGGCAGAGCACCTCACTGACGGGTGCAGGGCAAAGGTGCAGAGACTTCGCCAAGTTACAGAGTGCCTGAGAGGCTGCGTCTGCAAAGAGCAAATCATCAGGGAGCCGGGTGCCCACTGCTCCTATTTCACGGCTGGGAGCTAAGCTTTGCAGCCAACATTTATTACACACCGTGTCCCAGCTGCGTTAGTCTCTGCCCGGATTTCCTGAACTGGAAGTTTACTGTGCTGTTCCATGCTGTGCACCACGGTTTAGAAAAGGGCATTTGATTGTGCTGATGGAGCGTGTGTGATTCTAAACCACTGAACTTGCGTCAGAAACAACCTTTACTGAACAACCTACAGGGCACTCTGGACCAGAAGAGTGCACACGAGGAACCAGGGAACATAAATCACACCATAAACAATGCATGCTTTATGGGACGGAACGGGGCGGAAGTGGCAAATGCCTGAAGAGTAGGGTACACAGGCTGGTGCTGTTCAGGTCTCAAACCTGCCCAGGTGTGGGGTTTCCGCCTGTCGTTCTCACCTTGGGAGACTAACACTTGTAGCTACAGGGTCTAAGGGGGGGTCCCAGTATTCACTGTTCTCTTGGTCCTGGGGAATTGCCTGTAGCTGGAAGACGGAGCCACACGTGGCTCTCCGCAGGCTGCAGACGGGAGCACTCTACCACCTTCTCCAGCACAAGTGTCTGCTTGTACCTCATCTCTAGCAGCTGCTTCCAGACATCCCAATCTCCCTCAGCATTGTCCCTTGTCAAGGCTCTGTCCTCTCTCCACAAAGAGAATTCCCTCCGCCCAGGGTTTCTCTCTCTCCTTTGGGATGTCGGCCAAGTCCCCAGACATTTCATCTCCCACCCTCCTTTTCCTGACCTAGAGATTTGCCGTACGTTCTGAAGTCGAGAACGTCCTGCCAGAGGGAGGGGTTGGCATCTGCAGTGCCAGGTGCCAGAGCTGGGACGTAAGTACCAATTCCAGTCTCCGGAGCAGCGACAGATGCACCGTGCACTTCGGCAGGAACTGTTCTGAACTGAAGGGGTTAACAACGCGGAGAGTCTGATTCGAGGTAACCGAGCGCCTTGTCTCTGCATCCTTAAACGTCTCACTTTGGGAACACACCTTTCCCTGCTCAGGGCTTTGTTCTTGGGAAACCAAGCACTTTTGACACCGTGTTTTCAGCAAACCTGCCTTCTTGACAGCACCTCCAGCCTGAGCAGGGGAGTGGTGGTCGACCAGGAGAGAAAGGGAAGATTCATGGAGCAGGGATGCAGGCTGGGGTGCCAGCGAGGCTGGCGGCTGCGGGACATGAGTATTTCAGAAAAATAGCAGCTGTAGAACTTAAATTCTCTGGTGCCGACACCACTCTGAGCATGGTGGTGGGGGAGATGGGATAAAGTGTGTTAAACTCCCTTATTCGCTGGCAGAGGTCTTTTCGGTGTGCACCTGGGTGTCAGAAGACATCACTTCCTCAGGTCTAGTGTAGGAAAGAGATCCTGGGTTTCCTGGGAAATTTCCTCCTCACTGGAGTCCCGGTTGGAGTTTGCACTCCTGGGGGTCCCTCGGTGCTGCGTACAACACACCAGAACTTGGTGACGCCTCCTTGGCGAAAGCTGGTGCACCTCATGGTGGAGGACAGGTGCTGGAGCACTGCTGACCGCCTTGTGGCTAACCCAGTGGTTTCTGGATCTCTACTGGAGCTCCTTTCCTTGGTTCCAACCCTGGACCTCGTCCCAGGAGTGACCCCTCTCCAGGAGTTGCTCTGATATAGGCTCATAATCTTGGCACTCTTGTACAGGAGCGAACTATCTCCTCTTCCCAGATCTCAGGGCAATCCTTGATCTCTGCATGGGGCCATGCAGGAGAAAGATAGGCAACTCCAGGAGTGTGGAATTGCAAACAGGGTGCACATGGCCACACACCAAAATTTAAATGGGGAGCTGACATCTATTCCGTCGCACGGCCCCGGACAAGTAGAGAGCAGACAGTTAAAGAGACGGGTTGATCCAGACGTGAAGCAATGCAGCGTGGGATAGCAGCGGGAGGACTGCCAGAGGCAGGAACACTAATCTGAAACACTGCTGCCTCCACAAAAGCTTTTTCTGGATTAACTCATCTCACACAAAATGTAATCCACTTCCACACTGAATTACCCACGCTGCAAAAGGCCAGAGAATTGGAAAAAAGAATCGTGCCTTTTGGAGACAAGACATTTTAATCCAAACTAGAAGGCAATATGAAATCCTGTAGACAAGCCTTCGGTGGTAAGTTTCCCATAGCACGTTACTCACACCGCCCCCTGCAGTACCTGGGTTTTCAGGGGCTCAGACCAGCCAAACCTGATCCAGGCGTAAGTCCACGCGCCCTGTGACCTGCTATCTGCAGCATACCCCTCCCCAGCAGCCTTACCTTGTGGAAGCGGATGACTGGCTCTGGATGGATGCGGATGATGTGCAGGCACCAGCGGTAACCCTGCAGCAGCTGTGCAAACAAGCGAAGGAAAACAGCTCGGATCTCCTTGTCCTGCAGCAGGGGAAGGAGACAATGGTCAGGCACCGAGAAGCCAGCAGAGGAAGCAGCCAGGACCTTGGCAGCAGAGATGCCTGCTCAGGAAGAGACAGGGCCAGCACTTGCCGGGCAGCAAACACGAAGGGAAGACTGGAGGACAGCGGGGGGTGGGTGGAACGGGGAGAAAGATGGAAGGCCTCCTCACTGGGCAGGTCCTTGCATTGCCCACAGTTCAGCGTGGCAGTAACACTGCAGTGTCTGCAGAAGAAACTAGCCCCCCCACCCCCACCCCAGGTGGAAGGAATCTCCAGCCCCCGCTGAGAGCCAGCACCGGGGCCAACAGGGAACCCACCTCTCTAGCGCTGTAAGCACCATCTCCAGCCGAGCGACTGGATCCTTAACTGGATCCTTAACCAGCACCTTGGTGGAAGCTTTGGCCCCACTTGGCTGCTGGCCCCAGAAATAAGCAGTAACACCCCCCAAGGAGGACAGCATCTCCTCGCAATCCCCCGGCACACACAGGGAATTGGCACTCAGAAGGGACAGGCCCGGGCCCCTCCTGGCTCCCCGCTCACCTGCATTTTGAGGGAGGAGGTGGAGACGGTTGATGGGGGGAATGCCAAGTCTGCTATCTCCAGCTCAGGGTCCAAGACCTGCAGACACAAGGCAGAGAGCAGGCTCAGAGGGGAGCTGGAGGCACACCTCGCCCCCTGGGAGTTCTACCATGCAGCTGGAAGAGGCCAGGATTTCTTCGCTGCAGCAGGCCCTGCAGAAAACCAGCAGGCGCAGAGAGAAACACCGGCCTGCCGGCCTCAGGGGCCAGATCTAGAGAGGTCTGAAGGCCACAGCGTCCAGCTACACACAGGAGGGTCGCTCCTGGCTGCCAGCCCCCTGCAGACTCACATGGCACTGCCGGGGAGAACGTTCCTGAGACGTGGGACTTAGCTTGGGTAAGGGAGTGGGAGCTCCAGGAATCCTCCCTGCCCACGCCCTCCCCATCCCTGCTTTGCCTGACTCCTAGCTCTGCTCCATCAGTGGCCTGAGCATGATGGGAACAGCCTGTGGGTCTGAGCGACTCACGGAGGTGCTCTGTTCTCGCCCTCACCAGCTGCTGCTCAGAGGCCTGGCTCCCCAGTGGAGACGCCTCTACAGCTTCCCTGAGCTTTGTTCTGCAGCTAGCGCCAGCCGCTACGGCCATGGGCTGGGCATGCACCCAGGGGCACAGCTTCCCTGGGAGCAGCTAGCACCCATGTCGGGAGCTCTGGACTGGGTGAGGACCATTCACAAGATTCCCAGGAACCTGAAGCACCGGCGCATGCCTGCCCCGGTGGGCCCGTGGTGCTCATGGGACGAATCCCTATTCAGGCTCTGTGCTCAATCCCACCTCGGACACATGCTATTCTCCCACCCTCTGCGGAACCTCGAGATGGGGAGCAGAGCCCGGGGCCCCTCGCTTACCATGGAGAGGGCTTCTCGTGTCTGGTGGAGCAGAGGCTCCGGCAGCAGGGAGATGTGAATGCACTCTGGGATGGTCACCGTCCCGCCATCCAGATCTGCTATGATGACGTCCAGCTGAAAGCAGCGGGGCAGGCGTGAGGATACAGACAGGCCAAGCTTCCTGGAACGCTCTCCCATGCAGCTGAGCGAGCCCCCCCATCTCCCTCCCAGGAGCTTTCCCCGCCCAGAGCCCAGAGCACTTCCTGATCTCCAGAGTCTTACGTGGTTCCCACCGCCACAGGGGCCGAGCACTTGCTGACGAAGAGAATCACCCGATGAAGTGCAGCAGCCTACGGCAACGCCGCGGCAAACAGCACCATTTCCATCTGACCCTGACAGCAGGGGAAATCGGGGGAAAGAATGGAACCGCACAAGATCAGGTACCGCCAGGGCTCACGCCTGCAATTTTAGGGGAAGTGCCAAGGGATGCTGCAGCAGTACTGTAGCCCCGCTCGGGGAGCACAGGGTAAAAGAAGGCCTGTGTGGAGCAGCCAGTATAAAAGGGAGCTGCAGGGACAGCTAGTCAGTCTGCTGGAGGAGCTGTGGGGAGGAGGCCCTCTCTTTGGTTGGCTGGCTGCAGTAGCCAGCACCCCGGACAGTGCGGCACCACAGGGAGCTGACCACCACCAGGGTTCCTGAAGGGAGCAGGCTGTGGCAGTGGCTGGAGCAGAGGTCCGGGGAAAGGAGCCAGGAGCAGACAGCGGCTGGACTCCAGGCCGGTGAGGAACTGAGGGCAACTGGGGCTGCAGGGAAAGGGCCCAGGGGAGTAACTGTGGTGGTGTAGAGACTGGAGGGAGGCAGAAGGCCTCAGTGGAGGCACACAGGGTCCCTGGGCTGGGTCCCAGAGAAGTGGGCGGGCCCAGGTTCCCTCCCCGCTCACCAAGCGTGCCAGGAGTGGCACAGATCCGCAGGCCATTGACTAACTAGTGGCCAGCAGAGAGCCGAGCTGGACCGTACCCCAGAAGGGTGGACTTAGGGCTAAGACCCGAGAAGAGGACTTGAGGGCTGAGTCTGGCATGTGCAAGAGGACGGACCCCAGTACCACCAGCAGGAGGGCCCCACCAGGTAGGTCGAGTATTGCCAATGCCCTACAGACGTTACCAGAGATCTGGATCTTGGCTTCCCAAATGACAGCCCCTCCCTGGACCGGGCACTGGGACATACCAACGCACCGAATGAGCTCTAATCCCGGCGGAGCCGCTCCCCGCAGTAAGCGCCCACACGGCCCTCCGAAGGGCTAAAACTGATCGCTCTTCCGTCACCCAGAGCAACTGTCCCTCTGCAGGAGCCAAGTCCCAGCTCGGCCATTTGACTTGTGAGGTTTGCCTGGGTCTCAGCCCAGGTGAGTCTGGGTGAACTAGGACAGCCTGTTCCCGCGGGGCGGTCCCCCGCCCCCAGGCCCGTTTCTGGACAGAGGCACTGCCCGTCCGAGGGGAGTTAGGGACACAGACGGGGGTTACACAACGCCTCACCAGTTCCTGTGTCTCTGACTGGAAGATGGAGTTGACGCCAATGATGAAGGGTGTGGGGGTGCTGAGCACCTCGAGCAGGTGAGCAGGTAAGATGGGCACGTACGTGAAACTGTAAACAAAGCGGATCATCACTGCAGCCAGTCAGGAGCTACCCACTGCTCTGCTCCACAGCCCGGGCCAGTCCCTGACTGGAAATGATGGGGCCCACGTCACTCAAACCTGGACCGGTCGAAGCCCTGGGCAGAGACCACCTGTACCAGCTGATAGTGTGGGGCAGAGGCTACAGCAGACGTTGCTGAGCATGCTCCGTGAGGGCAGGTGATGCCGCGTGGCCTCTGGGTCTGGGGCAGATGGCACAGGGAACAAACCTGGAAGGAGTCGGGATGAAGGCTAAGCGGACAGTGAGTTAGTGACAGCTCACAGCCGCGGGGCGTCCTGGCTTATAAAGAGGCCTTGAACTCAAACTCTACAGCCAGTCTCTGCCCAAATCCAAGCCCTCCAGTCTGGGGAAGGGGGTCAATGCCAAAGCCCCACATTTATGTTTAACAGAAATATGAAAAGCCCTTCCCCAGGGGCGTGGGCAGCGTGGCCCCAGGGCATCGACAGTGGCCGATCTATCTTCGTGGCCCTAGCTGGGAGGAGTGTAGGGGGTACAATGCTATCCTTGGCTGGGAAGTAGAGGACTGGCTCTTCGAACATCGCCCTTCGGGGGGGTGAGCAGGGCGCCCGCTGTCCTTCAGGAACGTCCTGTGAGTCTGGCCATCTCACTAACCAGCGTCCTCCACTGGGGCAGGGGACGGGTGCAACTCGGAGGGCTCCTGGAGCCCGGCTGATTCCCAGTACCCCATTCAATCCAGTTTCAGGCCTGAGGGGGGCACAGCTCTCTCTGGTGGGGTCAGCTTTGTGCCCCGCTTGGAAGGTCTGCACTGCCTGCAGAGTGACATAGGCCTGGAGCGCACCCCAGGAGAACCCCCTGGGCCCAATTCTGTAATTGTCTGAGTTCCATGAGAGCCGACCACTGGCGGCATTCACAGCACCTTGCTGACTTGGGCCAGGCTACCAGAGATCTCCCCATCTCACCCAAGGCAGCTGCAATCAGTCCATTCTAACAGTTTCTTGGGTTCTTGCTCCCCGTCTGGACAGTCAAGAGCCCAATCTTGCTCAGGGGTTGTGGAGCTGGGGTCATCCACGCTGTTCTGCTGCTGGGGGAATGTCGTTCTTGCAGACACCCCTAAAGTCTTGGCCAGGGGCTTCCCCAGGCCATAGCCCTGCAGTAAGGTCAGGGCCTACAGTGACCAGCCCCCGGGAGCCTTGTGATATGCGCATGGGGCCAGAGGGAACTGCAGAGCCAGGGACAGGGGCATTGCACCGGGTGCCAAGCCCCACTCTAGCTTTGCTCCAGACACACGCTGTCAGACGGCGAGGTACTCGGCATGCCCTCACCTGTACTTGAGGGGGAACATGAGCGCAAGCAGGGCCCGGCAGGCGTCCGTTAGTCTCTGGTAACTGTTGGAGAGAAACAGGATCTTGTGCTCGGTGAGTGCAGCGCAGAAGAGACACAGCACGTTGGTGATTCCTGGGGAGAGAAGGAGCAGAGCACAGCGCTCGCAGGGGTTCTTCCCAATCCAGCACCAGAGTCCTGCGAGAGCCCCCTGGGCTCCTGCTGTCTCTCCCCACAGTCTCCCCCACATCCCCACTGGAAGCCAGTGCCCCCTTCCCCCGGCGGCGTGGAGACGGGACTTCCTCTTGCAGTCACTAGATAGGAGAAACCATGCACTGCCTCGTGAGCAGGCCCAGGATCTGCTAGCTCATGGCCAGCCGGATTCCTCCGAAAGGCCTCCGGGGCCTGCCCTGGGGCTGCGCACAGCCCTGGGGGTCTTTGGTAACTGATGCACGAAGCCCCACATAGGAAGGCCTGCAGCTGCTCAGGCCCAGCCCTGCCTTCTCCAGGTGCTCCCACGGGATCCGAGCCACCAGCAGGGGTGAGCTGGAGAGACTCAGTCGGACGTGGTGGAGAAAGGGATGGAGCAGTGAGGTCGGGAGCAGGGCCAGGCGTTCCCGGCAGAGGGCACTGCCCCATGAGCAGGCGAGGCCAGGGTGGAGTCTCACCGAGTTGCCGGAAGAGCAATGCCACGCTGCAACAGCTGACAGGGAGAGAGTCGTTGATGGGTGTCTGGATCACCTGCCTGTCGCCTGCCCCGAGAGAGATCGTCCTCTGCAAGAAACACACACGCCAGTCCCTGGGATTCAGTGCGGGTCACAGCCGGGCAGCGGCACCACATTTCCCCACCTAGCGCCTCGGAGCTGCAGACGGAATGGCAGGAAGAGCTGGGCTCTCCCGGGGAGGGAGTACAGCACACACACGCTCTCAGCACAGGAGTCCCCATTTGGAGGCTGGGGGGCATCAGCCAGCTTTCTGTCCTGCACTCCGCCCTCCGAGGGGAAGGGCACACTGCGGCACAAGGCCTTGCTCGGGGCTGCCCCAGAGAGGGGCACTGGCCAGCTGCAGTGGGGAACCCCCAAGACAGCCTTGGGTGGAACTGGCTCTACTGGAATGTCCCGGGCCCCCCAGAAGCACACGCAGTGCCCGGGTGAGCGAGGGAGCCAGAAACATGAGTCGATGCGGTGTCTTAGGCGAGGAAGGGGCGCACCGGCTGGCCCGAGCGCTGGATGGCTCAGCTGAGCCACGCCCTTCTGTCACCATTTATTTGAAACCCGTGTTGAGCTCTGTCCCTGCCCTATCTCAGAGCCTGCACTCCCGCCCATGGGGCTCTCCGTGTCTCAGCCTGCACACGTCTGTTGTCGCATTCCCGAAGCAGGCAGCTTCCCCAGGGGAATCAGCTCTCTCCAGCACCCCCGCCTTTACCTGGCATGTTCCCGCCTAGCCACCTCCTACCTCAGATGCCCCTTAAATCCTTCGCTGGTGCACACTGGGGGTGTGGGAGGCTGGGCCTCAGGGCTTCTCCCCGAGAACATGGAGATCTGGCACACTCGAGAGGCGGGGAGAACAGAGCACACTAATGCGGAGGTCACCCCAGCTGGGCACCAAGACACGTAACCACTTCTTCTGTGGCCCATGTGCATGATCCCCTGCACCTCACACACAGACATGGCAACGTGAACAACCAGGGATGCAATGCCTGAGATGGGGAGATACAGTGCCTGGGTCTCTCCTCCCCTTCCCTTGGGGCAGTGGGGGACACACTAACCCAGCCGCCGCAGGGGCTGGAGCAAGGGCAGCTTTGGAACCCCCATGGGAGGAGTGTCCCAGAAGAGACAGCACCGATGAAAGAAAAGGTGTGCATACCGCTCCTTCGTCCTCCGCGTCAGGCTGATAGAGACAGACAGAGATAGCACAGTCAGTTAGAAACACACAGTGCTGCTGCGCAGCGAGGAAAGAGGCGCACACGGCACACCTAAGCTGACAGGGAATGGAGCCGACCCCCCAAAGGAGGGCATGTGCAGACAGACACAGCAAAAGCCACATCACAACGGTTAGAAAGAGCCCTTCCAGAGGCAGACGGGGAAAAGCGAAGCACACGAATGGATGGTGCCACTTTCGAACTGCCCTAACGCCAGCACCCCAGGGTCTGAAAGCACCCGGACATGCCAACTGCTAACCTCACTCCAGGCTGCACGAACCCGGATCACTCACTGAACCCCCATTGCTCAGAGATCCCTCCCCACCTGCTCACGCTGGGCGCCCACGAGGGACCAGCCGAGTCAGCAGGATGCGCAGAAGGGCCGTCCCACTCACCCAAGGCTGTCAAGGGCAGCCCTGGGTGCGACCCACAGACTCCTCCTTGCGTGGCTTACAACCAGAACCTCCCCATTTCCTCTGGGGCAGCGCGACTGCTATCCAATCCCACTGTCCCAGCCTCACCCCTCCATGCCTTGTGTGCACATCTCGGCCAACAGAGCAGGACGCTCGAAGCCCATGGGCTTGGAGACTAGGAAGCTGGCACTTCTGTAATCCTGGGAATGCCTACAGAGACGTAAGGGGCTCCCACACTTCCTCAGACAGTGCCACAGCGCCCAAGGTGGGGGCCGGATCTGGTGTTTCTAGACACCCAAGTGCCTTCACCTGAGTGCCCCTGAGGTGCTGCAGGGCCAAGGATCCCCAAGGCCTCTGGGGGCTCACTCGTTTGCACTGGGGTGCGGGCATGGGGCTTCAGCCCACCCAGACAGGCCATGGGGCACAGCTCAGTGATTTCTGCTGAGGACACCGCAGCTCACAGCTGGTGACTCAGCCCCTGCAGGAGTGAAGCCAGCTGCCAAGAGTCCATGCAGAGAGACAGTCAATGCTAAAGCTACCCCGAGCCAACGGCTTATCGAGCACGTCGGCACCACAGCCAGCTGCCCACATGGGAGCAACGAGGGCAGCATCACGGCTGACTGCCTTCGGCTGGCCTAACCCGAGGGATCAGGTGCCCGTCTTGCGGCTGGGTGAACTGGACTCAAAGCCACACCTCAGCCACCCAGACACCCCACCTCCTGAGAGCCCGATGCTCAGACCGCTGCCTCCTCACCGAGCGGCTCTCGAATCAGCCCTCAGCGCCCCTTCTGCCGCCAGCCGCCTCCCTTGGAGCAGGAGGGCTGCTACGGGCACAAGAGCTTTGCTCAGCGAGCGGCACGGGGGCCCAACGTGACAGACGGGGAGCAGGCTCTGTGCCCGGAACGAGTCAGACCAGAGCCCTGTGCGAGGTCGTTGGAGGACGGGTTCCAGGCCTTCCCCGGAGCACACGTAGCCCCAGACTGGGAGGCGCCGAAGCAGCTCTGTGTGATAGATGGAGGAACAGAGCTGGCTGAATGCGCGCCCCGTGAGCGTGGTGACTGTTCACAGACAGATTTGGCACCGTGGGAGATACGGCCAGCTGTGCCTTCAGGTCACACACTACGAGAGGCTGGGCCGAGGGACTCTCCAACCCTGGCCCAAGATTGTTCACCACCCCAGCAGACCCATTGGCCAAGCTGCCCTACGGCACTGGGAGGAGGTAGAGGGAGCTCAAGGCGGTTCGCAGCTCTTCCGTCCCCAGCTACGTGGGAAGCCGCTGTCTACACTACTCACTGGCCACCTCCAGCACACAGTGCAGCCAACTCCTGCCTCCCAGGAAACCTGCTTCCAGAGATGGCTCCCGTCATTCCCATCCTGCCCTGGAAATGCCCCATGCTCCACATAACCAGCCTTGGATGAGCTGGGAGGGGAAGGCGAGTGCAATAGGAACCCGAAATGAGAGGGACCAACCTGAGCTCCCCCTGTAATGGGGATGGTGCAGGTCAAGAGGTTTCCAATGACGTTCTCCAGGGAAGCGCTTAGCCCATCCACGTAGATGGTGTAGATCAAACCCAGGCTGTTCTGCAGGAGCAAACAGAGCAGAGGGGGTGTCCACAGCAAGCAGCCAACACGGGAGCCGTACTCATTGCTGCGACTCCCCACTGATGACAGAGCAAACCTTCGTGCTCACGGACACGGTGTCCAGGCATGGCCAGGGATCGCAGCCTGTCTGCTGCAAACACGTTAGAGACATGGACAATCCAGGGCCCCCAGCGTGTCTGCCGCAAACACGTTAGAGACATGGACAATCCAGGGCCCCCAGCCTGTCTGCCGCAAACACGTTAGAGAGACATGGACAATCCAGGGCCCCCAGCCTGTCTGCTGCAAACACGTTAGAGAGACATGGACAATCCAGGGCCCCCAGCCTGTCTGCTGCAAACACGTTAGAGACATGGACAATCCAGGGCCCCCAGCCTGTCTGCTGCAAACATGTTAGAGACGTGCCTGATCCAGGACAGGGGCTTAGGGCTCATTCAGTTCCTTACAAATCTCTGGGACAGTCCCTGGCTACAGGGTGCACGTAAGGCACAGACGGCAGGACAGACCCCAGCTTGCTCACCCCAGGCACCACCCACAGTTTGGCTTCAGTCGGAGCAGGGCCAGAAGGAAGCCCAACCATCCAGCAGGCAGGGGACAGCCCTAGAGCCCGAGTTCCTGTGCCCAGCCCCACAAGTCTGCAGGTTTGGATCAAAAGAGTTAGGCCAAGGCAGCAGCGCCCAGTGGTTAGTGTTGTGCACATCTCCTGAAGGTGAGAACTACCCACATCTGTCTCTTGGTGCAATGCACATCTGCCTCTTGGTGCAATGCACATCTGCCTCTTGGTTTAGCGGCACAGCATCAGGACAGGAAGGAGACTGCCAGCCCAGGATCATGCTGACTTGCTGGGACAGACAGATCTAGGCTGCACACCGCGCTAAGACTCTCTAACCAAACGGGAGCCTGAGCAAGGCAGCATGAGGGAGAACAGGCTCATGGGACACGTATGCCATCCTAGGGGCATCTGCTTGGTCTTCAGACCCTAATCAAATGGGGGAAGTCGGTGCAAGTCCCGGCCCCAGTGGCTCTCGCTGACTATCTGCTCCCAGGAATGAATAGGCCAGAAAGCTCGATGAAATCATGTAGCAAACGAAGCGCTTGCACGTTTGCTCACGTTGCCGACCAGAACAACCCAGGGTCCTGCAGGGAAGCCCTGGCCAGACTGCAGGCAGCTGCACAGAGGCTGAGACGTGCTGCCAGGGGACCAAGAGACGCAGCCCCCAGAAGTCGCTCCTCACACTGCAGAGGCAGAGGTGACGCACCCCAGAAGCTGCTCTTCAATTCCATTTCAGTGGTTACCCTTCCCTGGCCACCTGGGGCTGGGAGCTTCCTTCCCATCCCTGCTGGGTAGGGGGCAAAGCTCAGACTGCCCTCCCACAGCAAGAGTAAGCTCAATGTCTGATCCACACTTCTACCAGCAGGTCCTCTGCACTGCAACAGAATGACGTTTCCTGGCTCCTGGACTTTTCAGGGCTCCGACATCACACTAGAGGGATTCGCCTTGCCAAAATCTGAAGGGTCTCAGGAAACACTAGACAGGCCCTCAGAGTCCGATCACCGTGCCTCCACCAGCTGGACAAAGGATGGACTCCAGAGTCCCAGCTCGCCAAGTGAGTGAAGCCTACAGCCTCACATATCTTCTCCTGGGTCTTTTCATGCTCCAAGGGGAAGGTCTGGCACACAACACCTCTGTACGGCTGCTACCCAGTGTCAGGGGCCGGATGCTGTCAGTGGGCATGAGGATACCAGTTCCTGCATGGATCTCTGCCCAGCTTTTGTGTTACCAGACTGCCCTGATGTCTTCTTCACAGAAACGGTGCCTGGTCTGATGCAATGGTAACCTGCCCCACCCCACAGCTCTCAGCCCACGGACCAATATCTGCAGAGGGGCAGCGTCGTTCTAGCTTGGGCTGACCAACTGGCTACGGGGGATCTCAGCCTCCCAGCTCGAGGACTCAGAGGAATGAAGCGCCCTGGAGAACACCCGCTCCACCGAAGTCGAAAGACATTGCAGTTGTCTCTGTGGCTTCTTGCTCTGATCGGCCAGAAGATCTGCCTC
Organism: Pelusios castaneus; assembly: GCA_007922175.1. Lineage (NCBI taxonomy): Eukaryota > Metazoa > Chordata > Testudines > Pelomedusidae > Pelusios > Pelusios castaneus. Next base: position 1,160,291 of record ML686141.1, read on the forward strand.
TCATTGAGCCAGCATCGCCTGGGTCGTCCCGTCAGCCAGACAGGCCTGCCCGGCTCTCACCCAGACAGCTCTGTCACCTAAGAACCCAAGGTCCTTTGAACATGCAGCAGAGCACACCGTTCTTACTGCTCCTAGAGCTGCTGTGGGGCTCCAGAACCATCGCCCATGGAGGGCCTGACCAACACCCCAGACGAGGCACGCGTTTCTTAGAGGTCTAGCTCCAAGCCACAGGTCAGAGGAAGGGCTGATGGGACCAGCCCTAGAAACATTACAGGCCTCATAAAAGGCACAATAGGTCTTATTGCCCGTGGGAAGGACGGACCCACTGACGTGGGGAACAACAGCTCAACCTGCAGCCAGCATACGAAGGCCATCACACCAGGATGACCGCAGAGCGGACCCGTCGACACACGTCTGATTTAAGGAAACTGCATATCCCAGCATGCAATGCTCTACTTCCACCCAAGCCACCTGGCTGCAGGAGGGCAGGCCGTCTTCAAGAGGTGCCCCTTCCCACTGAAGGTGAGAACCAGTCACTGGCACGTCTCGAGTACATGCGGGTCTATTCCCAGCCAGCAGGCCCACGGTCTCCCCTTTGAGAGTCCAGAGGCCAGGCTCCAGGGACTTTGCATTTGGACCAAGAGGAGAAGTAGAGAATGGCGACAGGAGTCAGACAGTCCATCCGGCCTCAAGGATCACGTCTGCCTCGGCAAGAGCTGCTGACAGCTCCATCACACCCGCCCAAGCAGAGTTCTGCAAACAAGCCAGGCTGTAACCTGCCCTTTTCTAAGCTCGGAACAGAGCAAGCTCAGAGAACAGAGAGATGGGAGATAAAGGCTCCACCAGGGAACATTTCGTGCTCTGAATTTTACAGAGAAGCAGGGCAAGGCTGCCAGCTGCCCAGCCCAGCCAGCTCTCGTCCTGCTGCTCTGCAGCCAGACAGCTCAGGGAACGGATCGGAGCAAGCTGCCACACACGGCCCTGAGGAACTGCTGGGAGCAGCCCCAGGGTGGCCAGTTCTCAGGGCGCTGCTGGAACTCTCTCTTACAGCCCAAATTCCCAGAAGCAGAGCAGGGGGCTGACAGTGGCTCCCAGGACCAAGGATCCAACGCAAGGGGAGGTCCCTCCCTCCCCACCAGAGAATCCAGACAGCCCCCTCTCCTCCCCTTACCCGGAAAACCTCCGTGTGGTCCAGTCGTGACACCAGCACCAAACTCTTCGGAGCAAAGAGCTGGGCAGGCTGGATGAGGGACGACGACTCTTCCTCCTCGTCCCCATTCCTCGAGTGGCTCTGGGGGCAGAGAGAGACAGATCATACCCCCTGCAGGAACACCCCACGCCCCCCAACCCCTCAGAGAGCCCCAGCCCCAGGACACGCTGTCCCTCCTCTGACAAAGGAGTGTGGAAAGGGGCTTTCACTCAGCCGCCTGCCCAGCAACGAGCTCCTCAGCCCCATTCTCCTTTCACGGGCACCCGGCCGAGCCTCACCTGGGCACTCTCGACGGCCTCCCAGAAGGTGAAGCAGGCGCAGTAATGCCGCTCAGAGTTGATGTCCGTCAGCACAGCAACGAAGAAGGTGGGCGGATTGCGCTCGCTGAAGAGTTGCCAGCCGCTCGGCTGACAGAACTGCAAGAGGCGAGAGTGAGAAAGCAGCGGTCAGACGGAGCCGAGTGGTGCAGGCCGACCCTCCTCCCCGGCCGCCTGGCCCACTGGCACAGCAGGTGCCAAGAGCCACCAAGGGCCGTCCGCAAAAGGACGAAGGCTCCAGGCTGTCGCTCCTCGGGGCGGAGAGCTGGGTTTCTAACCTACTGAACGTGCCTGGCACGTGGTGGGGTTCAGACAGAGTAGTCTGGCTTGCAACGTTCGGGGCCCGGCCCAGCCTGTGCACTGCCAGTCTCCACGCCAGACCCCATCTACGTCCAGGGAGCATCACCAGCTTCCAACAGACATGGGGAGACCACCCCAGAGAAGCCGCTGTCAGCAGGCAGGCAAGAGACGAGGATGTCGGGAGGCATCTGTTCCCAACCAGGCCGAGCGGCCTTCCCTGGCCTCAGGAGAGATGCCAGACTGGCAGCAGAGGGCCGGGCGAATGCAGATACTCAGAGCAGAGGACACTCCGAGGCGGGGCAGCCTGCCCTGAGCTGAACCTGGCTGTGGAGTTTCCAGCTGCCCCTCTCCCGTGACTGAGTCAGCTGGGTCCATTTAGTCTGTGCAATGGGTGGCAAGGTGTGGGCATGTGCAGCTCCCGGGCGTTGCACGCTGGATGGCTTTCTTGCACTGCGAGTTCCTGAGGGTGGGGGCCTGTTCCCCATCTGGCCAGCCGTGCACTGTACAGTCTGTACGACACGCTGACACACAAGGACACGGTGTCACGGTCACAGATTGCACGACTTCCAGAGACCTCCTGACATTCTCCCTTCAGCTAGGGGCAGGGTTGGAGCTGTCAGGGGCCTGGAGCTCCCAGTGATGGGCCCCGCAGCTCTCAGCACCGTGGGGGAACTGGAGCTCCAAGCAGCCGTGGACAGGGAACGCCCCTGCAGCTCTGGGCTTGGGGGGAGCCTGGAGTTCCAGGTACTGCATGGGGCGGAGGCCTCTGCCGCTCCAGTGGGGTCTCCCGGAGTGCCAAGCTGTTACATGCAGGGGGGGGACCCGGCAGCTTCCCATTGTCACGAGCTCCAAGCAACTCCAGGCACCTGGGGACCCTGGAAGGAGGGGGGATGCCCAGAACTCCAGCCAGTCCCCACAGATCCCAGGCCGAGGGTGAAGTGCTGGACCCCCCACCCCTTCTCCTCTCCCGCAGCCCCCCTTTGCCACGGTCAGGGCCAGGTCATGGTTCTGTGAATGTTGTGTACAGTGAGTGACTCTCCCTGAAAACGATGCTGAGAGAACCGCAGCCTTACGGGATCCAAGAGAGGACAGAACGCTCCTCCAGTGAACCGGCACCAAACCAGCGTATCAAAAGCCACCCCAGGGGTCCTGCCAGGGTTGCCAACCATCTGTGAACGTACAGACCGCCCGGAAAAAGCATGCACATTTACTCCATTTAAAGGAAAATGTCCGTGAAAATCTCGCCCTCACTCGGCAGTGGGGAGACCGGGCTGCTGCCGCTGTAAGAGCTGAAAGTGAAACCGCGGGAGCCGCTTTCTGCTGCACCAGGCTTGTTTGTTTGCGATGGCGCCTGCCGCTGGATTTGCCTCTGATGGCAGCTCTCTTTCAGCCACCCCCCCGAAAAGGCTGGCAGCCGGGGGAGCCTCCATGGGGGGGCAAGCTATTCTAAGTGTCCCTGGGTCAGGAAAAAAGCTCAACGCTGTCAGGAGAGACCAAAATGCAGGGTTGGCTGCACTGCCGGGGGCGGCCCAAGGCAAGGGGGATTTCCAGCCTTCTGGCCGAGAATTCCCCACGCGGTTTTCACTGCTGTGGGACTTGCCTTCACTTCCTGCCCCAAACTACTGTGAAGAGCTGCCTTGTGCTCCTCAGAGCTACCACAGCTTCTGGGGACTTTTCACAACCCCGTCCTCTGAACGGGGAACAGCGCAGCTCAACGCCCCCCCTTCCGACGGCCTGAGACCTGACCAACCCCCAAGCCAAAACCATCAGCGAGCCAGAGGCCGTGGAAAGGAACAGCGTGGAGCTGAGCGATGGCCGGCTCCTCGTGACGTGATGTGGATTCCTGCGGGAGATCAAAGCCAGCTGGCCTGATCGGATCACTAGGGCTAGAGCGCTCCACGGGGTCGCCGGGGGGTGTGTCGCTGTTCCCAGGCTGAGCAGGGCGAGGGGAGCCAGTGCACCATGGCTGTGGGGGGTCTCCGGGGCACTGCAGCCTCAGCTGTGGGGGTCGGGGGTCAGGAGAAGTGGCAAGGGGGCTGCGGCAGGTCGGGGAGCGGTGGGAGTCCACGCTGCAGACACCCCCTGCAGCACTGAGAAATGGAGGGTTTTGGGGTCAACAACGGGGAAAAAGCTGCTGCCGAAACTCCTGTGGCGGCTCCTTTTCCTGGCGTTGCTGCCGAAGGCAGCAGAGGGGGGTTTTCCGGCTGGGGACAGGGGCTGTGTCCGCACGGCCGGCCTACGCTGCCAGCTGTCGCCGAAGGAGAAAGGTTGAGAACGCCTGCTCTGGTCCATGCCCTCGCCAATGCTCCCAGCTCTGTCCATCCACCTCTTCCCCCCCACGGGAGTCGAATGTCATTCCAGGTGTCCCTACGAGGACCCAGAGGGGTGGAAACCCTGCCGACTTGTTTTCTTTTCTCCCCGGGGGCTGAGGTTGGAATTTCTGGCTTCTGCCAGGCCCCTCCCTGCAGCGGCTGTTCTTTCCACTCTCACACCTTCCTGCCACCGTCCCACGACCTCGCCGCCCTGCCCTTCGGTTGGCAGCAGTGAGATACGACCCAGCCCTGAGCTGTCTTTCCTTAGTGGACTTGGCTCTGATTCCTCCGGTGGTTTATGGTGGGACTTTCCTCGCTGGGCTGTCTTGCCGGAATTCTCCCACGTGGCTCCGGGATCCTGGCTGGTGGCAGCAAACACGGGAAACTGTGGCGTGCTTTATGCTCTGCACAGGGGTCCCAGACTTCACAGACCGTGCGCACCTGCAATGGGGGCTGCCACGCCTCAGGAACGCTGGAGGACACAGCACTCCTGTGCCAGGGAAGAGCTGGCTGAGGGCAGAGATCCCTCCTGGCATGTGCAGTGCAGTAAACCCACCTCCATTCCCTGGCGCCATCCGCAGCACGGGGCGGCACTTCAGGGTGAGGACACAGCTCGGTCCTGCTCGGTGCTGGGAGCACCGCCTGAGCCTGACACACAAACGTTGGCCAGAGCTCACCGCCCGTTTGATTTCCAGGCCCCCATCTCACAATCACCCACAGCAGGAGCAACATGGTCGTCAATGGAGGGGGCTGTCCCCACTGCAAAATGCCATGCCCCCTGAGGCTTAATGCACTGTGCAAACGTCCTCTGGGAACCAGGGACAACCCCAAAAAGGACACAGGCAGCTGGATCACATTCATCCCTTTCTCAGGAGATCTGGGGGGCAGGGCAGCCTATCAAAGAGCCTGAGATAAGGAGACAGTGCCCCCACCCTGCAGATAGCTCCACACTGAGGGAGCTCCCTTCTTCCCCCCCAGCCAGGGAGCTGAGCGTGCTGTCCCAGTGGCCCCAGACGGCTGCCCCCTCTAGCAGGAATTTCAGCGAGGCCATCACCAGACACGGGTTCAGCTCTACACTTGCCGGCTGTGCCACGGACTCTCTGCCCTATTTCAAAGGCACACTGTGCAAACATCATTAAAAGGGATTAGACCCTCTCTATAAATCCAGCCCAGGTTATTGACACGGGACGCAACTCAACTCAAGCCAAGGCAAGGCAGCCGGGTTACCGTAAACCCAGTTCCCTCTCCAGGAACTGGAGGCCAGCAGGTGCAATCAAGGCTTGGGTGAACCTCAAAGCAGAGTGCGTTCAGATGTCAGTCCCCAGGGCACGAGACAGCCGACAGGAGCTCCTCCGGAAAGACTGCTCCAGCACCGGGGAGAGAGGAGGATGGGAGGGCCCCGAAGAACACTAGCGCTACATGATTCAGTCGGGGGCCCTACCTCCGAGAGGCCTTGGGGGTCAGGACATCGACCCATACGGGCAGCACAGTCCAGCAACGTTAGAGGTGCTGCATTTATGGTGAGATGCTGAAGGAGGCCCTCACCACTTGGGACGAGACCAGATCCTCCTGGAAGAGCCAGGCATTAGGCCCATGCCCTAGCCAAATTCAAGTCGGTGGAGTGGCATTAACCCACTCTTCAACTCCCCATGGCCGTCTCTGCATCCCACCCTGAGGCGCAGAGCACAGTTGCTGTGAACTGTCAGATGCAGGTCACGTTCCCACCCAGACACAGCTGAGCAGCGCTCTGGTCCAGGAATCTCAGGATCAGTTGTTAGGTGAGCAATGATTTGCGGTGGGACACTTAATCCTGCGTTCTCATGCTCCGGATGGAGATGGGGATCCCAACCCTTGCCCACCTGGGGACGCGTCACCGGGAGATGGCTAAGAGAGGTGCAGGCGGCCATCCTCACACACTCCCCAGAATGGCGGTAGGGTCAGAGCAGGCTTTCCCCAGGAGACAAGTGGCCTTCTGGCTGGCAACGCCCTTAGTCAGGCACTGGGTGCCGGCAGTCTCTGGTCCCCACACTGTCCAAAGAAAATGAGCCACTCCACGGAGGAGATGAGTGGAAAGAAAATCCTGATGCCCTGCATGAGGGGTTATAAAAAGCTGAGGGTGAAACCTCTCTGATTTCAGCACTGCGCTGTTTGGCAGCGGCGTACACCGTGACCTCCAAGGAACAGCAGATCTTCCGTGAGGCGAGGAACGGTTCCCAAGCCCCACTGATAATACCAAGAAGACATGAGCACTCGCCAGCAAGTTCCTTTAGCACCAAAAAATGCTTCTGCCTTTTCTAAGAAGGAAGGAACAGGAAGGTCCAAAATCCTCACACGGACAATGTGTCACCAGCAGAAGGAGGGGAGGGATCCTGGGCGTGTGGCTGGGCCTGATGAAGTCACTCCAGGTGCTGGGGGGTGCACGCCCCAAGCGGGTAACAGCAGGCAATGGCCACACCTTAGGAGCCAGGCAAGAACCACCAGCCACAGCCAGGGGATCTGCTGCTCCCTGATTTCTCTCTGACAGCACGCCGGCTGGCCAGCAAGTAACAGGCGTACGCCCAGGCCTCCACGGAAGGGAAAAGCACAGGGCCCAACACCACAGCCTGGGGTGAGGCATCACCTTCAGCTCCGGGGGAGTCCGTGGCCCCCGGACAGCTTTCGGCGGCACTGTGGCTGGTCTGCCTATGTTAACAGGGCTCCCTGCCAGGGTAGGAAACTGCTGATGGCCTGGGAAGAGGCCAAGCATGAGACAGAGCTCTGCAGCCTGAGCTCCCAACTGCAAAGGGGGCAGGTGGACATTGTGGCCCATCCAGCACTCGTGAACCTGCACTGTGAGGGGAGAAAGGCAGCTGTCACTGTGAACGCAGAAAGAGGGCGAAGCCCAGGAGAACCACTAATGCCCCCTGCCTCCAGTAAAGATTCCCAGTCCAACCAGCACTCTTCCTGGTCTGCATTCGTTCTGCAACACGGGCCCATCAGCTCTGTTACGCAGCTGCTTGACTCAGGCAGGGAGTGCACAGGAGGAACGGTCAGCGAGAGCTTGGGGTCTGCAGAGGAAACCTACCACGTCCTTTCCTCCCTCCAGGGGAACAAGTGACCGAGAGGGCCACATCCTCCCGCCACCCCACTGACACACCGCTGTGCTCAGCATGCCTGGACACTAACCAGGGACACAAGGCACCTTAAGGCAGACGTGCTCTGCACACCTTCCAAAATCCCTGCTCCGGATCAACTTTCCCTTTCAGGGAAATGAGCTCCTGAGGCTGAGGGTGGGGGAAGCAAGAGATTTCTTTTACTAATGCACCTGGAAGGAGCTGTAGGGCACTGGAAAAGAGCTGGCTAGACCCACGCTCCTGTGTCTCTGCATCTGGCACCAGCCAGAGCCATCCATAGACACACAGATGCTCTCCAGTGGGCCCCGAAGAGAGGCCACTGGTGGGGGCCCTGCCAGGAAAGGAGATCTGCTCCGCCATGAAACACGAGACGGGGGCAGCAGGGGAGAAAGTTAAAGCCGGCACCCTTCTCACTCACACAGCATGCACCAGCCCTCTTCTCCAGCCAGGAGGAGGGAAGGAGCTGTCGGCCAGCAGGTGTCACAGAAGAGCTACGCAAGGTCCAAGCAGCCGGGATCAGTGACGGAGCCTGAGTGGTGAGAGGAGTGGAAAGGGAAGCGAGGGACAGGGGCCTGCAAGGAGGGGAAGGTGTTGGGACATTAACACGATAGCAGCCTGTGCTGTTGACGCATCCGCGTCTGCGTTCTGTACTCTTTTCTCAGCCCAGGGAGGGGAGCTCGAGAGGCAGCAGGGGAGGAAGAGACACTCAGAGGAGCACTTAGGGTGAGTCACCTGGAAAACCAATTTCCCCTCCCTGTGTAAAACCGGACAGCAATCAGTCCGATGGACTGTCCCACCCTCCACTGAACACCACAATGGCTAGCGGCATTTCTTGTCCATCGCTCTTTCGGGTCCTCGCACAATCCCAAAATGCAAACGCTGCCAGGAAGGTTTCCAAACAGTTTGGACTTGATTTTGAGAAATCGGTGTTCTCCTTAAATTAGCTGAATTGATTTGTACAAAACCTACATTTGGGGCCAGACTGACTGGCTGTATTGTTTCAAGGATCTGGCCCACCCCCGAGGACGCCACGTCCTGCCGAAGCACCTGGCAAGAGCAATGCGCACCCAGGGACTCGGGGAAGGAGCAGGACACGCCAGGACTGGGGCTGAGGTCCGAGTTGATATTACAGGGGTGCGAGGCTGGGTGAGTGACGGGCTCTGACGACACAGGACACCCCAGCGCGGGCTGTTAGAGGCAGGGCTGTTTCTCCAAACAAGGCGGGTGGGGAGGCGTTCCAGCAGAGCTAAAACTGGGCAGGCCACACACTCAGACAGGCGTAGCCCAGGAAGAGTCCAAGCTCCAGACTTCTCTGCATCGGCAAGCTGGAGCACTGCATGCTGGGACCTGTGGTCTCCAGAGGCTGCCCTGATGTACAGAGGATGGGCTGCCACACTTGGGTTTGGCCCGAAGACTCCTGGCCAAAGTCCAGCTGACATGCAAAGGAGATAAATCCCTGCACCCACCACGCCACAGCCTGCTTTGCATGTCCGCACACACAGCAGCTGGCGCCCAGTCGCAACCGTGAAAATACTCACCAGTTCGATGCCCTGTGGGAAGGGGTTACCCTCCCAGTCCTTCTCTGGGAAGCGCTGGAGTATCTGCCCCTGGCCATCCCCGCTCCCTGCAAAAAGAAACGGAAGGAGCTGTTAGAAGAACACAGGTGGTCTGGTCCGGCTCCTGTGGCCAGCTGCCGTCTCAACCACCCGCCAGAGCCAGGCATGGCAAACTCCAGCACTGCGCAGAGAGAGCGCCCTGCGGTAACCCTGGGTACCTCCCGCGCAAACACGGCCTAGCCCGTACACTCCCCCGGGAGGAACGAGCTCTCTCCGTGCTACAGACGGGCAGCCAGTCGGGAGCAGCTATTTTCTCCCCAGCAAATAAGTGGCGAAGCTCCTGCACAAGCAAACCTTTGACTCCTAAGCCACTAGCCGCCCTCCATGTGCCCAGCTGCATACGGCAAGGGCCTTCTCCCAAACATGCAAAGCAGCTGTGGAAAGTGAACTCCGACTGAACCGATTAGCACCTCCTAGAGCTCAGATTAGGGTACAGGGAAACGTCCTGAGCTAGCAAACTACGCACAGATTCAGCGCTTCTTAAAGCTGAACATAAACACAAGAAGCTGTGTAAGAGATCACTGGTTAAATCTCGGATTTCTTTCCCCACGTTACTAACATACAGAAACGCAACAGTCTGAACAATTCCCTGTTCACCACCTAAAGACAGAAAGACAGGGCCAGTCCAACCGTTGGGCTCTAGGCACGAGGTTGCGATGTTTGGGCTGCAAACTCTGCGAAGGAATTTATAAACCCCGCTGGGTGACTAACGCAATGCCATTTACAGCTGTAGAGCTTGGCAGCCTCCCCTTTTAGATGCCAAATCAACCAGGGAAAATCTCATGTGGTTCTATGGACAAGGCAGGAAGTGGGGAGTTCGGACGCCCAAGGTGGACCTCACGTCTACCATCAATTCAGCGCAGTCCGGACGAGTCTGGGCGTAACACTGACCTCTCTCAGGAGTGCTTTGGGGACCAACGTTTGCACAGCACCATTCTAGTGCTCAGCCTTCTAAACTTCTACTCTTCAGCAATTAAAAGAGGAATCAAAAAGGTATTAACCAGCTGAGAAATATGATCAGAGCCCGGTCCTTCCACAGAATACAGCACCCCTGATCTCAAGATGAAAACAGGGAGCAGCTGTCCATGGAAACTCTAAGACATGAAATAAATGCTTGTTGTTCCTCCTAGGGAAGCAGCAGGTGAATTTTAGCTGGTAAAATACTGTCTGGCTCTTCTTTTAGAGCAGGGGTAATCCCTAAATTCAGGTATCAAAGTGTCTGCTCTAATCCTCCGTCCCGAACTCCCTTCAGGGCCTTGCATGGTCTCCTCTGCCCTACGCTGTCACTCAGCTCCACTGCCAAGGAGCAGCACTATTTACAGCTCTGCTTCAGAGAACAGCAAGTTCCTCACTTCCTCAATCCCTCCAGCCGCACTTGCAGAGCGGGGCTGGCTACCTTGGCATGCCGCCGGGCCATGCAACAGGAAGAGTCTCACTCCAAAACGCACGGACGGTTGCAGGACTATTTTGGGGAGCTGGACCAATTTCGAGCACTCCACTCACCACCAGCCGCCCACCGCTGTATTTAAAAGCGCGGAACACATGCCATTTATAGTGCCCGGACCAAAAAGGAAAGGTCAGCGCCAAGTTATCCACAAAACAGCGTCCAGCGACATGTGCTCCTTTTCCCTGTCCTCAGACACTACCTCCCTCTCCCACCTCCCACCGTCTCATGGGCCTCCTCTCCGACGTCCAGACGTGTCTGACCCACAGCTCTGCACCCTCCCAGCCTAGCTAAACAGAGAGAGGCAGATTCAAACAAGCACTTGTGTCAAGCGGGGCGTAATCCAGCTCAAAGCCCCCTGCATTCTGGAGGATGTCAGGGTTGAGTTTCTGTGGCAAACGGGACATTTTCTGCTGCTCCAAGTAAATTCAAACAGGGATTATCCAATCGGCGCATTTTCATTCACTGCTTCACTTTTCACGGATTCCAATCCTAGAGCATGAAGGGACCACTCTGATCAAGGAGCCCGACCTCCCGTATGACACAGGCCGCAGCCTTCCCCAAACGAGTGCCCTTTCAACCTAGAGCAGATCTTTGGGGAAAACTTCCAGTCTTGATTTAGAAACTGCCAGTGATGCAGAATCCACCACAACCCCAATTGCCCCCTGGTTATTCGTCAAATGTACATTGTCTCCGGTCTGTCTGGCTTCAACACTCAGCCAGGGAATCTTTGCAACCTCCTTCATTAGATTAAAGAGCCCTCTGGTATCAGCTTTCACTTCCTCAGGTAGTTATTTACAGACGCATCCAGTCTTCTCTTTATTAAGAGATTGAGTTCTTGAGTCTGTCACGATAAGGCAGGTTTTCTAGTCCTTTAATCATTCTCCTGGCTCTTCACTGAACCCTCTCCAATTTCTCACTGTTCTTCCTGAGCTGTGGACATCAGACCCAGACACAGTATTCCAGCAACACTCGAACGTTAAATGAGTTAAAACAGGCAGAGCGACCGGGCTCGAACTGCGGAGGGGACCCATGTCAGTCTAGGTCAGCAAAACACGCTAGGAGACCTGGGGCACTTCTAAAGACTAACATTTATTTATCGCAGGAGCTTTCCTGGGTAGAGATGAAGTGGGACTCTGCCCATGGAAGCTCATGCAATATATAAATTTGTGTCACCGGCCTCCAACAGTGATGGTACACCTGGAATCACGACTAAGCAGGTGTGTTTCTAGCGGGGTCCTGCTGGGACGGGCTCTGGGTCTACACTATTTCACATTTGTATGAACAGCCTAGAAGAAAATAAAATCATTGATAAAGCTTTTAGATAAGCCATAAATAGGGGATGGGGTAAATCACGAAGAGGTCAAGTCACCGATACAGGACGATTTGGCAAACTGGGCTCAAGTGACATCTGCCAAACGTGAGGTCTTCTCTGGGAACAGACTATAGGCCATACGTCACGGGATGGAGAATGTCACCTGCGAAGCCGCAGCTGAGGAACACTTGGGGCTCGCGGTGCACAGCAGACGATCATGAGCCCCTCTGTGAAGTCTGGCCAAAAGAGCTAACAGCACCCTTGGATGTATACACAGGGGCATCTCATGTAGGATTTTGTATCTTTTTAGGTTTTTTAAATAGAAATGTCATGTGGTGCCAAATCAAAAGCTTTCCAGAAATCCAGTGTATTACAGCAGCACTTACCTTTATCAACCAAACTTGGAACCACACCTGCCAAGTTGGGCTGAAGGGGCAGTAACGGGCCCCCCCCCCATCGCCACAGTGTCACCCGCTGCATCCAAAGGCCCACCATTAGCAAGACATTGCTACGAAAAGGACTGGGAGAGAGAGCTCAGCGCGACGCTGAGTCGTGACGCCCCTGATGCCACCGCCAGAAGACTGGACAGCGTTGCTCAGAGACATAATTGGTGCATCGTGGGTATAAATGATTTTTTTTCAACTGGGTCCCGAGGAAAACCGTTTGAAAACCACTGCTCTAGACGGTGCCTCTCTCAGTGTCTACGGCCGTGGTCGCCACTTTTCATCTCCTGCGCCCCCCTCCCTGCCCCAGTAACAGAACGTGTCACACTGTGCCCCAGTCAGGGGCAAGCCGGAGGGCCAGCGGCTGAAAGCGGAGGCCCCGGGACACAGCTGTGGCCAAGGGCTGGAGTGGAGCTGGGGGCAGAGTGGGGCTGGGTGGCACTCCCTTCATAGGGCCAGCGCAGGCCCTGTGGTGCCCCCCACGTCTCCCTCCCCAGGTGGTGCACCCCACAGTTCAGGGCCCACTGTTCTAAGGGCTGAGACGAACGGGGCAGCTGGGCGTGGGGTTGTTTTTGGAGATTTCATTACAGGAACACAGGCTGGAGTTACCTTGGGGACTCAAGCCATAAAGGCTAGAAATGTGGGAGTTCTTGGGGCAAGGAAAGCTTAGATTCTGCTAGAAAACACGGCGCTCGCCTCGCGCTCTAGCACAGTTCCACAATGGTCCATCTCAGACACACATGGAACGGACATTTGCACCAGCAAATGATGGGCTGCAACTGTTTCTTCCGGGTTGGTTCTAACGGTTGTGACGGAGGGAGAGATTCTCTAGCCTGCATCTCATCTGCCGGTGAAAAGGCCTCCTACGGATTCCATCCATTGTTCAGGCTGGGGCAAAGGAACCGTTCATTTCCTTCTAATCTGAGTATCAGGAAAACTTCTCAGCAGAGTTCACCTGGACTGTGGAATTCACCCAGAAAGTGGGGGAGATGGGGGCAGGAACAGGAGGGGTCACTTACACCCAGACTGGCCAAACCCTCAACAGTGTTGTAGGGAACAATCCTGCCCTGGGCTAAGGGACACATGGCCTAGAAGGCACCAAGTCAGGCTTTGCCGGGTGCGAACCCTCAGTACACAGGGCAGGTCCCTTTACAAGTCACAATACGTGGAGAAGTAAGCGTCTGTCACAAGGTTAGTGGGCTGCCTCGTCAGGGGATTTTTATAGAGGAGCTAAAATTAAATATCTCCACAGAACTGGAAGGTGTTTCTCTTCTTAAGGGACCTGTTTATAAGTCTGTGTCTATTTTCAAATCGTCCTCTTTCGACTCCAGTTCTCGCCTCAGAGCTGTCATTACCTTCGCAAACCCACGCTTGTACTCTTCAATTAAAGCCTGGCGGTATCAATGGGACCCGCTTGCTCCCCCTAGTCCTGCGGATATTAGAGCACCAAGCACCAGGAGGTTGGCAAGGTAAGATCCAGGCTGCGCTGCGCATTGCCAGACGGAAACGGCTCAGAGTTGGTGCCCAAAGATGTGAACCAGGAATCTTGGACGGAGTCTGAGCTCCCGGCCACTACATCAGATGAATTATTAGACTATACGGCAAAGCCAGGGTGGCCCCAAATTCAAATTGTTCCAAAATGATGGGCACCAGAAAGGCCCCTGACTGCTGCCTCCATGTGACGCAGTGACGTCTCTGTTCCTTGCCAGGTTAGAGCCGGCTCCTGGAGGACAACACGCCATAGCCAGAAAACCCTCCCCGGCTGGGCCAGAAGCTGTGATGGATGCTATCAAACTCCAGGCTGGCCAGGGAGTGCCAGAGAAAACTTGCCGAAATTCACAGATTCCAAGGCCGCAAGAGACGTCCGGGATCTTCTAGCATGACCTCCTGGATGACCTTCCCGAGAACTGCCCCACCATCATTCCTGGAGCGGATCTTTTACAAAACAGCCACATTTGATTTTGGAATGGTCGGGGGCAGCGTTCACCATGACCCTTGGTGAACTTTCCAGTGGCTAATTACGCTCACCATTAAAATCCTCCCCGCATTTCCAGTCTGAATGATCAGCAGCTTCCTTCCACCTTCTCCTTTTGGAAAGGCTCCAGTCCCTCAAAAAAGGGGGGGGGGGTAGATGAGGGATGGGGCCTCAGTGCTGTTCAAAATGGGCCACAGCTCCTCCCTTCAGTCTGGAGAAGCAAAGGACTGAGCAGGCCACAGAGCAACCTCCCTCCATTGCCTGCCCCAGCCCTGGATCACAAACCAGTAACACCAACGGAGCCTCAGGCCCAGTGTGGAATAGCCCTGCCCTGCCAGAGGTGGGGAAAGCTTTCCTAGGACCTGGTGAAAAAAGCAAGGCCGTGGAGTGAGGCGCAGGACACGTGCTGATGGGAAGCCCAGTGTCAAGGAGCAGTTCTGTGTCTTGAGTACTTGCCAAGAGGAAACATTTATCTTTAGAAACATTAAGGCGCAAGAGGAAGTCATTTAAAAAACTCCGTCTGTTTCCAAGAGAGCTTGTCCCAAGAAGTGTTGCTCACGGCCTCGGAAGTTACTGGCAGAGGAAGAGATAAGCTTTTTACAGCTGCCTGCCACTTGCTCACCCATATCTCGCTTTCTGGAACCGCTCCCGTTATATAGCAGGATGTCCTTCACAAATACCTTCGGCCTAGCAGAATAGTCAGCAAACCCTTCCTCCAAAGCAGAGAGCGCCAACGCTGGGTCGCTGGCTGGCACAGCCGGGCCCCACACCCCTAGCACCCCTTTGGAAGAAGCCCTCCTATGGAAGCTGCCTCAGCACCCCAAGTGTCTGGTTTTACAGCCACTAACCACCTGCCAGGGACGCTCTCAGGGAAGAGGGGAAGTTATTGGACCGACTACTGGAGGCCTCACCCAGAACACACAAGACACAAGAGCTGGCACCCAGTGAATGGCGACCTCCTTCCCTTGGAGAGAAGAGGGAAAGTCTGAATGAGACAGCTCTGGGCTCTTCCCCACAGCTCTGCCCGTGTCCCCCCAAAAGGCAGAGAGTGAAAGCATGGGCTAGGTGAGTGACAGATTAGAGATTTTCACATCCCTGGCACGGAGGCTGAGAGAAGGAACATCTCTGGTGCCACACTTTGGTTTCTCCCCCACCCACGTGTCTCCACAGTGAAGCAGAAGGGTGCGGGGACACAGGCACGCCAGGGAAATCAAGCCTGAGAACCACTGGCAACTGACCTGGCTTTACTGGCCACCAGAACCACCGGAGACAGCTCTTCTCTCAAAGGCCAAAGGCCGCCCTCGCCCCTCGTGTGTGACGACAGGGACTCGCGGAGCCCCATTCAGCACAGGGCGACTGTCAGCAGGAAAGTGAGAGCTGAGAACGGGGTGGGTGTTGTGCTGGGCAGGACGCCTGGCAGGACAAAGGGCTAGAAAACGTACAGGTGGGTGTTCAGTTCACCAACAGCTCGCCTGGATCATAGGTAAAACCACCCCAAGCAATCCCGTGGGCTATGGGCCCGCTCCAGACAGAGTGGGTCAGTCCCCCCTCCAAGAGCTTCTTAAATAATCTCCACACAGGCTTTATTGGCCAGTAACGCCTCTTTCCCCGGGCTTTGGCTATGTCTACACGAGAAAACTTGTCCCGCAATAACTTATTGCGGGACAAGTAAAGCGCTATAAATATAGCGCTTTCTCATGTACACACGTGCTCTT
>ML686141.1:1186002-1199286 GCA_007922175.1 Pelusios castaneus
GCTAGCATACAAGGAGAGAAAGGAAGGGGACAGAGACGCCTGGGCAGGGTGTGGAGTCTCCATCACTGGAAGGTTTTAAGAGCAGGTCAGACAGACACCTGTCAGGGATGGCGTAAGAGGGTCCTTGGTCCTGCCATGAGTGCAGGGGACCGGACTCAATGGCCTCTCCTGGTCCCTGCCCGTTTCTCTGATTCTAAGCCGGCACCTAACTGGTTCACAAGCAAGGCAGGAGGAGAACTTGAGTCCCCCCAGAGTCAGCAGAGGGGCGATAAAAGCACATGCTCAACTTGTCTCCATCGTCCTGGGAGGTCGTTTATGTTACAGGATTGGCCCGGATCAGTATCTCTAGCCACCAGCTTTTATTCCTGCGGAGAGAGAAAGGATCAGACCGGCCTGTCAGACAGGAGCGTGGATGCCCAGGAAAGATAAATGCTGATGTGTCAGGAAAGTTTAATCTGGACTATTATGATTTGCCCTGACATCAGGGACGGGAACCCCAAAAACTGCGCCCTAAAAGAGTCGGTGCTCTGCAGGGGGGACATTGCTGGTTCTAACAGGCGCTGTTGCTTGTACGCCACAACACGGGAGGACATCTCCTATGTACGTTTAGATTAATGCTGTTGGACTGGAGGCCTGACCTCGGTGTGTGGCAGACCTGCTGGAGGATCTCTGTAAACAGCACAAATGAGTGACAGAGCAGCCAATTCTCCCGGTTCGGTCATGGGGGCCATGATCATTACTGCTTTCCTTAAGACCCCAGCTCCTAGGACCAAGTGGATCTGTGAAGATTTCAGCCTTCATTCGTGCAGGAAAAGTTCGTTTCCAGCTCTCACGGCAGTGAAGGAAGCTTCAAAACACGACCTCAGTGCACGCGGAAGGCTCCAACAGCAGAGGGCAAATCCAGATCTATTGTTTTTACATATTTTCAAGCCAATCTCATGGTCGTTGAGCGCCTTGGGCTGTAATACTGCCACGTGTCAAGCAGGGCCAGCCCGTGGCTTAGTTTTTAGCCCATGAGACGGTGCAGTGACAAGGGAAAAGCCTGCAGTCTGGAAAGGATCTCAAACACACACGGCAGGGGATGGCACTCCCGCACCCCAGGATTCAGCTCCGCAGGTCAGATGCACAGGCCTACCTTCGGGAGAATCTTTCACCCTCAACGAGTGGGCAGCACCTTATTTACACAGCCAAGAAACCCTCACCAAGGATTCGGAGCATGTGGCTGTGATGCTCCCCCAGGGGCTGGTCTGATGTTTGCAGGCCCTTAAAGGAGAGCTCCTACCAGAGCGACACAGCTGAAAAGCAGAGACCCCAGCAGCAGGGATTCCTGTTCTGAGTGCAGGATCCACACCTGGAGGGGACGGGGAACTCTGCAGACAAGACACTCTGTCCGGAGTTGGTGAGGAGGCCCAGGAACGATGGATGTCCATTGTCCGCCAGCTCAGAAGCAGAAGGAAGTTCCCTGCCCAATAGTGTCTCTCGGGGTGCAGAGAAGCTCAAAGTGAGACCCAGAGAGCACCCCCATCTCAACAAATTGCCAGCCACTCAGCTCTGGCGGGTAAGAGGAAGAAAATGAGCAGAGCTGGCCTCTTTCCATAGAGCATGCTCTGCACGGTTCACCACCTCCCGTCACAGCTTTATCCCCCTCAGACACACTGAACCCAGCCGGGTGACAGGAACTCCGGCTCCTCTCTTTGGAGAACTGGCTGGTGCATCTGGCAATGGCAGGAAGCCAACACCGAATCACACGGCCAAATGCCATGTCACAAAGCAAGGATCCGGCCCTGCTGGAGCCGTTATAATACTTCTCTCATACGGCCCTTGCGTAAGCTTCCATCCAGCCCACCACGCAAATTTCCCTCCAGAAGGAGACAGCAGTAACCTGCCTAGAAGCTCCCTCTCTGGGGGAGCCAATGAGTCTCTTTCCTCTAAGTACTTTCCAGACTAATCCTCAGGCCTGCCTCTGGCGTCGGAGCGAGCGCACGGCCGGAGACAAAGCCATGGCCGAGCCACGACAGCCTCTCTGCTGCTGGAGGGAGACGTCTCAGGGCAGGCCGTCAAGCAGGAGCAGGGAGAAATGATCCCATAGCCAGGACGCCATGTTATCCTCCGGCAATGAGAGGGGACCACTGTTAGCAGGAAGAAAGGGGGATTCAGTAAAGAGCTGGGTTTCCGACAAGCCGGAGACCCAGCTGGTGAACTGCCTGCTGGGTGCAGGGGCTGCAGGCCGCTGAAGACATCTAACCAGGCTTGTGGGCTGTGCTGGGGACAGTGGGGAGAAGCCAGTGGTCGTGGTACATGTAGGTACCAGTGACACAGGGAAAGTTAGGTCCTAGAGGCCAAAATTAGGCTGCTTGGTAAGAGATTAAAGGCCAGGCCCTCCACGGCAGCATTCTCTGGGAGCGTCCAAGGTCCATGTGCAGGGCCCATTAGACAAGCAGAAATGTCAGGTCCCCATCCGTGGAAGACACAATGGTGTTCGGAGGAGAGATTTAAACTTCTTAGGAATGAGGGAACATCTGAGAAAAGGAGGAGCCTACACAGGAAGGATGGGGGGGCTCCACCTGAACCAGACTGCTGGCGGGTAAAATGAAGGTGGTCGTAGAAGAGTTTTTAAACTAACTGCTGGGGAAAGCAGACGGGAACAGAGGAACATACCGCTCAGACAGATACATTCCTTGGGGGAAGATTTATTAAAGGGGATACTCTATATCCTGGTAAAGAAGAGAGGACAGAAACTGATAACGCATAGGCAGGAGCTGAAGAGAAACAGTCAAATGAAAAAAGAGCCTCATTCAATTACATCACTGAAGGCAGACAGTTAAATACTGACAAATTTTGTAAGTGCTTTATATACACGGCAGTTGTCTAAATACTACGAAGGGTGAACCTGAGTTCTGCTCTTATGTGAGGCTATTGATATAATAGGCATCAACGTGGTGGAATGAGCGGGATATGGTGATATAGGGTAAAATATATAGGAATGAGAGTAAGCTGAGCTGGTGGCATTGTGTGAAAGAAAACTGCTCAATGTAGTAAAAACTCGAACCGTCTATGGTAGAAATTCCATACTTCAAGAATAACAGCATTGGCAGGAAAATGCTGTGCCCCCCGGACCAGGACAGTGACAGGGAAATGCTCACAGAGATTCTACAAAAACCGAAATCCCAACACCAACGGGAGGTTTCAACAATTCCCATATTGACCGGGTACATCTCACCTCGGGAGGGGATACAGAGATAAAATTTCTAGCTAATCCTGGAAGGGAGAGGCAATTTCTGATTAGTCCTAAGTGGTACACAGGTACTGGTCTATCAGGTGGCCATAGCTGCTGAACCACATGGAAATAGCAACCGTAACGTAATATTAAGGAAACCCATCCCAGAAACATTTAATTTAAAAGAGGGGAATTACTCAACACGAGGAGCCCAGTTAAACAGAAATGAAAAGGAACCGCCTGCAAGCTGCTTTACGTCTTTTTAAAAGCACCATAACAGAGGTTCAGACTCCACGTACACCCCAGATAAGCAGTCAGGGGACCAGAAAATGTCACCCCGGCTAACCAAGAGAGGAGAGGAGCTGTTGTAGACAAGACACCTTCTAAAAACTGGAAGTCAAGTGCTACTGAGGAACACAAGGAAATCCCAGCCGCACAGTGATGCATTTCCATTTTGCCGGGTGTTTTTATTCCCTTCACCTGGAGCTCAGGGTGACAGGATGAGTTCATGGGCAGATCCCCTCTCCAAAGGTGTGGGGGGAAACACTGAAGTCTTTGTCCTTTAATGTTTCTCAATGGCTCATTTGGTTTCAATCTTGTGTGCAGTACAGGACTGCAAATTAATCAACGCTTCTTTCCTGCTTGGTGTGTTACCCAATCAGAGATATACAAGGCAAAGACTCAGAGCTGGCCAGACTTTTATTGACCGAAGCCAGCTTCTCTTCCCCACTCAACCCCACCCCATCTGCAGCCCAAGCCCCCTGAATTTGGAACATCATAAGAGACAGAGCTTATTGCTCCAAACTTTTAGCAACAAAGCATCAGTGTAGACACGCCAGGAGTCCTGGGGCACTTCCAAGAGTAACTACTTTATTTCTCGCCTGAGCTTTCCTGGGAGAGTGTAAACACTGTGCTTATGTCCCATTAGGTGGCCTCCAGCAGGTGTCCCACAATGCCCAGCCTGATCACTCAGGCCATCAGTTTGAACTCCACTGCCCTGCAGCCATCTGCCCTCCCCCTTTCAAGTCCTGGGAATTTTTGAAATTTCACTTCTTCCTTGGTTAACGTGGAGAGCTCACACTGCATCTTCCCAGACGGCCATGGTGGCTCCAGGCACCAGAGCCTCTGGAGCCAACCAGCATTTGGGGAGAGGAGGCGGTGGAGCAGGGCTATGAACGGAACATGCTGTAGCGCCATGAGAAAATCACGGAGCTGCGGCAGGGGATACCAAAAGCCAGGGAGTCAAGCCGTCACTTAATTCAGAGCCAAACACTGGCTGCTTCTACACGGAGCTGGAAGCCAACCTCCACTGCCAAGAGACCCACGGATGCCTCTGCAGGCCCAGAGACAGCAGACACCAGACTCAAGCCCAGCAAAGAAGCCGTGGACGAGGAGGTCAAGTTGGAGGAAAATGCGGAGCAGGAGACCAGGCTGTTTGCTGACATGGGGAGCCCCGGAGGGTTGACTGAATCAGTCCCAGCCCTCCAGCCCTGGCATGCAGGATGTGGGACGGGGAGCTCGAGTAAGCGATTTTTTGGAGCTGAGGCTGCTCGGGCACATATGGCCTTGCTGTCCTTTGCTTTGTTGCATGACACAGCTGGCTGAAGGGATAGAGATGGGGGCGCACAGGAAATTGGGGCCATTGAGAAATGCCGTGAAAGAGTTGGAAACCCACAGAATGACGGGACGGAAAGCATGGCATAATGGGATGTTGAGCACTGTGATCCTCTCCGCCTTCCCACAACTCCTAGCGACACAGGGTGAGAGTTGCACTGTGGGATAGCTGCCGGGTGCATTCTCACTGTCAATGTTCGAGCACCAGCTCTGGCGACAGAGTGTAATTACGGCGCTTTTTGATCGGTGCTGTCACAACACTCTCTAGTGCAGACAGGACCATGCTCTACAGATAAATCAGTCCATGCAGCATCCTCCAAGCATTTCAGCACGTCCAAATCTAAACACAGTCTCTTTTAACAAGGGTCACCCCCAGCGGTTTTAGCTAGGCTTTCATCAGTGCTCAGTGGGGCCTAGATGTGAGCTGGTATCGGCATCGCAGCCCCATACACCATGAACATTGGGACCTAGCAAGTCCGCAGATACCGCAAAGGATCCCAAAGCTGAAGGTGGCCGATCTCCACGGCCTTACGAGGTTTAAGACCCAGCAATGGCAGTTTACCAGAGCACTTCTCAGACAGTGTCATGCCAGGGAAAAGGCAGAGTTTTACTCACAGCTCTGCCACTGATTCACTGAACAGCATGGGATAGTCAATGTCTGAAATGGGGAGGATTTGGAGGACTGAGACTGCGTTTGTGCGAGGCTTCGACAGCAAAGAATTACTTAGCCCAGCTGGCTCTAAGCGAAGAACTCCCTCTCATGCAGCAGCCAAACAAGTCAAGACTGAGTTCTCTTTCTCCAGGCGATCACGCCCAAGAGACCTGGATTCACCTTGCTCACCCAGAAAGACCGACTTCTGGAAAGTTGCAGCCATCCTTCTATTTGAGCATGCTGCTCAAACCCCTCTCACCCAGCTGAGATATGGCCGTGGGGCGCAAGGGATGGGAATGAACTGCCGTGGCAGACCTTTCTGCTGTGCAGGCCAGGTCAGAGCAGCAGGCAGCTCTCCACTGTTAATCCCTTTGTAATTAGCAGCCGGAGCCCTGTAGGTCACAGACTGCTACTCCAGCAAGAAGTGACTGAGAAACATCTCAGGGCACCAGCTGGCAAAGACCAGCTGCCAGGGAAATGAGCAGGATCACACTGTCTCCAGCAGCCTCAGCCACTCTCCAGCTATGGATCCAGGCTCCTGCCAATATCCACACGCAATAGTCACACCATAAGTCAAAGCAGAACTCGCATGTTAACTTGAGGGCCTCTAGGAGCCGTGTTAGTCTAGGTCAGCAAAACAAAAATGGAGTCCCGGGGCACTTTTAAAAACTAACCAATTTATGTATCGCAGGAGCTTTCGTGGGAGAAAATCCCACTTCGTCATTGAAACCAACGGGGGGGCACAAAGCAGCACAGAAAAACAGACTGTGCACTGCTGGAATTTCAGCGTTTGCAGGCTGTTCCCATCACCACCCGCACAGCGCACAGCCCTGCAGACTCCACGCAGTTCTCCACGTCTTCCACTTTTCTACCCCAGCTAGCCTGAGACACCTCGTGTTTGGCGCCTGACTGCCGCAGGGATACGAACTGGACGCGGACTCTCATCTGGATGCCACCAGAGACCCAACGTCTGTGCCAGGTGGTGGCCGTTCAGCAAGGTCTGTGAATCGGTTGGTGGGTTTCTTTTCCTAGCACGTCACAAAACTGTCGTAATTAACAGCCCCGTTATTGGCAGGCTCAGCTGTGGGGCAGAAGACAACGACCACTGAGGCATCTTCATTCTCAGCCCAGGAACAGGTGAGGGCTGAAGCAGACTGCTGGGGCCCAGCTCAGAGGAACTCTCATGACCCAGATTTTATCTCTATTGGGGGGCCAGATAGCAAGTGTGAAAAATTGGGATGAGATTGTGGGGTAACAGGCATATATAAAGCTCCAAATATTGTAACTGTCCCTATAAAATCGGGACATCCCACCACCCTAGACTCAACATGGTACCTTTGGGCAACTGGAAAATCCCAAAGAAAAATGTGAATTGTCACATTGGAGTCCTTCGGCAGATGACAAGAAAGAAGATCTCGTCTTTGTTTGCTGCCTGCATTTGCCCAGACACACTGTGATGCTGTCCTGTAAGAGTGCAATCCCCAGAGGTCAGGTTAACCTGGAAGCCAAGAGAGACGCTTTTGGTTCACAGTCTTGAACGAGAAGCTCTTCCCACTGACCAGCAGAAATCTCTGTTTTCTGGAAGGGTCCAAATGAGACACTAAGAGGCATAAAATGGATTCCAGGAACAAGGAAGATAAGAACACAGTGCAGTGGGGGCAAAGAGGGTTTTTCCAGTAAACGCTACCTGTTGAGCAGCTGAAATCACATAACTTACAAGTCTAAGGTATGAGGACAGGATCAAATCATAAAAGAAAGCAGTGCACACTCAATTCCAT
Source organism: Pelusios castaneus (assembly GCA_007922175.1). NCBI lineage: Eukaryota > Metazoa > Chordata > Testudines > Pelomedusidae > Pelusios > Pelusios castaneus. The sequence continues at coordinate 1,193,264 of ML686141.1, forward strand.
TGGTCAAAGCGAGGTAAAGTGAATGTAAGAAATCTGTATTTGTGTGGCCCATGTTGCCTCTGACCGTCCAAAGCTGCAGTAAGGGTGGGACACAAATCTTCTCTCGTTATCTTCAGTAGGATAACCTGGTCTTCTCCACAAGAAATCCCAGCAGCTGGCAATGCCACACACAACGGCTGGCTGGAGAGGGGGCTTGGTTCCCATTCAGTTCCACGCTTCCAAGCTTTCAGCAGCAGAGCCGACCATGTGAGACAGAGCTTGTGTGGCGCAGAGAAAGGGATAGACTAGCTGGACCTCAGACAGAGTGCTGGGGAAGCCAGGAAACGGCAGTCTGGACTCTGACTATGCAGGGTACCGTAAGGAGTGGGCATGAACTAATGTAAGTCAAAGACAAGCACCAGGAGCTGCATTTTCAAGCAGGAGACAGACGGGAGCTCGTTTCTTGTCAGTTTAAGGACAGAGGAAGGAAAACATTGCTCTAAACATCTCCAGATATTGAGGGGATGAGAAATCTTTGGCTTGTCCAGGCCCCTGTATGAAAGTCAACCAAGTCAGAGGAAGATTTGGGATGAAAGGCCTCCAAAATAAGAGAGAACGGGTGCTCAGCTGTTGTGTTCAAATCACGGAGGGTCTGAACGCTGCTCACAAGCGAAGAGCACTGATTCCAGCCTGCAATCAACAGCTAGTGCTTAACTTGTAACGAAGGAGATGCTGGGGTGCCAGTCATTTTTTACGCTCACGGCTGACATGGCAAGCCTACGAACTGCCACGGCTCAGCTCTGGCACAAATTAAGCACTTCTGATAGCTACTGAGACCTAAGAGGAAAGAGAACTGGCCATGTGAAGTAATACTGGCAGTGAGGTTAGTGAAACCTTCCTGATATCCACAGCAGATCTCAGAGATCCCACAGAGTCTTTCGTTTCCATCTTTGCTGGCGGACCAGCGATAAATGCCCATTTCCAACCCAATGCGCTGCAGAAAATGTGGGCACACGGCTCTGCAATAAGCCAACATGAGACTACTTCAGATGCAAGCAAGAGTGGACATTGATCTGGGACTTTTTAATTTTATTTCACATTTCCGGTTTAGTTGGGGTTGGTCCTGCTCTGAGCAGGGGGTTGGACTAGATCCCTCCTGAGGTCCCTTCCAACTTTCACCGTCTATGATTGCTGCAAAGATTACTCTGAAATGAAACGCAGGGTTCTTGCAAAAATCTTCATTCTAAGTGAGAACTGCAATTTGCACCTTGAGAGTAAGGTACCGTCGACAATCAATGAATATGGGCTTCAGAACCTCGCCAGGTTATACAGCTGGACTGGAGACACCACAGCTTGAGGGTTTCCTTTGGGCACAGATCAGTCTGCACATTTATTTTTTAAACATCCTCATCTTCAAGGGCTACACGCCTCACCCGCAGCCTATTTCTCTGATCTCATCCCATGGATACCAACCTTGCGGTCTTACATATCATCTCCCCATGCTCTAGCCTGAGTGCCTATCCAGACCTCCCCTACTATGGAATGACCACCCTCCCAGTGACTCCTCACGACTGTTTCCACAAGACCCACAAAAAGTGAGCCAACCCAGGAGTTTGCCTTCTCCTGTAGGCTTCCCAGTATAGCATCTCCAGGAAGCATTTTTCTTAGCATGTGAACTCTTCAGGACAGGAAGTGACTTCGCCCTGCATGTTGTACAGCACCAAGCACCTTGACGTCTTATTACTATTAAAGGATTTTTAAAAATTCTGTTTCTCATCCCCAGAGTCTTGCAGGCTGAATTTACATTTGAAAAGGAAGATGATCAAACGGTACACAAATCATCAAAGCAGTATGAGCTGTGTTATACATCTCATCTGGAAGATGAAATCGAAGTGCCTGATTGAATGTGATTGTTAAACTCTCATGGCATTTATCCCCAACAATAGGGGTGTTAGATTAAGCATCCAAGCCAGGTTTAACATCCTAAACACACATGACCACGTAAACACTTCTGCATTTCTAAATTCCCCCTGCAGTTTCAATTTGACAACATTTTGTTCCAAGCTTGTGTAGGACACAGCTGTGTTATTCTACTCCAGAGGTGGAGATGGCTGCAATGCAGTTGTGAAAGAAGGGATTCCTCTGTATTTACAGTCCAAAATACTTTTGTAAGGTTGAGCATGAACATATTCAGATTCCTGTCGCTGTGGGGATCCAGCCAGAACTCGTTACAGTGAGGGCTGCCCAAAGGACTCCTGTGCTCTGGCTTTCTGGAGGTTCACCGGTGTATTACCCCAACACACTTAGCCTTTACATTTCCCAGTTGTTTTAGTGCTGCATGAGGAGACAATACACCAACTTCTTACAGACAAAAATAAATAAATAAATAAAAAAGATTTCCTCCGAACAATTACCATGTGACGCTGACCCGTTCTTACTCCTCAAAGCTGCACATTGTGTGTATCAGGGACTGACCTACGTCCTTAATGAGAAAATTGCTAGCGCTCTTGACCATGGGCCCTACACAAGTAACCCAACTCTCGCACAGCAAGGGGGATTCTTTCCTGACTCGGGCATCAAAACCGGACGTTTCATTTGCAGGGCCACTTGGTGCAATCAGACTGTTCACATGCACCTGGGTAGCCCCACTGACGGCAGCTTTGGCCTGTAGACGTTTTACTTCTGATTCACGAGTTAGCTAGAAACCACCTTGGATTTCAAGTCTCACGTTTGGTTTGCAGGGCTCATGGAAAGGAAAAAAAGACAAGCCAATCTGACAAAGAATCAGGCCTAAGTAGAACAGCACCGGGCCGTTTCCGACAATGTTTTGTCAGAGCAGACTGGAGCTTCCATGGACGGTCAGGTAAAAATAAAACCTCTTCCTCACCTACCTAACACCCCAGATTAGTCAGAACTGGAGGGATTTAGGAACCTAATGCACCATATAGTCAAGCCTGATCTCTTTGCGCTCCACTTCGCTGGCACAGGGCGCAGTATCTGGGCTGCACGTAGCCCAGGGAACACCTAAATCCAAACGGAGGTTATTTAAATGTTTACAGAAGACACTTCCACAACAAGGTTTTTATAAATATAGCTAATTTCTAACAGAGGCTAAATTACAAATCCACGTCCCTTCTACTGGTGCCACAATGCTACTGGTTAGTGGCTACTGCGGTGACCGTCACTGACGGCGGAGGTGCTAACAGGCGTTCAGGAAGCTGTTCGGTACCGATTCCCTCTACGTCCGGCAATGTCTTGCCACCTCCAGCCCAGTGCCGTCAGACACCAGTGAGAGCAGGCTCAGGGCTGCCTGAGGCCAGCGTCCGAAGGCTGATACCCCCGTTGTATAGAAAATGAAGCAGATTGCAGCCACCATCATCTTCGCTGCAAATGCGATGGCCTCTGGAGGCTAGAGACCCCAAAGTGCAATGCTCTACTTTGACCAAGAGGCCTGCCAGGTTTTATTTCTACCATACCCATCATCCCTGTACCTGCACAAGGACTATCCTGGGTGCAAAAGAGCAGTTGCAGCGAATCACCATCTCGGACCTCAATCGGTAGTTGGGCCTGTCGGTGGCTAGAGCCCTGGCTCAGAGCGGCAGTGTTCTGACAAGGTAAGACGTGTCCCAACATCTTTCGCGGCCCATGAGTGGCAGGCAATGACGGGTCCATGGCACAACCGACTTGCTGAGTGGCCTTGGGCAAGCCACGTAAGGGATGCCTTGTTTTCCCCAGCCGCAAAGTAGAGAAGCGTTACCTGCATTCCCAGGGGGGCCGTGAGTTCACGGATACACAGTGATTTGAAGACACACAGTACTATTTTAAACTGTAGGGCACTGTCCTGTCCCCTACCACCACATAAACCTTTGGGACAAATGAGGCACTTAACAGTACCCAAGATATCACACAGATCAAGCAAACAGATTAGTCCATGTGTAAGGGAAAATCTCTACAACAGATGCTCCTACATTTTTCGCCATCACACCTCCTTTCTGATTTTTGAGAAACCCTCATGCCTCCCCACCTCCCTTTTCCATCATCCAACGCCCTTTGAACAAAAATTCAATTTGTAATTGTACAATTAAAAATAACCATAAATAGCTTTTCTTGATGCAAAAATTTTTCGCTATGAAAATTTCACAGCCTCACGCCCCCCTGGGATTTTCTTCACGCCCCCCAGTTTGGGAACCACTGCTCTGCGACACGGATAACGCTTCACTCAAGTTTATCACAGCTAGAGGAATGAATAGAGAAACGAGTTTAACCGGAGCAGAGAGCTGGGACAGGAGAGGCGCTGCTGGGTACCTGCGTGGAGGTGGCCAGACTGCAATGCTCTGGCTATACAGGTGAGTGTTGCTTCTACTTCCATGGTGGTGAAATCTCACCTGTTTCCCCCTCCCCACCTGTCGGAGGAGTGCGGGGGGATCGTCTTGGCCCCCACTGCACACAATGGATACACAGGGTCATCAGCAGCCAGAAAAAGGTTTGGGGCAGGAAAGAGCAGCAATAGAACTGAGCAATAAACTTCGCCCCAGGGACGTGTTCACAAGCAGTGGGCTAATGACCAGGAGCTGAACGGCTCCTCCTAGCAAACACCGCTTGCCTGAATCAGGTTTCACAAAGAGTCTACCCAAGGGCCCTGGGAGAAAATTCACCTCTGCGGCGTCTCTAGTGCAGGGGTTTTCAAACAACGGGCTGGGACCCGGCACTGGGTCGCAGACCCTCAGGCACTGGCTTGCGGCGCCCACTGCTGCCGCCACGGAAAGACCGGAATGCGTTGCTCAAAGATGTAATGTTGGGTCGCGGGCATCAATGATTTTTTTCAACTGGGTCCCAAGGAAACAAGTTTGAAAAGCACTGCTCTAGTGACGTCAATGAGGGGGTTGGCCTCTAGAGTGAGGAAGGATGTCCCAATGCCTGAACAGGCTACTTTCCTCACACTGGAAATATGGTCACTCTCACACAAATTGCATTCCCGATAGACAGGACCGTCCAAGAAACCCAGAGTGACCAGTGGGGGAGACAGAAATGAGGCCAAAAGTCAGGGTTGGCCCAAGGGTTTTTGGTGCCCCCCAAGATTGTTATAAGAGAGAACGTATTAATCTCCCCTTAAAGCCTGGTCCCCTCGGCGACTATCTAACTCACCTCTACAGTGGGCCGGCCCAGCCAAAAGCACAGCTGGATCTCACTGCCCAAGATACAGGGAAGGAAAGTGGCATCAAGGAGTGAGTGCAAATAAAATCATCCCACGAAATGGACAGGGCCTCCTCTACACAAGGTCTTTCACTCCCTCTGCAGCCCCCCACCACGGCACGACGAGTGCCTTCCACATAGCATTAATAGCAATGATTTACTAGATGGCTTTCCGGAGACTCCAGCGCTCATCTCTTCTTAGGGTTAGAACTCTGCTCCGTAGGGTAAGTTTTTCATTTGGGGCAGTGGTAAGGGTTTGGGACCCAAAGGGGTGTTTGTATTGACAGCACCACAATGAGGGAAAGACTCTCTCAAAGTGGCAAGTTTTCTAACATTTCCTTAAGTCAGGCTCTGGATTTGCCTCATCTCTTCTGGGAGACTGTTCCACCGCCAGATCCCGCTACGAGAAATGCTTTGTCTGCAGTTTTTACATGCTTCACCCTGGGCGTAGTAATTTGTTTCCCAAACTGAACCCACTCCAGCTCTGTTATTCAGTACTTTCTAGGGCCAGCCTATTGCCTGCGTTTGTTAAATGGGAGCATTCTGTAAACAAATAATGTACATGTACAACAAATAAGGAGTTTTAAAGACTTTTAAAGTGCCACCAGACTCCTTATTTGTTTTGCTTGACTGGACTAGACTAACTCGGCTCCCCTTTGAAACTATGTATGTGTACAGAGACTAAAACAGCCTACAACGTGATCCTCCAAAACCTCCACTCCCTCTCTATTTTATCAACCCACCTATGCAAAAAGTACAGTCTATGGACCATATGCAGGTTGATCGGGGCAAAGGATGTGACAAGTAGCTGATCCCACGTACTCCACTCCTCACATCCGTCTCCTGTAGCT